>ML682015.1:1017329-1330637 GCA_007922195.1 Podocnemis expansa
GGTATAGGCACTGACCAGCCCACCCGACGCGTATTTACCAATGGCTGGAAGCCATTCCTCCTTGCTAGCCAAGAAGGGTGGGCGGCAGAATGAAAAAAAGTCAGATGAGAGAAAAATAAACCCCCACACTCCCCCCCCCCGTGTACACTGGGGAAGTTTGGGGCCAGCAGTTTAGAGCAGAAGCAGAGTAATGAACAATTATACAGTAAGAAGGATGCAAAATACAAATGACTAACAAAACACCTGTCAAATTAACAACACAAAGCTATGCTAGACCATAGACAATTATATCATGAAAAGATTATGCAGGATACAGAGGGAATAATAACAACTACACAAACTATGTGAAACTCAGGTAAAGAAGCTACAATCACAGGCTATATATAAATGGTACAAAGTAGAATGATTAAGAAAAAGTAGGAGGCCTATATCGATTTATAATACCTGTCCCAGGACCACGGTAGAACCCAAAGCGAGGAGGCAGGCTAGCTGCAGCATCTCAGCACTTGATCGTTCAGCCGGCAATCCGTGTACACCCCAGAAAGGAAAGTCTCATGGGTGGTTGCTCCCTGTCTCAGTCGGGGGCCAATCCGACCGGGTCGCGACGTGCCCTTTAGCATTCGAGGGTGGGAGAACAACAAGCTAGCTGAGACAGGGGGTTTTAATAGAATTTTGCCCAGCCAGAGTAAAAATAGCCAATTAGGAGTGGGATCCTCATCAGGACCAATGATAAAACTGGGACCCCAGACAATGACCCCTCCTTTGTGGTGACGGGGGTGCCGAGAAACTGTTGGGGGAGGTAGAAACTCACCCCCTTTGTTGCTGACAGAAACTAGGGAGGAAAAAAAACTCATACAGGAGATTGAGAGCCATCAGGGGAGATTGATACTTAACGTTCTTCCCCCTTGTGCTGGATGGCCCGGAGATGGTGGCCCATCAGGGAGATCGATGCTTAACATTTCTCCTTGAGAGCTGCATAATCCAGGGGGCTACATGTCGGGCGGGGTGGCCATCATGGCTGCCACCTCCGCTGACAGTGAGGAGCCCAAAACTGAACACAGGATTCTAGATGTGGCCTCACCAGTGCAGAATAGAGGGGAATGATCACATCCCTTGATCTGCTGGTAACACTTCTTCTGATGCAGCCCAGTATGCCATTGGCCTTTTTGGCAGCAAGCGCACACTGCTGACTCATATCTAGCTTCCCATCCACCATGACCCCCAGGTCCTTTTCTATAGTGCTGCTACTTAGCTGAATGTTCCCCAGCCTGTAGCAGGGCATGGAGTTTTTCCGTCCCAAGTGCAGGATTTTACACTTGTCCTTATTGAACCTCATAAGATTTCTATTGGCCCACTGTTCCAATTTATCTAGGTCTCCCTGAATCCTGTTCCTGCCCTCCAACGTGTCTACTGGTCCCCCCAGCTTGGTGTCATCCACGAACTTACTGAGAGTGCAGTCTATTCTATCATCCAGATCATTGATGAAAATGTTGAACAGAACCAGCCCCAGGACCGACCCCTGGGGCACACCACTAGTGACTGGTTGCCAGCTAGACATGGAACCATTGATTCCTACATGCTGAAACCGTTGATCTAGCCAGTTTTCTACCCACCTTATAGTCCACCTATCCAACCCATACTTCCTTAATTTGCCAGTGAGAATGCTGTGGGAAACTGTACCAAAAGCCTTGCTAAAATCAAGGTATATCACATCAACGGTTCTTCCTGCATCCAGAAAACCAGTCATCTGATCATAGAAGGAAATGAGATTGGTCAGGCATGATCTACCCTTGGTAAATCCATGCTGACTGTTCCTGATCACTTTATTTTCCTCTAAGTGTTTGAGGATGGATTCTTTGAGAATCTGCTCTGTAATTTTTCCAGGGATTGAGGTGAGGCTGACAGGTCTGTAATTCCCCAGCTTCTCCTTTTTCCCTTTCTTGAAACAGGCACTACATTTGCTTTTCTCCAATCCCCTGGCACCTCCCCTGTTCTCCATGAGTTTTGAAGGATAATGGACAGCGGTGCTGCTATCTCATTGGCCAGTTCCCTTAGCACCCTTGGGTGCAGTTCGTCTGGCCCCATGGACTTGTGCACATCCAGCTTCTTTAAGCAGTCGCTAACCTGACCTTCCGTCAGCAAGGGCCTCTTTCCATCTCTCCAATCTGCCATACCCATGGTAGTGGGCTGGGAGCTGACCCTGCCTGTGAAAACTGAAGCAAAAAAAGATTGAGTACTTCAGCTTTTTCCTCATCCTCTGTCACAAGGATCTCTGCACCATTCAGTAAGGGACCTTCACCATCCCTGATCCTCTTCTTGTTATTAACATACTTGTAGAACCCCTTCTTGTTATCCTTTACATCCCTCGCTAGCCGCAACTCCATTTGTCCTTTGGCCTTTCTGATTTTATCCCTGCAGTCCCTAGCAATATCTTTATATGCCTCCTTGGTCATCTGACCAAGCTTCCACTTCCTGTAAGCTTCCTTTTTATGTTTAAGCTCAGAGCAGAGTTCTCGGCTAAGCCATTCTGGCTGCCTCACATGTTTGTTCTTTCTCCTAATTGGAATGGCAACTTCCTGTGCCCTTAACAGGGTTTCTTTAAAATATAACCACCTCTCTTGGACTCCTTTCCCCTTCAGATTAGCTTCCCAAGGGATCCTGCCCATCAGTTCCCTGAGGGAGCCAAAATCTGCTTTTTTTGAAGTCCAGGGTTTTTGTTTTGCTTCTTTCCTTCCTTCCTTTAATCAGGATCCTGAACTCAACCATGTCATAGTCACTACTGCCTAGCTTGCCATTTACCTCTACGTCCCTGATCAATTCTTCCCTGTTTGTGAGCAGCAGGTCGAGCGGTGCAAGGCCCCTAGTTGGTTCCTCTAGCATTTGTACTAGGAAATCTTTGACTAACTGAGAGGAGCCTATAGTCTGCTTCCAGGGAAGCAAAACTAACAGGTGCAGCTCCTTCTCCCTAATCCTCTTTCACCCTACATACATGGTCACCTGGCTTGCCAACTTCCTTCTTTCCTGTGTGTGACTCCAACGTAAACTGGACCCCTCTCCCTAATTAACATAAAACTCCCTGTTGTGCCCTCTTTCACTCACCAGCCAGGTTTTCAAAAGAGAAGGCACGAGGAATGACACTGATCTGTGCCATCACAATTGGTAGAACACTTCTCGCTCTGTTTCTGCCATGGGTTTCATCAACAGCTCCAGGCTATGTCTCCAGACAACAAAAAAGTGGTGGCAGTGGTTGGGGAAATTGAGACCTTGTTATAAATGGAATTATTAAAGTGAAAATACAAAAAGAAATGATGTTTTAGTGGAAAGAAGTCTGTACTTCTGTAAAATGTAGCTGGGGATGAAGAAAGTGTGGTATGTATACTTTAAACAAAGCACCAAGTTACTTAGAAAAAACAAATGAATATAAGAAAAAGATTGTTAGAGCGAGATCTGTGAACTAAAAATAAAAAAACCTCAGGTAGAATTCATAGTGGAGCTTATCTTTTCTTTTTCTGTAGCAGAGCACTGTGGAATTTATGGGTCACTTTATCTCAGACTTAACCCTCAAGCAAATTTTCATTGGTTAGGAGCCTACTCTGTACATAATAGTTTGCTTATATTTGCATGGGTAATCACCATGGCTGAACAGACAATGCTGCTAATGTGTGGTCACATGATTGTAATCTGACCAGTTAATAGCCTGGACAATTGCAGTAATTGTACAGTCAACTGTGATACCTGTTTGTGCAAGTAAAGACATGCTAGAGAGCACAAATATTTCTGCACACAGTTTTTGGGATTCATTTTTCAAAATTTGTCCACACATGCAGAATGAGTTTTCCTATATTCCTGGCAGCATACTTGCGCACTGCATGGGGTCCAAACGTCCTTCCTTCATAGGTTTTACCTTACTTGTTGAGTTAGATACAAATCACAAACCTCAGTTTGAGCTTCATTGTTTCTTTGACAGGATTGATCTGTCCTCACCCTTAATTCCTCTTCACTTGAAGGAGAGCCTCAGTCCTTTATTGTTCTTGAGTTGGTGTCTGGCGGCTAGACTGAGTCAACCGAACAGCTCAGCTACACTGTTTTGTAAGAGCTCTCTCCCTGTGAGGCGTGCATTTGAGCCACCTTGGCAGGGCCAGACTTAGACCAAATTGTACCCCAGGAGAGGAGGATCTTTGGAGCTACCCCCCCACGCCCCATTTTATATTGTCAGGTGGACAGTGGTTCCATAAATGTCTCTGACAGCTCATTAAAATGTCCTTTATTATTTGTGAATTACATTCTTTGAATCTTATAACACAAGTACACTTTCATAATTATGCAGTAAAACCAGGTTCACAATATCACAGCTGGCTCCCACATCATTTCATTTCATTCTTATATCTCACTGACTGTCTGTTGACACTCTGCCCCTTATAATCTGCATGGGCATGACTGCCAGCATTCTAGGAGATTTGAGGGAGGTATAGTTCTCCGAAAATCTCAAGGGTTCTACAGAGGTCCAGAACATGTTAGGAGGTGAGTGAAAATGAAGCCTCATATGGACTACCTGAAACATTTCACTTCATACAATCTATTTCCCTCCTGTTGCTAACAACAAAAACAGCACCCCATGCCCAGTGCACACACACACCCCACAAGCCCAGCACCCCAGCAGTCATCTGACTTGCCTGCCCCTAAATCTAGCTCTGCACCTTGGGGTGTAAACTGCCTGTGCCCTGTTTAACATTTGAATGTCAGAAGCCCCTGCAGGCCAGATTCTAAAAATATAATACAAGCCATTCATTCACACCACCCAAGCAGCACAGATTCTGACTGTAGCTGGCTAACTGGATATCTCCCCTAACTGCAGTGATGGAACAAGGGAATAATTGAGGCATAAAACAGCTGAATCACAGCTCAGATGAGATAGTGGGTGTGACATTCATTTGGGGGACAAAGATCTTGGAGTGACAGAAGTGATTTCTGCTCTGTTTACTCAGTGGTCAAGAGACTTGCCGCTCAGAAGTGCACTTGGATCTTCAACTACTTCTGGAATTGCAAGTAGCTCTTGCAAAGCCCATTTGCTAATGATTAGTTTACAAGCTTTTCTTCTTGGACCAAAACTCATTACAACAATCTTCACTTCCCCAATCCTCAGACTGAATTACTGCAATGAAGGCAACTCAGAAAATGCATCCAGTAGAAAACATGGCTAGCTGTCCAACAAGTGATATCTGCCAAGGGGAAAACATTACACCAGTTCTTCAGCTAGTTGCAACTCCTATGCTGGTTTCATATTTGCTTCCATATGCAGACTTTGACCTACAAAGTCATATATGACTTTGGTCCTAACTGCCTAAGACATCATCTCTGGCACCAACCCATCTGTCTGCCACAGCAGCTGAGATCAGCTAAGATCCAAAGGGGCAGCTGTATTAGTCTAGGTCAGTAAAACAAACAGGGAGTCCTGTGGCACCTGAAGACTAACTAATTTATTTATTGCATGAGCTTTCGTGAGAGAAAATCCCACTTTGTCAGACACTTTGAAGCTTGAAAATTTTTGAAGATTTTCTCCCACAAAAGCTCATGCAATACATATATTTGTTAGTCTTTAAGTGCCACAGGACTCCTTGCTTGTCTGAGATCAGCTAGGAGCTTAAGCTAACAGTCTCTCTCTTTAAATATCTAGAGATGGTGTCAGTTATTCTGAGGGGAGGACATTGAGCTCTGGAATCTGCTGATAGTGTGACAGAACCCAGGTTTTTCTTAACTTTGGCACTCAGGGCCAGACCTCTCTTTTTTCCTCAGATGTAAGCCTCAGAGGACTTGAGAGGGAAGTTTGTTGATTTCTTTTGGAAGGATTACAATTTGTTCGTAGAAAAGGGACTGTGAATATGACTTTAAAATGTGTTCGTAAGCCCCTGAGGCAAATAGATAAAGCATATTTTATAAATTTTTAAACAGAGAATAAATTGTTCCCTTGTTTTTAAATTAGAGACTAACATCATCTTTTAATGTATTGAGAGCCTTTTAAAATATATATCCCTTATGAACTTTTAAAACAAAGTTTCAGTGTACTTCATATTGCTTTTTTATTGTTCAACTATTGATTTTATTTCTATGTATTACATACTCTTTCAGACTGCCAACTTCTACTCTAAGTACCTGCTGCTTAATTTAAAAAATAAAAAATAAAAAAAGGCTCCTGCACATTTTCAATAAGAGGCAGAAAGAGAAAGAGAGAGAGCTGTACATATAAAGCCACCTGTTATTGTGACAATAGCTGATAATCTAGAATTAGGTTCCACGGTCCTCAAGGCAGGAGGACCTGAAAGTGCTGCAAAAATCCTTGAGTGGTAGCATACCTTAACCACTTTTGAGTGTTGCCTTCCCACTGTTGTATGGAGCAGCATTCCCATCTTCAGCCAAAAGCAATGAAGTAAGGGGGAAAGAGGCATTTGGGGATCTGTAAGGAACTGAACTCACACATGCACAAGTTAATATCATCCTGAGCTGGATGATGTAAGGCTATGTCTACACTGCTGCAATTAAACACTGGGGTTGGTCTGTATCAGCTGACTCAGGCTTATGGGACTCAAGCCATGGGATTGTTTAATTGCAGTGTAGACATTCAGACTCAGGCTGGAGCCCAGGCTCTGCAACCCTATACAGCTAAATGAGCTAATATATAACATCTCTGATAACTGGAAAGTGTAATATCCCAATTAAGTTTATAAGGCCAATAATCAGCAGTTTAAGAATTCTCCTGTCATCCTTGCCATCGTAGATGAATATGTCTCTCATCTATCCATTATAGCAGGGATGTCAAACTTATGGCTCGCAGGCTGGACTCAGGCCCCCAAGGGCACTGATCCAGCCCATGGAGCTGTTGGCTGGGCTCTTTTTGCAACACTGGCAAACAAAGACATGCTGCTGCCAGCAAAGCAGGGCTAAGCCTGCTTGTGCCTTGGATCATGTGGGTGAGTCAGAGCACAGGAGAACAAAGGAAGTGCTGTCACCAATCCCAGCTTGGCTCTGCCGTGGTCTGCCAGCCAATCAGAGTCTCAGTCACAGAAGCCTGGGCCGCCCACCCCCTCCCTGCACAAATCACAAATAAGAAAAGGAAAAAGTGGCTGGGGCCCGTTTGGGAACAAGCCAGTCAAAGGTCAGCCAGAAGTGAGCAACCAAGACTGACAGTGATTGGGTGGAGAAGGGGGAAGCAGGAGCTCAGCCTGCCTGTGGCTGTGACCAAGACTGAGGCTGATTGCCTGCCACCATGTGGTAGGGAAAGTGGAAATGGAAGGGGGGGGGTCTAGGAGCTGCCCAGCTGAGGATATTTCCAGGAGCTGCCAAACAGGGGAAGGGGGGGTCTGGGACCTGCCCAATAGGAGAAGGGGAGGTCAGGGAGCTACTGTGGGGAAGGAAAGGCCACACGGCAAGGGAAAGGGAAGGTGCTGCAGAGCCTGCGGTGTTGGGGAGGGGAAAGGGGAATCCATGTGGCTCTGAACTGGCAGGGGAAAGGGTTGGGGAGCCCGTGCAGACACATGATCTGTGATAGGTGTCTTGCCCTCTAGTGCAGCCCCCCATGTTGAATGAGTTTGACACACTCAGAAGGCATTGCAATCTGTGAGTCATTTGCAGTGGTGCCCATTGACAGACTATAATGACTATAGTCTGTCAATGGACACCACTGCTATTGACTCATAGGGTGTGTTCACACAGCAGTCTTATTTAGAAACAACAGAGGTTGTTCACACGACGCACCGTTCGCACGGCATTGTTTCAAAACAACTTAAACCCCATGTGGGGATGAAACAATGTTGTTTTGAAACAATTGTTTCGAAACAATGCTGTCTGAACATGCTGTTTCGAAACTACAGTGACTCGTTTCGAAATAACTGTTGTCTGAACCTGCTATTTCGATTCCTGCTTTTTTCCTTAATTTGAATTAACAAACTGTTAATTCGAATTAACTTATTTCAAAATAAGGCATTATTTCAATACAACTTGTATCGAAACAACTTGTATCGAAATACCCCCTGTGTGTGAACATAGCCATAGATTGCAATGCCTTCTATGTGATTATGGTCTGCTGAGTTTTTACAGATCTCTGAACCAAACTGTCTCAAAGTGGGCCTTTGCAAAATTCACTCTAACAGCTACAATTTATCAAGTCAAGAATTATTCATTTCTTAAGTCAGAGGACAGATTCTGATCTGTTACATAGGTGCATCCTTCAGTAGAATGCACTAGCACAGATTGACACGCCTAATGTTGGACTGAAGTCTGAATTCAGTTAGGTCCATGGTGTTACTGTAAATTTGCACAGTGAATGAGGCATTAATTTGAGACCAAAGAGACCTAAGTTCTAGTCCAGCTCTGCTTGCTGTGTGTCCCTGTCCTGTGAGCTGCTTCACTTTTGTGTATCGTAATTCCCGCAACAACTTCCTCTAGTCTAATCTATTTTCGTTCCCATTGATTGCAGTAATAATACCAAGGTAGAAGAATAACAGCAAATATTAACAAAAAATAGCACAAGGTTGTGCATATCCTGTCCCTTCTCGTTTCTTTCATTTTGAGTGAATAAGAAATCTTACATTTTGGCAGCATTTAAAATGCTTCTTTCCCACCCTTCCTCTTTGTGCCAGTTTTGCAATATTCTACAATTATTTCTTAAGTGCTCCATCATCATTTTTTTTGTATTATTCATAACCAACCATTTAATATGTGCTAGTGAAGTCGTGATTATTTAACAGTTTCAGATGACTAGTTTCTGGAAATTAAGTCCTGTTAAACCTTCATATTAAAAAGGCTATCAGTAAGTGCCAATAATACTTTGCTAACACTTGACATTTAATGGTGTTCCTGATTGTAGCGTGGTTTAGGGCAGCAGTTCTTGCCCACTGTGTTGGGACACATTACTGTGTTGCTTCACAGAGGTAAATGTGTTGGTGAGAACTGATGGCGGGGAGGGGAGCTGGATTCATCCTGGGGGTGGGGCTTGGGCTGGTGTGTCCTGTGGGGTCACACATTCTACCAAGCATGTTGCAACCCACTAGAGGCTGAGAACCACTGGTTTAAGGAATACTGTATAAAGAAGCCAAAAATGAGCAGCGCTACTGAAATATGTAAAATAAAAGTAAGACAGCCTTAATCTACTCCTCAGAACTTCCTTAATCACTTCCTGATAGTGAGGCTGATGAAACAGAACCTCAGAAATTCCTAGAAGTAATTCAAACAGTAAATTCTGTAGAAGACATTGTAAATGATTCAAACAATCACTATTTCAGACCCTGACTTTGTGGAATCTCTGTAGTGTAGCCATAGCCTGGCCAGTCACCACCAGGGTCTGCAAGGGCTGGGTGTGATCTAGAGGCTGACTGCTTAACAGCTGGGGGAAGGAAAGTCAATATAACATTCATCAAAAGCAAGCACTCCAAACAACTGATTGGCACTTAAGTCTAAGGCACTCTAAGTCCAAGCCATATACTAGGACCAAGCCCTGAGCACAGCTGTTTTGATGTCAGTGAAACTAAATACCAGCTGAGAAGCAGCTCCACCACAGAAAAAAACTGCAAAATTCTGCTAGCTAGCTATAGCATATTTTTCCTGACCACTGTGTTAAGAAAGGGGATTCTCTGACCTATATTATTATAACTGTGTTATTAAACCATCTGTAGACAATGGGACTGATGTCACAGTTCCCAGACTTTGATAATGTAGCCTCATTTCAATCGCAATTTTCAGAGAAACAACAGAAAATAATGTAATAGTTCCAGTAGGGTTTGGGGGTGTTCAGTTTGCTATCATTTTGACTCTGGTATTGTGACTGTCTTGCTTTAGATACCATTAGAAACTGATTATACAGTTCTTACACTCCACTTTGAACATCTGGTGGAACTTTGACTCAGCCTTCTCTCAGCTTACATTCACATTTTATATACTATTTTCTAACTAATCAGTGTGTTTTAGTAAATAATCATCAGATTTCCTGCTTATCCCACCACATCTATGCCACAGATTCCTTTGGGGATGTGAGATCTCTAACTCAGTAAACCCTTCCATTTGAAGAACTGAAATAATCTTTTGTAGGCATGCCAGATTGGTTTGCTGGATTTTTTTCCCCCTTTATTGTTGGGAGTGAGTCATTTTATATTGGGTATATAAAATGTTTACTTATTTTAATAACATTGTTTCTATTTATGTTATGAATGTTTCTTTGTCTTGTTCCTTGCTGCTATATGCTTCAGAATTCACAGTAAACAAATCATTAAATCATTTAACTGGAAAGGACCACAGAGGTCTTTTAGTTCAATCCCCTGTTATCTTCTGTCCTCAGGATATAAATTAAAAATAAATGGAAGATGTGGCTCAGGTCTCTTTTGTGGTAAGAGACCAAAATATCTTAGACTAAAATTATCTGTATGCTTTTTTTTCAGCATTACTGGTGCCTTGATCATTCTTTTTTTTTTTTTTTTTTTTTTAGCACTTCTTTTGTCTCTTTCAAAATTCAATTAATTGACTCGGGTGTTTGGAACAGTCTCTCACTTTCCATGCAGGAAGCAGCTTCTTCATCTTGCCTCTTCAAAATCCACCTTAACACTCATTTCTCCTTTCCTGCACATAAATGGGAATAGAACCAATTACCTGCTGCTGGCTTCCATGATTAAGAAAAAACAGACTTTGCAATTTTTAAACAGTGACAGACTTCTCATAAGAATTGTATTGTTCATATCAGTTTTATATTGCACGAGGGGAGGGATTCATGATAATTATTAGCAATGAACAAAAATTTTCCTTACTGTGGTATTTGTTAATGGCTAACTAACTCTTTGAAGTACTACATCTTTAAATGCATAGCATGTTTGATTGTCCACGGATTGAAAAACAAGGAGTCCTGTGACGCTTTTAAAGACTAACAATTTTATTTATCACATGAGGTTTTGTGGGTGAATCCAAAGAAAGCAAACAACTAAACTATAAACAAACAAACAAAGTCTTTAAAGGTACCATAGGCCTCCTTGGCTATGTCTACACTAGAAAAAGTTAGTTCAAATTTGTTAATTCAAACTAATAAGTTCAAGATTAATTCAAACTAAACTCGAACTTATTATTTCAAATTAACAAAGTAGACTAATTCGACTTAATGTTAAGTCAAATTAGTCCACTTTGTTAATTCGAACTAACCGCCCTTAATTTGAATTTATTAAATTTGAACTAAGGGTTAATCCTAGTCTACACCATCCTTAGTTCAAACTAAGCATTGAGCTAAGGGCTTATTTCAAACTAACCGGCAGGTTTTACTAATTTGAACCAAGCTGTCATTAGTTTGAACTAAGGAATTCTTTAATTTGAACTAACAAAAGCCTAGTATAGACAGGTACTAAGTTAGTTTGAAGTAAGCCTCCTTAATTCCAAATAACTTGCAAGTGTAGACATACAACTTGTTTGTTTGGCTGAACTAAACTAACATGGCTACCTCTCTGAAACTTGTCTACTGGATAGTACAAGATCACTGCTGTTGAAGTGAATGACATTGTACCAGTGCAAATCCCAGGATATTAGGGAGAGACTTTCATTTTCTGTTTACCATCCCTTAATCAAAATAAATGTCCTCTTTGACTATAAGTAAAGGTTTTGCATTTCACCTGTAGAAAACATGACACTTTACTTCATTCTCACAAAAGCATTCTACACTGTACCTCTTTTTTTGATATGGACCACTATTGTAAAAAAAACCGAGGAGCCAGTCTTTCCATGAAACTGTGTAGATCCACAATGTTCTTTCCCTTGGGGATAATCAGAGTGTAGTTGTTTCTATCAGTTTCCAAAAATCTCAATCCACCTATCACTATAGATGGATTTTGTTGTTGTTGTTGTTATTTTGAGTTGTTGCTATTCTAAGAAAAAATGTGTGTAAGTTTCAGTAACTATATTAACAACACAGTAAAGGAAATAGAGAATGCTGAAGAGATAGTAATGTACAGTAAAAATATTAGGAATTAAACAATAGAGTGAATATGAAGGAGAAGAAAGAAAAAACAAGATAAAATAAAAATAAGTGGTGGAGGAGAAGTAAATTCTTTACTTATGAATGCAGCACAAGAGCAGTCCCCATATATAATCAAATTGTTCTTTAATTTGTCATCTATTCAATGTTTTCTCAAACAAAGATATTACGTTTAATGATGTGATCTCTTTTTCCACACTAACTGATTTCCAGTATCCTTAATATTTTCCAATTACAATACTTTTAGTTATCCATGTTAGATGTCTACATTATGCCATTTGCATCTGTTTTGCACTTGAACCAGCCTCCCGCTTTCCTTGCAGGTGCAGAAAGAACTCTCATTTCATTCTTTAAATTTCTGTTGTGAAAATCTCCTAGGCTACATCTACACTAGGAGGCTATTTTAAGTCAATGTCACAAGCACCAGATCGGGCTCCCAGCCCCTTGCCATGGGTGTCAGGAGCTGGCTTCTAGCCCCCACCACCACCACCACCACGAAAGATCTGGGAGCCAGATTCCACTCCCAACCCCTTGTCATGGGTGGCGGGACCCAGCTCCAGCCCCAAGCCCCTTAATGCAAAGGGCTCAGGGCTGGAGCCAGCTCCCAGCCACCTGCCAGTTGTGGCTGGGACCAGATCAGGCCTCAGTGGCAGGATCGGGGCTGGGGCAGGCAGCGGGTGGCTCCCAGGCCCAAGCTCCTGCTCCTAAGTCATCTTAAAGCTTGTTAACCTTAGGAGCATGCTTAATTAAGCCAACTTAAGCAAGATCTTAAGTCAACTTAATAAAAGTTGGCCATTGAGTTCCTTAGATCGCTTAAGGAAGGTTAAGTTGACCTAAGGCTTCCATGTAGACATACCCCTACTCTCCCATTTTATTTCCTGAACTCCTCCAAAGTCTCCCTTCTATTGCTCTCTCTGTAGCCTGTGGTCTAGAGCCTGCAAAAATTTATACAAGTGCTTAGCTTTACACCCTGCAAGTAGTCCTGTTGAAGTCCCGTGAGATTACTCACAGTGCATAAACTTAAGCATGTGCATAAGATTTTGTTGAGTCAGGTCTGCCTGTCTGACTGAATACTTTTACTTTTAACTACCTGATTTGGGCCCATTCTGGTAAGTAAGCCATAGGTATTCAAATTTTTGCCTGTAATTCAACTGCACAAATTACACCTTCTAAAATGTTGTCCTTAAACACCCACAGGACACTGATCCAGATTGTGTGTTTCAGAGTTAAAGCCAATATTATCACATGTTCATTAAAGAATGTGGTAATTTCAAATACTTATCTAGAATTTAATTCTGTGGAGACTTTTTGTACATGTCTAGCTATTAACTTTGCTTGAGCTCAGTTAAACAGAAAGGCTTAATGCGGGACCAACAGGGCTACAA
This sequence comes from Podocnemis expansa, assembly GCA_007922195.1. Lineage (NCBI taxonomy): Eukaryota > Metazoa > Chordata > Testudines > Podocnemididae > Podocnemis > Podocnemis expansa. The sequence continues at coordinate 1,030,710 of ML682015.1, forward strand.
GAACAGTGAATGCAGAAAGGCTTAAGACACTCCTAGCAGAGTTTATTTGGAAGATAACAAACAACAGCAAATTGAAATATCCCATTTATTTCCCCCTTCCTTTAAAAATATTGTATCATTTTCCATGTGGTCTAGTTTAACATTAAATGTATTCATTTGGATATCTTAGATCCATATTTTCCATTCTTGCCTTCAGCTAAACCCTGAGGTCCTTATTCAGGACCATATTGCTCCAGTGAATTTTGTTGTAAAACTCTGCCGTAGTGAAACAGGAAGTGGTGCTTAAAAACTGACGTTACAATATGGTGCATAACATTTACCCAACCCCTGCTCAGGCAAATTTCTGTTGACTTTTGTGGGATCGACTTAAAATACCACCAAGCACTAAACTGTGCATGTCAGGCACAGCCCATAATAAGAATCATTGGGTACATCTATACTATGTGTTTAAGTCGACTTAAGGGCCCTTAAATCAACTTAAACAGAGCCCTGTCTACACTGCAGGGCAATAAGGTTGACTTTAGGGTCCAGTAAAGTCGGCTTTATAAGGTCTGCTTATAAAGTTGACTTTACCGTTAAGTCAACTTTATTAAGTCGACTTAAGGCAGTGTGGACTCACTAAGTCAACTTAATAAGGTCTACTTAAAATCAACTTTAAGTAGACTTTATTAAGTCAACTTAGCTTTTACAATGTAAGCATAGCCATTGTAAAGTTGTATCGCCCGAGTGGGAGGAACAAGTGGGGTCTTCCTCAGAGAGACACAGCACCTCCTGGATTTCCCATCCATAGAGGCTGTGCAACCACTACTATGTCCCACAAAGCTAGCCATCTCTAAAGGCTAGTGCCGAGGCAGGAAGCCTGCCTCTCTCCACCTTTTCTGGGGGAACAGATACATCCAGAGGAGTCAGGGAAAGAAGTCCTTGTGCCCCTGAGAATGCAAGTGCTGCACGTCTGTCTGGCCCTTACATGTATCGTGTTAGACAGGGAAACTTCCTGAGCCCTCTCTCCCTGCATAAGCAGGTAACAAGAATCAAGCTCTGAGTAGAAAGCTCATGATTTTGCTCCATGGAAAAAGTATTTTGCAATCAGTGCAACTGAGAGAAATGCCAGAAATCTCAGATCGCCTTTAGCATTCTAGCTAAGAAGTTAACCTGATCAGCTTTTAAAAGAAAGTCAAATGTGTCTTGCAAATAGGCTGTCAAAACCCACAGAATACAAACAGGCTAAGGTAACAAAACTGTTGGGTTTTCTTGAAAAGCTATATCTTTCAAACAAATCCATAAGAGTGAATGTGGGTTTGTCACTTAGTTTTTGTAGTTTAAAAAAAAAGTACAACGCCCATGATTCAGAAAATGCTTGTGACTTCACTGAGGAAGTTATGTCTTTGAATGCTGAATATTAATCTTAAATCTAATCCTCTAAAATAGCCTATTAGCATCAGGCAGGATGTTTAAATACTTTCCAATTTCCGTCTTAACAGGATTATCTATCACGATTACATTTTATCACTTTCATTATTCATTCCGGTGATGAAATTGCCTTCCTCTTCTATGATAAATGACTTGCAAATATCCAGCCTGGTCAGTGGTGATTGACAATATGTCATTTCATTGGGAGCAGATGGCGGTAATGTGTGCAATCAGAAATTCCTTTACAAAAGTTCCTGACAGTAGCATGTAGTCTTAGTCAATGGCTGATTTGGATGTGGTAGGCCATTTACCATTTAAATCAATATAAAGATTTTAAATAGGTTGGCATTCACTGTTTATAAAAATTATAGGAGTGCACAATATCTACACTGTGGTACCGCACTATAACTGTGAAAATAATAAACAATAGCTGATACAGCTTGTGTGCCTTCCTCTGTAGCATGGGGCATGACTCATGCTGGTGAATTCTCTTTATCTTAAAGTCTTAAAATCAGGGGTCTCAAACTCAAATCACCCTGAGGACCATAAGAAGACTAGGATATGGGCCCGACAACTGCACCACTGAAACCTTTTCATACAATGATACCAAAGTATACTAAAAAATGAATAACGTAGTATGCTAGTAAAAGTCAATTTATTAACTCTATTGAAACTGTAACATGCAATAAATAAATTTGTTAGTCTTAAGTGCCACAGGACTAGGGTTCCCAGACACCAAAGCGTGGAAAGGAGGAAAGGGGAGTACAAAAAGGAGGACATTGGAGGCCATGGAGAAAATGTAGTATCAATATAACTGTCATTACCATATTATGTTATGGAAAATGGGTAATAATAAATGAATGTAGCATTAAAACTGCTCAATCTCATATGTTTTTTAGAGTATTTTAAAATAAAAATGACCACCAAAATGGAGTTTTCAGTCAAAAAAACTAAATTTGCAAATATTAATTTGAAAAGCACCTAAAAAAATTAAAAAGGCACTTATCTTGCCTCTCATTTTTCATTTTCCACAGCAGCCCATTTTACAATTTTAAAAAATTTGTCCTGTATTGTTTCTATCCAGCTCAAATGTGCCCCTTTACTTGTTTAACTTAATCAAACTCTGTTAGTAATTTCATTTATGGTGTACTTTATTTTCCTTCATTTTATTACTGTCCCCATATTTTTTTTCCCCAATTTAGCCTTTTCATAGGGAGGAAAAAGCCACAAATTTGAGAAGCTTAGCTTGGCTGTTACAGGGCTTTTTTTTTTTTTTTAAACATTTTGCTCATCAGAAGGGAAATCCAGACAAAAATCAACTATTTTTAGAATGCCCATTAGATGGAGGACATGTCCTCCTTTTTCTGGATGTCTGGTAACCCTACCCACAGGGCTGTAACTAGGCATCCCACCTCCTGGTCCTTGCTGCAGTCTGGTGGCCAGTCGCCATGCTCTGCCAGGAGCCAGGGGAAGCACCCCCCCCCCATTGTGGAAGGCAGGGAACCACCTGACCTCTCCCTCACCACCTTCTATCGGCAGCCAGGGAAAGCACCTGTAGAGCCCCCCCTTCACTCCCAGAACCACCTCCTTTTAGCCTCCCCTCACCTGAGCCTTGTCCAGAGACAGCCTGCTCCAGCAGCTTGTCTCCTGGCTGCAAGATGAGTGGTGGGCCTCCCAGGTGGCAAGGACTGATCATATGGCAAGGGAGATCTCATGATCGAGCATGGCTGGCCCCGCCCCCAGAAGCCCTGCTCATGTGGAGCTCCCAAACAGCAGAGGAGCTCCATGGTTGAGAAGCCCCGCTGGATGCTTTTGAGGTGCGGGTAAAAGGGGTTAAGCATTCCCCCCAACCCTCTGATTCTACCTTATCGGGGACTGCAGGATATTGTGGGCTGCATGTTTGAGACCCCCTACTTTAAATCATGATTTGAGGACTTTAATAACTGGTCCCTTCTGACTTTAGAGTCTATGGGTATGTCCACACAGGCTTCTTATTTCGAAACAACAGAGGTTGTTTCGAAATAAGCATCATGTCCACACGGCACACCGTTATTTCGAAACAACGGGACCAGTTATTACATCTAATCGAAATAGCTGTTGTTTCGAAATGGTTGTTACAAAACAACGGTGTTTGGACACATTGTTTTGAAACAACACCATTGTTTTGAAACAACATGTCCGAACGGCCTTGTTTCGAAATAACCATTTCGAAACAACGGCTATTTCGAAAGCAGGCTTTCCCTTAATTTGAATTAACTTATTTCAAAATAAGGACTTTATTTTGAAATAACTCATTTCAAAATGGGTTATTTCGAAATAATGATGTATGCGTGGACATAGCCTATGGGTATGTCTACATCACAAAGCTTAGTTCAGGCTTCCTTAGTCCAAACTAAGCAGTTCCCAGGTAGTTCAAACTAACCCAAGGTTAGTTCGAACTAGCCACAACTTTTTAGTTCAAACTAGCCATACCTAGTAGTTTGAACTAAGCCATAGTCCAGGTCTACATCACACTAATTAGAACTTAAAGTTCAAACTAAGTGCTTAGTCCAGACTAAGCAGTCAAATTCATTAGTTCAAGAAATTTCTGAGTTTGAACTAGGCAAAGCCTAGTGTAGACCTGAACTAAACTAGTCTGAACTAAGCTTGCTTAGTCTGGACTAACTGACTAGTTTAGACATAGCCTTTGAGTCTAAAACATGTTATTTCTCTTGCTATCATGGCAGTTCATAGCTGCTACTGCGGCATTGTTATTTTTCACAGCTGATGTATCATTCTAACCTTATTTCTGACTCCATAGCATTCATGTTCAATGGTCTTATTCAAATCTTTTTAAGCTGTATAATTCCTTGCATTCTTTGTTTTTATCATGGTAACTTATTTATTTAATTATAATTTTACCATTTGGTCAAGCTCAGCTTTTGTTTATTTCAGAGTACCTCTAGGAAGTTGTGCAGTACTTGTATAGTATCTGTAACAGGATATACAAACCCTGCATCACCATGGAAGGGGTTAAGAAGTTGCTTTGAGCTAGAGTGAGCCTGCCCCTCTGCACCTGCAAATCATTCCAGGACTGCAGTGGCATTCAAAGGAGAAAACGCCACTCAGCTGGGGGTAAGCTAGGAGAGGAATAAGCTATTGTGCTCCCAAAGAACAATCCAGCAGTCAACAAGGCCTCTGCTGTTGTAGAAAGGAGAACCAGGACCCTCTGGCCTAAGATGGGAAATGCACTAAAATTTATATTAGACACCCAGGGGATTCTGATGTGGTCTGTCATACTCCCAAGGCTCACTGAAGCGAGATATGCCACTCTCCAGACAGAAGCTACCTGTAGGTAAAGCCCTGAAGATTTGTGGGAATCTCTTTCAGATCCACAGGGTATCCACATCTGCAAACCCCTTGTTGCAGATTGGAACTTGGATGTAGTCTGTTTTTGTCTGCCCTGGGTGCATTAGCTGCTGCTGCTGCCTTTGCTGCAACTGTGGAGAACAGTGAGCAATGTAAACAGCACGGCAAGGTAAAAAGTAAGCATTCTAGCCAGTCCCAGCTCAGATCAGCTTATGGTCTACCAGCCAATCAGTGACAGTGACTCACAGGAGCTCAGCTTACCAGCTAGTCCAACCTCTGACTCCAGGAGCCCCAGTGGTTAGTCCCTACACTCCACCCCTTCCCCCACTGAGGGCCACCCAATCAAATGACTGGCAACTGCCACTGAACAGCTGAGTGATCTCAGCAGCTCCAGCTTCCCTAGCTCAGGCAGAATAAAAGTCGTTTAGATGAGGGCCAGGGGAGGCTCTAAACTGCATCTGGAGCTGCCAACAACTCCCTCTTCTCCCCCGCCCCTGCCCCACAGCCTCAGCTCAGCAAAGCTGTGGCAGCCAGAAAGAGGCTCTGCTTCTATAGTCAGAGCAGGAACTGCTATGAGGTGGACATGAAACCTGGCATGTGGATCCTGCATCGGATGCAGGCTGACACTGTACAGATGTGGATTGCATGCGGACCCACATTTTTATATCTGCACATGGCTCTACCTACAGGTTTTCATTCTTCACCTGGATGTCTTTATTGAAAAACAGGGAGGCTGTTTGCTGGCTGTGGAGTGTTTTGTTTAGTTTTACCTGAGATTCTGAAAAGAAAGGAAACAGCAAGACGACTTGGTCGGAGGTCTGAGCACCTGGGCCTCCAGGACCTGCATGCTTGTGCTCCCGGCAGTTCCTGAACAGATGATCTCCCAAGGACAGATTAGTGACAGTATCCTGCAGAGTGTTGGTTGGGAATTCTTCAGCAAAAACTTTTTCACAGGAAATTTTTTCTTGCAAGAATCTAAAAAACGTTTCTCAATTGCCAACATATATTTGACATTTTTAAATGAAAATGTCAGGTTTTTCTGATCACAATGATTGTTTAGATCAAATTATAACAAACAATAAGTAAAATGGTTGAAATCAAAACAAAAATACTGATTGTCCTAAACAATCCTTATTTTTTTAGATTTTATTTCAAAATTGTGGAGAGGGGGGTTACTTTTTGTCTCAATTTGAACTGGGGACTTTTTCTGATATTGCAAATTTTCAGAGGACAGGAAATGCATAACCTTCCAAATTCAAGTTTTCTTTCACAGACTCACATCTGCCTCTCTTGCTACTCCACTGCTGGCGTGGCAGTCTCACTCTAGCCTGTGAAGTCTCAGTGGTGTTCACTGCTGCCTGTGAACTCTTGATTCCTTGGGGGCTTGGACTCACAAACCTCCTAATGCTCCACTCTGGCAGAGGGTTAGACTCAAAGCCCTAGAGACTGCAAACTTCCCCTTCTAACAGACTGTCATTCTAGGAGTGCATAGCAAAGGGGCTTGTCTGCCTTACAAAGACTGACAGTAAGGGAGGTCTCTACACGCCCACATAGATTTTTTTCCACATTCTTTAAAATGCAGTGGTGTCTGCCCTATGCAGATATACCAATAGGTTTTACCACTTGAGCACCTTTTGTACCACACTATGAAACTAGCTCTAGACTCCATTTTAATGTTGGCCACTCACTAATATTCTTGTGACTATTTGGTGTTGCACTCCATTTTCAGCCTAGAAAATCACTTTGGCACATTTATTTCCAGTGTAACAAATGAGTCGCTTACAAAACCTTCCTTTGTAAACTTAAGAGTATCAACCAAAAACTGTTTTTGCTTCATCATAAGAACTTTGTCTTCCTACTATGTTCATAATTTTGCTTTTCTATTTCTTTGTCATCTGTGCCGATAGCAACACATTTCTCTAAAATGGTTAATGTATTACTTACTTTGCACCTATCCCTTTGGTTTGACATCTTATCATTAAGTTGTGATTACTGCTGCATTTATGGCAAACAAATCTCTATTATTCATTCATTGTTTGTATTCTGTCTTTATGCTTTGGTGTACACTTTTAATTAGATGCACCTTTATTCTCTTTTGGTTTGCTCACTCTGTTTGGGATGCATAGATTTACTAGTTCTGCAAATAGGTACTGTTCTTTCCAAATTCAGGTCCATTTCTTCCAATAAACTTGCACTGATCTGGTTATCAATGATAACACCAATTATTTGGTCTATTAGTTCATCTATATTTACTAAAATTCTCATAACTTTACATTATTACACAGCCCTGTAACTCAATGGCGTCATTTAACAAATAGTTTCTTCCTTAGTGAAGTTGTGTATATATAATCATAAGGTTGGTTTCATCCTCTGCATTTAATATACAATACCATTTTTTTCAAGAAATTTACTAAGGGATTCAGCTAGTTTCGTTTCCTTAATTATTGAAAAAATAGTCTTCTTTGGAGATGTAATAAGGATAAAAGAAGTCCAGATAAGAGTGGCTTTATCTCCTAGTCACAGTCAACTCTCATGATTTGATCAGGAATTCTAATATTTGGTGTTTTTTCTTAAAGTCCTAGGGTATGTCCACACATCTTTTTTATTTCGAAATAACACTGGTTATTTCAAAATAAAAGATTAGGTCCACACTACATATTCTTATTTTGAAATGATGGGGTCTGTCCTTTTGAAATAAGAGCCGTCATTTCGAAATGGCTTAAACCTCCTTTAAAGCGAAACGGCTGTTACTTCAAAATGGTTATTTTGAAACAACGCCGTTCGGACATGTTATTTTGAAATAACACTTTTGCACTTCTCCTTCCCAGGGTGCCTTCCTTTTAGCTTATATTGGGTGGGTGCATGTCCCAGGGAGGGGGCCATGTTGCCACACCTCCCATGGTGCCCCTCTCTTAAAGCGAAATGGCAAGTCCTGTGTTTGGACATGCTATTTCTCTTTGAGCTTTTCCCTTAATTTGAATTGACTTATTTTGAAATAAGGACTTTATTTCAAAATAACTCATTTCAAAATAATGTATGTGTGGACATAGCCCTAGAGTCTAGAGCTCGACCCTGGATTCATCTGATGAAGACCTCAAAATCTCAGGTTTTTTTTTTTAAAAAACCTGGCTCTCATGGTTGTTGGAGAAAAGCTGGCAATTGAGAACTCAAGTTTCAAAAGCCAAAAGTTAATTAAAACACTCTACATGTATTTTAAAAATCATTTTAAGCCAGTTGCATGATTCTTCAGACCTCCATCATGGCTGCTGAACATTTGGGATTGGCGATACTGCAGTTAAATGGCATGGGTCAGGATTACAAAAGGAAATGACAATAGTGATCAGTATCTACTTTACTACTGTAGCAATTGTTCCACCACTTACCAGCACTGCTCCATTAGAGGCAGTAAGAAAACTGCAGCGAACAACCCCCCACCCCCACCCCGTGAGTGCAAAAGGAAAGCAATAACACTACTGGTACCTATTTTAAAGCTCTCTCTCTCTCACACACACACACCCCCCTTGGCAGTCCTCTAAGTGTTATATACCTGCTCCCTCAGGATCAGAGCATAATGTTTCCAGTCATTGCCACTGAAACAGTTCACTGCCTCCCTTCTAATGTAATTCTGGCCCTACGATGCTTAATGAACCCCATCATTTGTATATGAAATGACCTTTGATTGAACCAGGGCTGCATATGTATATCTATTCTAACTGCAATAATCAATAAATACAATTTAGAAGACTTATTTTAGTCATTATTACTCAGAAATGTTCACTGATACAATCCTTGTTTTTACCGTGAATGTAGTTTATTTTCTCAGTCTTAATTTTAGAATTGGAGATGTGACATCAATAATGATTATTGCTTCCTCTGCCAGGAGAATTAATATTTCATTAAAATAAGAGCTATTTCTAATGCAGTCATAATTATTGTAATGTAAACTAAAAATCTTGAATAATTTAATTTAGTTTATGATTATGTTACAAATTTTTTTTTTACAAGTGTGGCTTTCCTTCTGTCTTCAGATACTCACTTTGTCTTTTGATCATTTTGGCAAGTAGGCCAAAGGTAAGTTATCATTTGAACAGTATCCTTTAATGAACAATGAAGAGCACAATCCTTTGCATATTAACAGCATATTTCCCCTGAAGATTTTAAAGCTTTACAACATTACATATGTTAATGTATTTACTGCAGAATATTCTGTGTAGCAGATCAATATTTGTATCTCTGATTCACTGATGAGAAATATGAAACATGCACGCACTGGTCAAAGTCAATTGAAAGACTACCACTGACTTCAAAGTTTTTAGAATCAGGCCCCCTGCAAGGTGAAATCATGGTGTTTTTGAAGACAGTGAGAGCTTTTAAATTTACTTTGAGACCACTGTTTGCCCCTAAATGACTTTTCCAAAGGTGACCAATCTTATCTTCATGGATCCTGTAGCGGCTAACACCTCTGCTTAACATGCAGAAGGTCCTGGGTTCAATTCCCAGGGGTTGGACTTGATAATCTCACGAGGTCCCTTCCAGCCCTATGATTTGATTTGATTTGATCCAATAAATGCACCAAAAAAACTCAAATCTGCAACATCCAAAGGAGCAGCCGTGTTAGTCTAGTTCACTAAAACAAACAAGGAGTCCTGTAGCACTTAATAACCAACAAATATATTTGTTGCATGAGCTTTCATAGGAGAAAGTCCCACTTCATCAGGCTCTTTGAAGATGGGAGAACTTACACAATGGGAGGATATAAATGCAGGGAAGTGTAAGTCATGGGAACAGATCACACTAAGAGCAAATCAAAGCAGTTGTAAAGATTCAAACACTAGGCAATAGCAGACAGAGGGAGATGAGGTCAAATCACCTTTCGTAAAAAGAAATTTGCAAGACACTCAAAGTCATGCACTAACTAGAGGCACTGAATTTATGGCTTATAACAATATGTAAAACACTACCCAATGTTCCCTCTAAGACCCACTGGCAGCTGAGCAACTACTGTTGCTCGCTGCGCGGGGGCCCCCACCCCCTGCACGGGCCCGATCCTCCTGCCCCGCCCCCTGCGGGCCCGATCCTGGCGGCCCACCCCCGCCCCGCCAGCCCGATTCTGGTGGCCCCGCCCCCCCCCCCCACGGTCTGATCCTGGCGGCCTGCCCCCCCCCCGCTTACCTTGCATGGCCCTGCCACAGCTCCTGGGCCAGAGAAGCACTAACGGAGCATGCTCAGATATTCTGGGCATGCTCCGTTAGAGCTTCTGTGGGCGGGAGTTTTAATAACTCCCTGCCCCACAGGAGCTGTGTGTGCAGGGCCTCTGGCTTCCCTGCACGGGGGGGGCTTGGCAGGCTGCGCGGCCGTGCGGCCGCACAGCTTAAAGGGAACAGTGACACTAACAACTTTCCTCCTTTTCCTTTCCTCCCTGACTATGTCTCCATTAGCAAGTTAGCTTGAACTAATCCATGTTGTTAGTTCAAACTAACCGCCTTTAGTTTGACCTTCTTAAGTTTGAACTAATGGTTAGTTCAAGTCTACATTGTGCTTAGTTCAAACTAAATACTAGTACTTACTAGTTCAAGCTAAACATTCTTTAGTTCAAACTAAGGAAATTTTTAGTTCAAACTAAGGAAAGATTAATATAGACTGGGACCAATTTTGTTCGAATTAAGCCTCCTTAATTTGACCTAAATTGGCTGTGGAGACATAGCCCCTGTGACTAGAGAGAAGTTAATGGACGTCATTACCTTGAATGGTTCCTTGAAGTGTGTTTATTACTTGTGCTAAACAATCTATTCCACCTTGTATTTAGCAGTGACATTCTGAATTAGTATCCCAGACCAAAGAAGAGCTTCGTGAAAGCTTGAATGCTTGTTTTGCTCATCAACTGACATTGGTCAAATAAAAAAAAAACAACTTTATCTGTCTTGTCTCTAATGTCCTGGGCCCAGCACAGCTACAACACCACTGCATACAGAAGGATGTTCCAAAGGGGTAGCTCTGTTCATTTAGTTCAGCAAACTAAACAAGGAGTCCTGTGGCACTTTTAAAGACTAACAAATGGGACTAATTGGAGAAAGTCCAAGGAAGAGCAACATGAATGATTAGAGGTCTGAAACCCTTGACTTTTGAGGGAAGATTGAAAGAGCTGAGTTTGTGTGGTCTAGAAAAGAGGATGCTGAGAGGGGACATGGTGACAGTTTAAGTATCTAAGAAAAACTGTTCTCCTTAACTGCCAATGATTGGACAAGAAGCAATGGGCTTTAATTACAACAAGGGAGGTTTACATTGGACATTACAAAATTCTTAACTGTCAGGGTGATTAAGAACAGGAATAAGTTGCCTAGGCAGGTTGTGGTATCTCCATCACTGGAAGTTTTTAAGAGCAAGTTAAACAAGCACCTGTCAGGAATGGTTTAAGAGGGTACTTGGTCCTGACATGAGTGCATGGGAGTGAAACTGATGACCTCTCATGGTGCCTTCCAGGTTCTATGATTTATCGCATGCGCTTTCATAAGAGACAATCCCATTTCGTCAGACACTTGACAATGAGGACTGTAAGGGGGTACAGCACTCAAACCACCTAGGGTATATTCACACAGGGCTTTTATTTCGAAACAACACTGGTTGTTTCGAAATAAAAGTCCCTATGTCCAAACGAGGTTTTCTTGTTTCAAAAGGAGGGAGCTCCTTGTTTCAAAACAAGAGCCCTCCTTTTGAAACAGCTTAAACCCACTTTGCTTTTGAAAGGAGGGTTATTTCGAAACCAGTGGATGCCCCCCCGCACTGGGCAGCACCCACGGGGGGGGAGGCAGAGGAAGCCCCCCTGCGCCGGGCAGCACCCACGGGGGGGCAGAGGAAGCCCCCCCCGCGCCGGGCAGCACCCACGGGGGGGGCAGAGGAAGCCCAGGGGCGGGGCTTCCCTGGCCCAGCACAGGGCCTCCCTCTATTTCAAAATAGCATGTCACACTGGACATGCTATTTCAATTCCCTCCTTTTCCCTTATTTTGAAAACACTTTTTTGTTATTTCAGAATAAGGTGTTTTGAAATAAGGCTTTATTTCAAAACAAGCACTTTGTGTGTAAACATAGCCCTAGAGGGGCACCATCTGGTGGTTTTTTCTGGGGAATTTCACTTAAGCCGTCCCCTCCAGGTGGTCTGTGCTCTGCTTCCTCACACACTGACTCCTGCTTCCGAGTCCAGTTCTGGGACCTTAGCCCTCTGGCTAAGCCCACTAGTTCATCCCTTCTATGGTACCAGCCACTAAAACAGTCAATGGCCTATGAGCCCATATTATTCCAGGCACCTGTGCCACTCCTGGAACACTGGGGGAGTGGGGAGGAGTCTGGGCCCACCCAATTCTCCAGGCCCCAGCCCAGGGACCCTATGTGCCTCCACTGAGGCCTCCACCTCCCTCCAGTTTCTCCACACAGGCCTACATCAACTCCCTGGGCCACTTCCCCACAGCCTCAGCCACACAAAGTCTCACCACTGGAGTCTACCTACTGTCCACTCTTTGGCTTCCCTGCCCCAGACCACTGTCCCATCCACTGCCACAGCCTGCTTCCCTGGCTCTGCTCAGCTCCAAGGCCCGCTCCCACCTGGAGCTCTCCACAGTGCTCACCACTCAACCAGCCTGCTAGGCAGAGCTCCTTCCCCTAGCAGCTCCCACTGCTGACTGACCCAGCTAGCTCTGCTGTACTATTTTTATACCAGCAGCCCCCCCAGTGATTGGCTCCTACCTACACAGCCCTTTTTAACCCCTGGTGTGCCATAGCAGAGCAATTGCACTGCTACACGGACAAAATGGGATTTTTCTCCCACAAAAAGTCATGCAACAAATAACTTTATTGGTCTTTAGATGTGCCACAGGACTCCTTGTTTGTTTTACAGAAAAGGAAGACATCGAATTTTGCCATCTGAAATTATAACTCCACAACGTGAAGAAAAAGGAAGCAAAACTTAGTGATACCTGCTTCCTGAACAAATACAAGAAACAAAACCTACCCAGAGGTCTCACCATCTAACCGTCTGACCACTGCATACAACTCCAAATATACTGAACAACGCTTTAGATGGACTTCAGAAAAACTAAGGTGCCATTTACTGCACTGTATACATTCCAGAGTGGTCTACCTCAAAGGGGTTCACCATCACAGGCTCCCACACCCTGGTAGAAAAAAATCAGGAAAGTTACGTGGAAATCATGTAAGAAATTCAAACCAATTACCAAACAAACATAATGGCAGTCATCCAACACAGAAACAAAAAGTGGAACCAACTACAACTACTCCATGATCCACAGAACACCACTAGGAGCATGAGAACCCACCACATGGGCACTATATAGCAATCAAACAACATCAGTTTATCCAAACTACCCATAACTGGAGTTGCATTAGCTATATTCTTTAAGGGACTGAATTTCCACCCCACTACAGAACCTAATACCATACCAATATGTGGAGAACTAGAATTCTTCCACCAACTCCGTCTCAGAGAATTCTTTCATAATAGTGATGGCATCACTCACTATGTTGACTGCTGCAGGAAAATAATTGGCTGTGAAATCCTTAATAAATATCATGCCCACCTATGTTCCCTCTAAGCTTTGTGTGTGTGCACATGCACACAAGTCATGAAACCGGCGCACACAACAAAATAAAGTGTGCACAAAAAAATTCAACAGTGCTAATATTTTTTAATTTCTACTCATAAATGGGAGATGGATTATAATCTGATTCACCAGATGTCACAGCCTAATTAAACATAGATATTATTTGCTTCATACACACTTGCTTCATTGTGCTCACAAGTTTGACCCCACTCACTAGAGTGTGCACAAATTTGGACACTATTTCTGAAAATTTCCATGAAAGATATTTTTTGTGCACACAGCCTATGAAAAATTAGAGGGAACATTGATGTCCACCACAGTCTCTCCATCATTCAGATGACAGTTATATAGTCTCTGAAAGCTAACCATTAGATAGTAATCAAACCAGCAGACAAAAGTGGCACTATCATAGTTCTCAACTGTGATGATTACGTTAATGAGGCCAACTGACAATTCCCCAATACCACCTAATATAAAAAAACTCTAAAGAAGACCACACACAAACATTTACCCAAGAATTTGAGTAAGGATTTGATTATAACCATAAACAATTCCAAGAGAAACTTTACAAACTTACTCCCCACAAATCCACCCCAGGACCATCTACATGCTTCCCAAGATACATAAAAAGACAATCATATCTGGCAATGGCTCACTTATTGAAAGAATATTGGAACTACGGGAAACAATCCTCAAACTTCTCACTGCACAAAGGCCCATCTTCCTCCAGGAAACAATCAACTTACTCTGCAACACTAACAACCTCCCTTAGAACAACATTCTTGCCATCATGGATGTTACACCATCACCCCTCACAATGACAGCATAGCCATCTGCTGCAAATATTTACAAGATAATGGACTACCCTCAATATCTACTCCAAACTTATCACCAAGCTCATCCATTTCACCATCACCCATAACAATTTTACATTCAACAGCAATCACTTTGTCCAAACCATGGGAACAGCGCTGGGTACTAGACTGGCTCCCCAGCATGCCAAACTCTTGGACAACCTTGAAGTAGAATTTCTGGGCAAAGTCGCAATGAAACCTGATATACCTGAGATACATCGATGATATTTTCATTTTCTAGACAGATGAATTAAATTCCCCCTAGCTTTCCATCAGCCACCACCTATCCATTGAATTCTCTCTGCAGCATTCCTACAGCAGCATCAACTTTCTGAATGTCATAATTAGCTACATCAATGAAATTCTACGGACAGTCATATATAAGAGACCCATGGATCACCACATCTAGCTTCATAGATCCCATAAGCAGCTAAAACACACCCAGAAATTTGTTATCTACAGCCAGGCACTTAAATAACACAGGATATGCTACAAGGAGAAAGTCCAGAATATATTCCTTAACACCCACAAAACTGCTTTCACCAAACAAGGACATTCCAACAGAAAAGTCGATCTCATCATGGAATGAGCTATGCAAGGAACCTGAGAGAGCCATCTTCAGTAAAGAAATAAACTCTCCTCTGACCACATACCCTAGTGTCACCAACCACCCCAATTTGGAACACATATGGGATGAAAAAAAGTTAGAATGAGTCAAAAATTCTGACAGTAGTTTTCTGTCAGAGAATACAAATTTGTCAAAATGGAATAGCTTTGGACAAACTGCTTGATTTTGGAAAAGATCTGACACAACCTTGGTAGTGCTCTGACAATATGCTTGCTGGGCATATTTTACAGTCTGCCTGCCAGCAAGGTTTCCTTCCAGCTCATCCACTGGCCTGGAGGGCTGATGGATGAACGGTGGGTTACTCACCAGTAACCATCCTTCTTCGAGATGGGCTGCTCGGATCCATTCAGTAATAGGTGTCTCCATGCCGGAGCGCTGAATTGGTCGGAAAAAACTTGTCCTAGCCTGTCAGAAGAGGGGAGGTGGCCACCACCCCTCGCGCCACCTGCGGCTATATATATGGCCGCCTCCCCACCCCCTCCTCCGTTCCTTGGAGTCGCCAACTCCAGAAGTGGGGATGGAGGGGAGGGACCTGAATGGATCCGAGCAGCCCATCTCAAAGAAGGATGGTTACTGGTGAGTAACCCACTGTTCTTCTTCAAGCGCTGCTCAGATGCATTCAGTAATAGGTGACTACTAGCCATGCTGATGGATGGCAGGTGGAGTTGGTTCTTCCACCTTCAGCACAGCAACAAGCCCTCATAAGGTAGAGGCCCCGCAGCAAGATGCTCTCTGGGGTCAAGAGGCAAGCAGGCCTTGATGGGCCCAGAAGAAGCAAGAGCTGAAGGTCAACCCAGGACAGAGGCAAGACCGGACCCACCGAGGCAGAACGTGTAAGCAGGTCAGACAAGGTCACCATAGCTGGAGAAAAGAACGCAACCTAACATAACGGGTCGCATAGGTGCTCTGCACAGGAGCAAAAACGTGGAGTATAACCAGCAGACTATAATGTCTGGGCATAGGTCATGTCACGTGGACTCGAAGGAGAACACTAAAGCTAGCAAGTGAGACTAGCCATATTGGGCGTGTCTCACATGAGGACGAAGAAAGGATAGGCACTGATCACCTGAAGGCTTAGCAGGAGCCACGTGGTTATGGACTGATCTGGCGACTACTGGGTACACAGGAAGAAGTAAGGGAATGATTATGCCCCTTATCTAGGTTGTGACCAAGCAAGCCGTCTGGTTAAAAAGAGAGAAAATGAGGATACAAGGTTTTAAGATGGGCTCAAGGGCGACTGAGAAGACCACGAGACACTAAACTGCAACATACAGAGTCTAGCCAAGCAGGATGGAGGCCAACGGTATGCTAGCTAACAGCCTCGTAACGCAGAAGCGCACGTTTTCAGCCAAACAGGCACCACGACCGGGTTCTCGCAGGAGAGAGGTTCCGGTGAGGTCACTAACAGCAAGATGGCCTGAGGCAGTACTGATGAGTTGGTCCTACTAGGGGCCGCAGGGCACTGGAATGCAGAGGAAGACCCTGCTGGGCCTAAGCTTGCAGGGTTTGCATTGCAAAGCTCTCACTAAAGCGTGAGCAGGGGCAGAAAGGGGTGGGAGAGAACTCTTACAACCACCTGGTCACCCCCTTAATGACTGAAAGATTCGAAGGAGAGCTGTGTAAGGCCGCGGTCTCAGTACCTATAGTGCTTGCTGGAGGAATAACGCTACCACTCTGCCATGCCAGGGCTGCCAAGGAGAAACTCTTCAATATATGGATATTTGAAGAACTCCGCTGCCAAGGGAGGTTCCTCCCTAAGCTGGGGAGTGAGACTGTTCCAGGGCAGCAGCTTCCGCATCTCAAGGACACCCTGGGATCAGAGAACCTAACGAAGTTTTCTCCCTGGAGGGAACCAGAGGGTGAATAAAAGGGAAGTACAACCCCAAACCGTTATATGTTGTAGAGAAATAGGGTCTCTGTCTATCATGCCACTGGGCAGGCAGTGGGTGTGAACGGGTCCTTGAAAACTGGAAAAGGGATCGCAGAACTACCAGGCACCACCAACATGCATGAGAAGAACCCACAGTAGCACTAAAGGACTATGCGCGGCGTAGTGAGACAGTCCTGCGGAAAAACAGGGTGGGGGGGGGGGGGCTCATGTCCTGTCAGGGAATAGGACCGTCAAGCAAGAAAGGTTATGCAAGTGCCCTGGAAGTAGGGGGACCTTCTGTCTGACATAGACAGCTGTCCAGAAGGCTGTGGATACTGAGGCAGGAAATATAGGTGGGAGAACACTCGAAGGGATGGACTTTTCACAGTTTCCCAACGTAGGATTGTAACTAGGTGTTGCCTCTTAGGGTTTGAAGGGGTGCCTCCAGCCGTGCTTTGGTGAGGTCAGGGGAGAATAGGCTACCTCGAAGGGAGGTAGACAAAGGGAAGGTTCCTAAGGTAGACCCCTGGTTCCCACTAGGTCACCAGAAGGTGCAGACAGAGAACCGTAGTCCTTCAAGGGAGGGAAAAGGAGGAGTGGGCTGTATCTTGTGCCCATGCAGAGGTAAAGATCCGGTCTAAAAGATACCTTCCCGATTAACTGAGTTATCCAGGTAACTTTATTGGCTACATGGATGTGTCCCCTTCTGTGAGCAGGAGATATTCCTGTTGAATTGGGATTGGGGTTGCAGCGCAGAAATGATGGTGCGACCAGGGGTATCCCCTCCCCTTCCGCTGACCTGGACACAAGGGGGCCTACCTGGGACACACGTCATGGCCACAGGCACACTCCTGTTGCAGGTAGGCTTCAGATGTGTACATCTCGGAGCCCCCGCAACAGCTGAGGCTGCAACGAGACGCACCTCCACTCCTCGACGAGGTGTTGGGGTGGGGAACATGGTGGGAAATATCCGGGAAGGAAGGGCTTCTTGGAGGAGAAGAGGGGCAGTTTCCATCTTTGGGGAAGTCGCTGCTTAAGGGGTGGAGGGGGGGTAACTATGGTACTAGGGTACCATCACTGTAGGCAGGCATCATTGTATTGTTGGCCCCTGGCATCCCAATCTAAGTCCTGCTCCCGCAATTGGAGAAGGGGAAGAAACAAAGAAGGATTGGGGGTGATTCCCGCTGGACCTCCCTTCCCTCGAGAAGGGGGAGAGTGGCTGTCTGCGGCAGTGAGGCCCTAGGGCCCCCTGCACCCAAAGGTCAAAAGAGGGGTGGCAGTGAGCAGAGGGGCCCTTCCCTATGAAAAGGGGAGGGCAAAGGCCCACTTCCCGCCATGGATAAGGCGGGGAGGAAAGAGACTGCCCTGCCAGGGGGTGTGGGGAGCTGAGTCGGGGGGGTGGGTGGGGGAGGGAGGAGGCCAAAGTATTTGGCCTCCCCTTGAGGATCCTGGGCTGTGCCCACCACGGAGAGGGTTTCAGGGGGAAACAAGACATCCTCCTCAAAGAGCAGGTCAAGAACTGCCTGCTGTGCATTAGGAGGCACTCTAGCCTCCCTAAGCCATGCCACCCTACGGCGGGTAACCGCTGAGGCCATGGTGCGAGCAGCGGTGTCCACCGCGTCGCGTGCTGAAAGGAGGAGATCTTGCGAGATTATGTCGCCTTCCTCCAGGAAGGCATCATACTCTTCCCTGGCTTCAGGTGGAAGCAAACTTCTAAATTTTTCAAGTGACTCCCAGACATCCAGCAAGCATCTGCTGCTTATAGCCTGGTTGTTTGCCACTTGTAATTGGAAGGCCGATGAGGAATAAACCTTACAGCCTAGCAGATCCAGCTCCCTGGTTTCCCTGGAGGGTGGGAGGGGGTCCCTGGGGGGTTCCCCAGCCCCCATTGCCATCTGGACCACGTCCTTGGGGGGAACTGGGTGGCCAGCAAGGGAGGAGTAGCCCGACTCGGATACCCAGTACTTCACGCTCGCCGTATCCGAAACTGGGGAAACAGAACTTGGGCTCTGCCACCGGAAGCGTGCGAGGTCCCATACGCTCAGGTGAGGCGGGACTGCTAAGGGCGCCATCAAGGCGAAGGCCAGCCCGAAGAGGGTATTAGGGGGAAGACTCAAGGGCTCCACCTCCATACCTAAGTGGGCCGTAACCCAGTGCAATAAGTCAAAATGCGCTGAAAGGTTCCCCATAAAAGATGCCGGTGCTGGGGACAGCGCAGCACCAGGAGCCCGCCATGGAGGAAAGGGAGTTCCCTGTTCTTATCTTTTGTCATTTAACTTGGCATTTATACTGTTGTGGTATCCCCACAGTGGTAGCTGCATCTTGCTTTTAGTATCTCTCCAACACACACCACTAGCTGCTACAGTGCATTTGTGCTTAATTTAAGTTTTGTTAGTCAAAAATCAATTTGACCATAAGTCCAAAGCAGACATGTTGAGTGCATCTACACTAGCCTCTTTGACTGAAACATCCCACTATTGTTACCCTGGGTTCAGCTATAGTATGATGTAGACCAGCACGGATGTTTTAGCCACTGTCATCTAACCCTCCTCAGGGCTCTAGATGCCATCGCTGTAACTATGGCTGAGCCATGTTTACACTCGCCCTCCAAAAATTGCTATGGGGTGATTTTTCCCAGAATTTCATTTTCACTGTGGCTATGTTCACACACAGGGGGTTATTTCGATACAAGTTGTTTCCATACAGGTTGTATCAAAATAACGCCTTATTTTGAAATAAGTTAATTCGAATTAACAGTTTGTTAATTCGAATTAAGGAAAAAAGCAGGAATCGAAATAGCATGTTCAGACAACAGTTATTTCGAAACAAGTCCCTGTTGTTTCGAAACAACATGTTCAGACGGCATTGTTTCGAAACAATGTTGTTTCATCCCCACGTGGGGTTTAAGTTGTTTCAAAACAATGCCAAAGTCTTTCAAAACCTCTGTTGTTTTGAAATAAGACTGCTGTGTGAACACACTCTGTGGCTGTTGAGAAGGCATGCAGTGCATTCAGCAAAGAACCCCAGAGGAGGAAGAATGGCCACTTATGTGGCCTTGCACAAGTCACTTAATATCTCTCTTCATTTTGAAATGAGGATAATGATACTTGCCACCTCACCCAGACCATATGAAAAAAATCATCAGAGTTAGAGTTCCAAAGGAGCAGCCATGTTAGTCTAGTTCAGCAAAATGAACAAGGACTCCTGTGGCACTCATGGTGCGTCTACACTGGCGAGTTGGTTCAAATTAAGGAGTCTTAAGCAATGTTCCCTCTAAGGTTTGGTGGCTTGTGTGCAAAATTTTCAACCCACGTGCAAAACTTTTTCTGAATAAAATTTGTGTGCAAATTCATGTGACAAAACTTACTGAAAAATCTAGAACAATGAAAAACTAATAAAAGCTGTTATTTAAAGTTGTTTTTTATTAAGAAAAAGAAACACCTTAGTTACTTAGCATTTATCCAAATTGCTCTACAACCCAAAGAAACTAATTCACAACTTTCAAATAACCCAGGACCAAAGTCATATTCAGTCTGGATTCTAGCTGTCATATTTCTTGTCCAAAGCACCAAGGACTGAACCAGGGACATCCAAAGCTCTGAGCATGAGGTTCCATAGCTTGAACTAAAGAGCCAGGCTCTGTAGCTTCACAATGAACACATGCGTCCCCCCCTGGAGATCAGACACAGAGCAGGACACATAACATAGTAAGGTTTGTGTGTGACACATGGTGTCTGGGTTGGGTTAACAGATACCAAAGCATGGAAAGAGTAGGGAAGTACAAAAAGGACGACACATGGAGAATTACCTAGTATTAATATAACTGTTACTACCATATTATGTCATGGAAAATGGGTAATGATTAATGAATACAGCATTAAAACTGCACAAAGTCATGTGTTTTCTAAATTATTTTAAAATAATTACCAAAATGTTTTCTTTTACCAAAAACTGGAGTTTTTCATTGAATGAAAATTTTTTCATGACCCTTTCATTAATGTTCAAGAGACTAAAGTTAAAAAACTAATTTTTAAAATGTAAACTTGAAAAGTACCTAAAAAAGTTTTTTAAAAAAAGAAAAAAACAGTTAACCCACTTCTCATTTTTCATTTTCCACAGCAGCCCATTTTTACAGTTAAAAAAAAGTCCTAAATTGTTTTTGTCCAGTTCAAACCCACCCCTTTAGTGGTTCTACTTAATTGGCCCCCCTCAGTAATTTTATTTATGGTAGGCTTTATTTCCCTTCATTTTATTAATATCCTTATTTCTTCCTCCCCAATTTAGCTGTTTTGTAGGGAGCAAGGGCAGAAAAGAAAAGTGCCTTTCAGAGGTCTTGAACCCACAACCCCAAGGTTAAAAGACAAGAGCTTTGTCAAAGCAGCTATCCTCTTAAAATAAAACCCACATTCAGGAATACCTGAACTCTTAGTGAAAAGGCCTGATCTGTGCTAAGCTGTGATTGGATGGTGTGTGCATGTGACCACTTCCGATCCCCAGCAGCTGAGGGATGATCCCCTGCTCCACAGCTTGCCTGTTGGGGACCTGCCAATTCCTCTGGCTGCATTGCCCACCCAACCCGACCCTGGGGCTCCCCTACCCCGCCTCCCACCCCCCACCGCCAATTCTCAGCTGCACCCTGGGCCTCTCCACGTGGCCCAGGCTCGGTCACTCTGTGGAGCTGTCCCAGCTGGACCCAAGGCCTGCCGCTGCCTCCTCTGGGTCTCCGACTATACCGCCCACCAACCTGACCCGACCCAACCCTAGGGCTTTCTCCACGCTCCCCCGCAGCCATTCTCGGCTGTACCCCTTGCCCACTCCAAGCCAGCCCTACCCTGGGCCTCGTGCCTGACCTGCCTCTTCTGTTGCATGCGCGGGAATGTTGAAATCCTGCGCGGCACAGGGGTTTTCTGTGCGCGGCCGCGCTGCTGCACACCTTAGAGGGAACATAGGTCTTAAGTCGAAATAACTTAGTCCCCTTCCACCACAGACTTTCACTAGATCGAATTAAGGAATTCCATAATTCGAACTAATGAAAGCTTAGTTTGAATTAGTAACACCTGCATTTAGTTTGAACTAAGCATGTAGTTCAATTCTTAGTTCAAACAAAGGGCAGTGTAGACTAGGATTAAGTCTTAATTCGAACTAAATAAATTCAAATTAGGGCAGTTAGTTCAAATGAACAAAGTGCACTAATTTGACTTAATGTTTAAGTTGAATTATTTGTCACATGAGCTTTTGGATAAATAAATCTGTTAGTCTTTAAGTGCCATAAGATTCCTTGCTTTTTTTGCTTTACTAGACTAACACGGCTGCCCCTTTGGAATTTAAGTCGAATTTGTGTACTTTGTTAATTCGACTTACTAAGGTCAGGTTTAGTTTGAATTAAAGTTGAATTTATTAGTTTGACTTCGTTAATTTGAAGTAACTTTTGTAATATAGACATAGACTTAAAGACTAACAAATTTATTTATCGCATGAGCTTTCATGGGAGAAAAATCCCACTTCGTCAGATGCTTTGTGGATGGGTGAACTTACAGAATGGGAGGAAAATAAATGCAGGGGAGTGTAAATGGAAGTGTAACGTCCTTGCCTTTATTTTCCTCCCATTCTGTAAGCTCTCCCCTTTTCAAAGCAGCTGACAAAGTGGGATTTTCTCCCACGAAATCTCATGCAATAAATAATTTTGTTAGTTTTTAAGTGAAACAGGACACCTTGCTTTTTATCAAAGTTTGAGAGATATTGCTGCTATGAGCCTTTATTTAGTTAAACATGTGGTTTGGTTTGTCTCTATTTACGAAAGTACTTAAGTAGATGCTTAATGTTAAGCACTGAAACAAATGTTTTTATGTTTCATTGAAGTCCTGAATATTGCTTTCCTGAATCAGGTTCATAATGATGTATAGCCTACAAATAAAGCCAGTTGGCTGGTATACAGAAACAGCTCAAAGTTGCAAGGTTACCTAAAGTTAAGCACCTTAAGTGTTTTGTTGGGTCCAAGCCAGAGTGTTCTCTATTTCATACCCTATTGGTTTCACTCCTGTACTCATTGATGTAAATAAAACAAATCCCATTAACTTCAGTAGGCATTGGATGAGACTTTAAATGATGCATGGGACCACACAATGAATGATGAGGACAGACTGAAATGTTGAACTGCCTTATTCGCTGAAAGCTGTAACCGTTCTGCTGAATGACATCTAGGTTCTGTGGAAAACTAGCAGGATCATATCATAAAAGATTATGTGTACAGGCTGGCTAAATTAAAATTATGAAGGCCATTTTAACTTTGTCATTCCCTGACTTAGAGTGATTCACTTTACAGCCTTTGTGTTTATTGTTCCTAGGGTTTATTGTAAAGAATAACATCATAATTTGGAAAATATGGAGGCATAAATTGATGATGAACTCAGAAGTGGAAAAGAAAGTAAATGGAGAACTTGTAGAGACAAGCATAATGCCTTTTCCCCCTGACCTTTTCCTTCCCTTCTTCAACTATGAATAATTTTATATGTTCAAAAATGAAGGTACATTTGGTTTAAAATTAATTAAAGTATTAATTTGAAGTACTAGTCTTATTAAATTAATAAGACACAGCAGCCTGGGTTTTTAGTAAGCTATACAGAGAACAGTATTTCCGTTTCATAGAGGATTAAAATTTTGAAATCTCATTTCATTCTGATTTGGAAAAAAAATAAAAAAAAATTCACTCTGACTTGGAATGAAAATAAAAAATTTCTCTGAACACAATCTGAAACTTTTGTTCAAAAAAAAATAGCTTCAAACAAAATTCTGCCTCATGGACTGAGGGGGAGCAGGGAGCTTGGAAGCCCTATAAGCATGGATTGAGACACAAGCCTTCAAGCTTGGAAACCAATAGTCCCAGTACTTCCGGTGTCCCAGCTCCTTGTCAGCCACCAGCCAGCCTGTTAAATATTTATGAAATGCTTCTCAGCCCAGAAAAATGAACAATTCATAAGTATGTACTTATCCATATAAACCTACAAAGTTTGTGGGGAGGGGTTATAATCCCTGTATTTCTAACTGTAAATTGTGTTTGCTAGGAGAATTCTATAAAGGCTTATATTGTAAGCATTTTTACAAATTTTTCAGTAACTACAGAATACAATTTACATGCATGTTGCCTTCTTTACAGAGTAATTTCTGAACATAAGAGTTGTGTTTTGATGGTAAAGGAATTCACTAAGGAACTGTTACTATCAAAAGTAGGTTGTCATTTTATGAGCTTCTCTCACTAAACATAAATGCTGATTTTTTAAAAGAAACTGCCATACGTGTGTGTGTGTATATATAGATATAGATACAGCTATTTATATATATAAAATATAAAACAAATGTAAAGAGTTTTCAGTGGTTATGTAAATACTTACGAAATTAATTTGAAATAGTTATTTTGAAGTACCTATTTTGATTTTAATTCAAAGTAATTACAGTGGGGACTCGTTAACGTGAGGGCATCGGGGGACAAGCCCCGGCGCCCGTGCGTTAAGCGGACTGCACAGAAACCACTTGCCCCTGCACAAATCTGTGCTGGCAGCACAGAGCCAGCACCCAGGGACCCTAGCCAGCCCGAAGACACAGTCTTCGGGCTGGAGGGAGCAGCAGGGATCTATTGAACTTTATGAACCAAAGCCTACACTATACTAAAATAATGTATCTATTGCACTTAATGAACTAAAGCCTATACTGTACTGTACTATACTAAAATATCAATTGGTCTTGATGAACTAAAGCCTATACTAAAATATCTATTACATGTAATGAATTAAAGCCTACACTAAAATACTGTATCTATACTATTGTATGTAATAAACTAAAGTGCTTACACTTAATCACACTAATCAAAAATACTGTAAATACTTAATGTTCTACGACAAGGAGATCAAACATGGCTTGTTTTTCCACAATACTCATGAAAAGAGAAAGGCAGCACTACTAAGGCTCGCTCTGCATGTTTCCTGCCCCAGCCAACTTCCGGTTGTAAGCAGCGTGCGTTACTGAGTCCCGCGCATTAACTTGCTGGCTTTGGGGGACATGACTGGAGTGCGCGTTAACCAGATCTGCTTGCTAACTGGTCGCGTGTTAATGGGTCCCCACTGTATTTCAAATTAGCACTGCTTTAAATTTATTATTGTGAATTAGGAGTCCAGGGAAGACTCTCTAATTCAAAATAGGGTAGGAGTTATTATTTCAAAATAGAGAGTCTTCACTAAACTCTCTCTTTTGAAATAGGAGAAGGCAGGCAAAAGAATAGGGCCATTATTTCAAAATAAGCCTATTCTGCGGCTTAGAATGGCTTATTTTGAGATAATAATTTTGATTTAAGCGCTATTTTGAAATAAAAGCAGGGTATTCATTATTTTGAAAAAGTGCTTTGTTATTTCAACATAAAAAAACTTCTTAATTTGAAATAACAAAATGCAGGCATGGACAGGAAAAGTTATTTTGAAATGGGCCTCGAAATTTCAGAATAACTTCTAAGTGGAGACATGCCCAGCATGCCACAACCAAAAAAGAATAAGTTAGATAGGGAGCTGCCATTCTGCCAGTCTAATGTAGTAGATTAGGACTCAGGGAATGCTAATCCCACTGAAATGCATGACAAATGCAGAATCTCTTTAAGTTGTTATAAATTCTAGGTTAATTTATCAGTGGTTTGAATCTACCTTATAACATCTTTGAAACTTTACTTTTGACATGAATTCAATGGTAGATACATTCCCTGAATCTGACTGTCCTTCATTTACAACATTTTTACAATGGTGTAAATCTGCTGGTTTCTGTACAGTTGTGGATCTATGCGAGTGTCAGATCAGAATTCTAATCTGTAGTCAGACTGAACTGACTCCCTATTGGGTAACTATACACCAAAATAACGACAACTTCCTTGAAAAGATCAGTCACAATCCAAGAAACAGAAGATGGGGATGAGCATGACTAAAAATCTTATTTGTAATTCAGTACTAATATATATATTCTTATGTAGTTAAAATTTTACTCTAAGGGTATGTCCACACATAGTGGTTAAATCAAAATAATGCAGGTTATTTTGATTTAACAGCTGTTAGGTCCAAACAACATTTTCTCATATCAAAATGACAAGCCCTGTCATATTGCTATGAGGGACATCATATGGATATAATAAAACCAAGTTTTATGTCAATATGACAGTCAAATGGAAACTGTTAAATCAGTATAACAGTGTGGACATGTTATTTCAATATAACTGTTAGTTCAATTTTTGTGTGAACATGCTATTTCAATATAACCGTTAATTCAATTTGACACGGTTTTGATCTTCTTCCTCCCAGGGTACAGTGCACAGCAGAAAGAAGGAGCGCCTTGTCCAGGGATCAGAGTGTGCCGCAAGTAGTGCTGACTCACATGTTTGAGCCTGTAGGGCTCAGGGCCTGTAGAGCTCCTGTAGGGACCCATGACAAGGTCTGCTGCCTCATAGGCATCTGGGACACAGAGGACATGTGTGGCTGGTTCTGGGCAAGGCACTGGAACTGTGACATCTATGCTGACATTGCCACAGCAATGTTAGCCTAGGGGCACCACCACACCACCAAGCAGGTGCATGCAAAGGTCAAAGTCCTGTGGCAGGACTATGCCGAGGTGAGGCAGCTCCAGGGGACAGCAAATACCACCACCTCCCCTTTTTATGAGGACCTCCATGCCTTCCTCAGGGAGGGGCCCAGTAGACTCCCTGTCAGGGCCCTTGATTCTGCAGAGCACCCCCACATGTCCACTCTCCCAGAGGGAGGCTCCTCAGACGCAGACACATCCCTTGTTGTAGGTGATGCCAGCCAGCCAAGGGGTGCCACAACACCAGCAGCAAGTCCAGAGCTCTTCCCTGCCTGGCAAGAGGGAGGCACCACCCCCAGGAGGAGGAGGAAGAAGGGGAGACAGAGGAGGCATCTCCCCATGGAGCCTGAGGTTGATGACAGGACATCTCACAGAACAGCAGGAGCCCCTGTCAGTGATTGGTCCCCCCAACCTTCAAGCAGGAAGGGCTGAGCATGCCTGTGGCATGGGCAGTGAGGGGGTACATGGCCCAGGGACAGGCAGGGTGCAAGGGCCAGAGGTGCAGAGGCCCTCCCATGGGGCCTAGGGGCCAGGGGCCATGTGGCGCCAGGACCCTGGACCCATGCAGGGTTTGGGGCCACTCTGGGGGAGGGTGGTAACTGGAACTGGCAGCATCAAGGGCAGACAGCATGCAGGCCACACTGCTGGCATGTGGCCATGGGAGACTCCCCAGGCCAAGTCCAGGACCGACTGCCACCCACCACTGTGGGCACTGCACGGCCACGTGTGACTTGGGGGCCATGTCCCAGAGGACATGGATCAGAAAGCATGGGGACAGTCAGGGCACAGGTGTTTGCTGATGACAGGCAGCACACAGTGAAGGCTAGCAGACAGAAGGGAGTATCCCTGTTTCCCACTTCCCTCCAGCACCCCACACAGCCACCAGCTAAGCCACCTTACACAGCCCCCCAGCCACCACTGGGTGGAGGAGGAGGGCCTGCCAGACCCGAGACGAGCTCTTCTGCAGCATCCTGCAGCTGGGCCAGGGATCAGAAGAGGCCACACAGACAGGGAAAGAGCAGCAAACAAGGCACCAGGATGCTGCCATCCAGCAGCTCCAGCAGTTGGTTGATGCTGACAACCACGTTGTTGCAGTGCTGGAGTGATAGAGTGCAGCGCCAGAGCACCAAAGCACCGTCCTGCTGGCCCTAAGTGTCACTGTGCTGGATGTTGCCTCCAGCCTTTAATGCATTGCTGGTCCCCTGCCCCCCGCTCAGCAGCCAAGGGAGCTCCCCCAAGGGAGCCCGTTGTCCCTTGCCACAGGCGCCCCCAGGCCTAGGTTGGCCATGGGGAAGGGTATGGGACACTAGCCCAGGGCCCCAGGACAGCCCACCCCATAGCACCCCCTGACCCTCCAAAGTCCCCAACCCCCACCCAGGTGTCCAACTCCCAGTTGGATGCCCACCCCCCACCCCCAGTTCCCCCCTATAGACCCAAACCTCCTTACTGCCTTCCAGGCCCATCATTGCCCTGACTCCCCTCCTTGTTAATAAAACATGTTACACTGCAAACTGTTGTTCTCATGCATCTATTGAGTGGGGCTGAGGGAGGGGGCAGTTGGGTGGGCAGCTGGCAGGAGCAGGACAGAGAGGAGGGGGTTTGTTGTAGCAGGCCTGGCCCTCACAGTTCCTGACTGAGGAAAAGGTCCTTCGGTGCCTTGTGCATGATGGCCACCCTCTGGTGCGGTCACTCCCTCGAGGGTACAGGTGCTGGCTGTTGGAAGTGGCCTGCAGGGAGCCCAGCTTTGGCCTCCCAGATGAGGGCTACTGTCTCCCCCCAGAGCTCACATAGATTGTGCAGATGTTGACAACCTCCGCGGTGGTCTCCTCTGCGAGGTGGAAGCATGTTAGTAGGTACCTCCAGCAGTCTTTCAGCCAGCCGAATGCCCGCTCCACCACCTGGCAGCAGTGGTTCAGGTGACAATTAAAAAGCTCCTGCCCCGCATCAAGGGGTCCCACGTAGAGGTGCATTAGCCATGGCAAGAGCAGCTAAGTGGCATCAGCAATGATGAGGATGGGCACCTCCACTTCTCCGATGGCGATGTTATACGGGGGGAAGAAGGTGCCTGCCTCCATGCCCTGGTACAGGGCAGAGTTCCATAGGACCCTGGCATCATGCACCCTCCCCACCCAGCCCATGTAGCTGTTCAGAAAGATGCCTCAGTAGTCCACAAGGGCCTGCAATATGACTGAGTGGTAGCCCTTGCGGTTTCCATACTCAGCTGCACGGCGCTCTGGGGCTCGCACGCAGATGCGTGTAGCGTCAAGTATCCCAGCACAGTTCAGGAGCCAAGGGTGGCAAGGCTGGTGATGGTGTCCTGCAGCTCCCCCAGGGTCACTGGCCATGGTAGCAGTATTGCATTGATGGCGCTGGCAACCTCCTGCAGAACCACACCGACGGTGGACCTTCCGATGCCAAAGAGGTGTGCCACTGATTTCTAGGACTCGGGAGTGGCCATCTTCCAGAGAGCAATGGCCTCTCTCTTGTTCACAGGGATGGAGGTCTCATCAAGGTGTCCCTGCGGCACAGGAATGGGGCAAGCTCAGCGACCAAGAGAGCGAAGGTCAGGCTGCTCATCCTCAGGTTCCTCTGCCACTGTTCACTGTCCCAGGCTCCCTGCACTCCCCACTCCCACCAGTCCATGCTGGTCTCATGTGCCCAGATGTGATGGGGCTTGGGGGCAGGGGGAGGGAAACTAAGGCTGCTCTGAGCGTCAGCAATCTGATGTTAACGGCCCAAGGCTCAGTGCCATCAGGGTCTAGAAACAAAGTGCCCCAGTGCAAGAGGGCACCCTGCAGGCTAGCGGATAGCTTAGCTGCTGCTTGGCAGTGAAATGGGAGCAGGGTGGCATCCATGCCTGTCTCCCTCAGTCTCCTGCAAGCCAGAATGGACAGGGAGCCAAGGTCAGTTACTGTTTTTATGGGATTGGCTGGAGGCATGGCCCTGCCAGGGGGCCATGTTGCCATACCTCCCATGGTACCCTAACTGTGTCCGTGGACATGTTAGTTCAATTTCAGTTTTCCAGTGTGGATTTGTTAGTTCAACTTAACCTAAATCGATTTAACGATTTTTATATTGATTTCCTTAACTTGATTTAAGTTACATCGATTTAACTGCCTGTGTGTAGACATAGCCCAAGATTCTACTTGGTTCCAGGTTCTACTTAAATCTCACATGTGTGCGCAGTTGCGAGAAAGTATAGAATCCTTCTACTTCCCAGGTTTTGTGTAATGCATATTTTGGTCTATGTCAAGCAGAATAGTACGAGAACACACTGACTTTTATATGCATTCTCATGAGGACATACAGTGCACCACTGGAAACAAGGGAGATCGTAGGGCCGCGGCCCACAGAGCAGAGCCAGCACCCGCACAGGAGCAGAACGCTCCATATAAGGAGACACTGTAATGGTCATTCTACTTGAGTAAAATTTACCACAGTGCAGAGTGTCAGCACCAGACAAGGCCTATGTGTCATACAAGGGCAGTTTTAATTCCTGTTTGGGGGCTTTGTGCTTGCTCTCTGCACAGGAGTGTATTTCATCTCAAAGTGTTTCAGAGTTCAAGGAGGCATTTCCCCTGCAGTGATGCAGCTGCACACTACCTTATTTTTCTGCTGTGCCTCACACAATCTAGCTCCAAAGTATTATGAAGTGATGGTATTTGTACTATAGTGAAGCTTTTAGCTAGTTTATAAACCCACTTTTGGCCTCCTTCTCTAATTTCTGCAAAGAGAACAATCTGTACTGCCTAAAATTGCATATAAATGTTGTGTTGCTAAAACAATTTTTTTAAACGTTCAAATCAATTCATAAAGGTACTTGAGAGATGGTGGAAAAAATGAGGTCTTTCACTTTTGAATAAACCTGACATACACAGGAATTTCAGCTCCACCTATTAACTCAGATTTGATTCTATCCATATATGCTGTAGGAGAACTAATTCCGTGTTCATGATTAATGAGGTCACACAATCTTCCAATGTCCAACTTGTGCTCTCAAGGTTTAAATGTATATTTGTGTGACATTTCCTTCATTTTTTTGGAACCCAACACTTCCTCCAGTTACTGTTGAGTGGCCTTTGGTGAGACAGACATTTGCTATTTCCTGAAGTTATTTTTAAGAACTTTTTCTCTTATTTTTTTTTAAATTACTCAAAATAACAAATTTTAAAAAATAATATTCAGAGAAGAATGTTCCAAGATGGCCTTACAGTGGATTCATTCTGCCAATTGCAAATTAGTCAGTATCTCACAAGCAGATTTAAAGATATCACACAAGCCACTTTACAGATGCAAAACATACGTTGCATTTAAAAACCAGTTTGAACCATCATGATACTTGAATGTATGTATGCTGAGTGAGTGTGTGTGTGTGTGTGTGTTTTTAATTGCCTTCCTAATTCTATTAGGTAGATTAGTCTGGAAGTTTAGAAAAAACTGGTAAAGGGTTTCAGGCTCCAAAAGTCTGAGAACCACTGCAGTGTGTATTCACCTATAACCAACCCTACACTGCCATATCGCAATGCATCTATAACATTTCCAATGCAGACCACAAACCCCCAACTGCCACACTGTGAAAACAATTAGAAGGGGGCTGCAAACACTGACTGTGCAAAGCCACTTTCTGATTGCCAGATTGGGCTTTTTGATGTCACAGCTGTGTGCCAGCAGCCAACGGTGCACAGCAGGGACCTCATGACTGAATCCAGCACTCCCAATCCTTATGTCCATGGCTGGGGGTTAGGCAAGGGCTGAAAATCAAATGGGAAGAACAGAGATAATACCGCAGCGTGTCGTGATTTAGAAGCAGACCAGGAGAAAGTAAGAGTCTGAAATACGAAAAAGTGACAAGTTCCAAAGGGGAGCCATGTTAGTCTTGGCTAGCAAAACAAGCAAGGAGTCCTCTGGCACATTCAAAGACTAGAAATTTATTTATCACATGAGCTTTCATGGGAGAAAATCCCACTTCATCAGAAGCTTTAAAGACAAAGTGGGATTTTCTCCCATGAAAGCTCATGCACTAAATAAATTTGTTAGTCTTTAAAGTGCCACAAGACTCCCTGCTTGTTTTTCAGGAAAAAGTGACAGTTAAAACTCCTTCCCTCAGAGTGCCAAGCAGCCTTCTCAGCAGCTGTTTGTACCCTTTACGAACACTTTATACCTCACTGCACTGAAAGAAAAAATAACTAGGAACGGCTTGAGAATCCATATTTAGCTTGTGAAAGAAAATGTATTCAAAATGACAGCTGGGTCACATACAGTTGCTGAAAAGGGATTTCTCTGAACAACGTTAGAGGAGAGGCCAAACAGTACCGTAAAGAAATCGTAAAAAAGAGTGGAAGAGTTTAAAAATAACAAACAATATACATTAAAAACAGGAGAAAAGAGGTATTTATAAATTTTTCCTTTCCCTTTTGCTTTTCCAAGTGAAAAACTCTTTGCTCTAACAGCAGTAAGCAGCCACCTCAGGTTATGCATTAAGTGGCTACTGGTGTCATTCCGCAGTGGCTGACATTCATTGCTATAATCCTACAAATAAAATTCCACACTATCACATATGGACCACCAACCAAAACACAAACCCTGAGTTAAGCCAGATAAACTCTGGTAAGGCATATTATACTTTACTACCCTCCTACAACTCCTTTATTCAGTTTGTGATAAGACTCAGATGATACACCATTTAAGACTTACCATGCTCTGTACAGAAACCTCTCTAGTAACAGTTAGTCCTCTCTCAAACTGCCAGAATTATGTCCACATTGGTAGTCAAGATGGAGCATCTTTAGTTAGAACTTGGTGAACTTCTTCAACAAACTTTTTCAATAAAAAATTGCAGATTTGGCAATACTCAAACACTGAGAATTTCTGTAGCTGATCCACATTTGTTTGGTCAAGTTAAAACCTTAAAAAACAATTCTGAAAAAACATAAATAAAATATTTTATTTGCTTGATTCAAAGTGACTTTTAATTTTAAAATTTCCTTTTTTTAATTAAATGTTAAAAATGGTCAAAATCAAACAACATATTTCATTTTGGATCAAACAAAATGTTTTACTTCTTGATTAGCCAAAAAAATTAGAAAATTTTCTGGGTTGGTTCAACTTAAGAAACAATTTTCTTTCTTACCTTTCAGAATTGCCAACAAACTTAAAAATCCATACTAGCCCAGCTTTCCTCTACTATGAAAGAGAGAAAATACCAGCAGGCTGTTCACGAAAGGGCCTTGTCTTTGGAATCTACCGTCATTCTTGGTCTAAAAACAACTGAAGTTTGCTGAGGTCGAGGATGCTCTAAGGTTTAGCTCTTTATGTGAGCTGAGGGAAAAGAAAGGGCACGCTACTGGGCTACTGCCTAGGAAGATGTGTTAAGGTAAATGGGAGTTCTCTCCAACCTGTGCAGAGACCATCTAAGACCAGAACACCACTTAAATAGGATTGCAAGTGGTCATTGGCCTCATGCTGGCCCATGGTATTGGAGTGAAGTTCACCCAGAAAATATAGGAGGAGTGTGTTTTTATGACTAGTATAAATCAGAAGAAAATAAATAAATGTTGATTTCATATATTCACATCTTCAAGTAAATAGGACATGGTGGGCAGCTATTCAAGGGTATATTTGATTTATATTGAGACTCCTTTTGCTTGACAGCACATCTATCCATGTGTGTTGTGTTTGTAAGACACTCAAGAGTGCCTTGGCCTTTCATTGCTTCTGTTTTTAAAACATTGCACTTGTCAGCTTCTATGACATATGATTTTTACTAGGTGAATCAACTTACTTTTAAATAGCAAATCTAGTTAAAAATGTTAATTTGCCAAGTAACGGTGATTCAGCCAAAGTCAATATTCATTAAGGATCACTATATAAGCATATGTTTTATTTTTCTTAGCTAGCTTGGCTGTGAATTGGTATAATTACTCATACTGTACTAAATAGATCTCCTTTACAATGAGAAATGAAAATATAATATTCCATATATCTTGTTACATAAGCAAAGCATTTCAGCCAACCATCACAAAACACTGACCATTATCCCCTCAAAATGAAAGATGCTTTATCACCATATTTCTCTTGCAACATAATAACTTACATCACAGGTAGTCAAATATTTTTGACAAGGTTCAAATTTCTTGGTCACAGGGATAGTCTAATCCAGACTTCAGGGTATGTCTACACAGCACTTTTATTTCAAAATAACACTGGTTATTTCAAAATAAAAGATATTTGGTCCACATGATGTTTTCTTATTTCGAAAGGACAGATCCCGTCCTTTCAAAATAAGAACTGCTGTTTTGAAACAGGTTAAACCCCAATTGTTTCAAAACAGCTGTTATTTCGAAACGGTTATTTCAAAATAAGGCTGCTTGGACATGTTGTTTCGAAACACCATTGTTTCAAAACAACTGTTTTGAAACAACATGTCCAAACGGCTTTATTTTGAAATAACCATTTTGAAATAACAGCCGTTTCAATAGCAGGCTTTCCCTTAATTCGAATTAGCATTTTGTTAATTCGAATTAACTTATTTCAAAATAAGGACTTTATTTTGAAATAACTCATTTCGAAATCCTTATTTCGAAATAATGATGTGTGTGTAGACATAGCCTCATAGAAAACAACAATAATAATAATAATAAAATAAAAAGTCCAGGCTCTGCTCAAGCCTTTGGCAGTCTTGATTTGAGTCGCAGTCCATTAATTGACTACCCTGACTTACCAGATATGAAGATGTAGTAGTCTTGCCATAACGAGCTTCTGTTACACCGTTCAAATTTAGTATTTCTGAATTAGAGCCACTGTGACCCAATGTACCTAGAGTAGTCCACCCTGAAAATGCAAAAGACAGGGCAGGCTGCAAACAAATGAGCAGATTTCTCAAAATGGGCGGCTAATACTGTTTGCTGGATTCACCACCCAGTCACAAACTACGCTCCTGACACTCCACACTAGTCACAAAGAAGCCCCCCCCCCCAAAAGAAATCATACAGCACCCTTTATTGCAATTCAGTTTCCAGCTCCCAATCAGCAAATAAGTCCAATAAAGTGCCAAGTTATTTAAAGCTCTATTCGCTTTACAAAATGTTCTTCTGATCCCCTAAGGGCCAGTCACTTTACCAGATCAATACTCTTCTGGCTCTTACCCAAAATGCCATGCTGCCAGCCAATCCTGTAGTATCTAAAACTAAAGGTTTATCATAAAAGAAAAAGAAACAAATTAGAAGACAGTCATTAAGTGGTCAAAGCAATTAGGTACATACATGTGACTCTAAAGTCCATATATCAAGTTCTCAGCAGTATTGGTGAGTTTGCTGGCTTGTAAAGTTCCTCTGGAGCACATTCAGTGCCTGGAGGGTCTGTGAGTCCTTTACGTAAAGCTTCAGTGGTAAAAAGGTGGATCCAGAGGTAAGAAGTAGGAGAGAAGACAAG
This sequence comes from Podocnemis expansa, assembly GCA_007922195.1. Taxonomy (NCBI): domain Eukaryota; kingdom Metazoa; phylum Chordata; order Testudines; family Podocnemididae; genus Podocnemis; species Podocnemis expansa. Next base: position 1,065,468 of record ML682015.1, read on the forward strand.
ATGGAGATGGTGCAGCTGCCTTTTATACTTTTTGCCATGTGTTCTCTGTGCATCCTTTGTCTGAAGCACATGCTCAAAGCACATGGGCAATGAAAAACACTCAGAGTCCCCCATCTACAGGCATGTTCCTACCTGTCCTGTTGACTCGCAGGCTTAGCCACTGGCTTTTGTCCCTGGGTGCACTGTATAGTTGACTGTGCTTGGTGCACCATCACACCGGCTAGGTGCTACTGATGCCAATCTGTCTGGAAGAGTCACATAGATACACTGCAGCAGTTTGAGACACATATGTCAGATAGATTCATACCTTTCAATACAAGGATGATACATAAATACATATATACCCACATATACCTATACAACACACACACACACAGAGGTAAGCTTATCGTATTTAGCAAATCATAATTTTTCCATTGATGCTGTACATGGCATATTTTGTAAGATTCACTGAAATCTTCTCATTTTGGTATTAATATTATAAATGTTAACTAATATTTCATACAGAATCACAGCCACAAAGAAAGTTAAGCATTACGCACCTAACTCCTAGGCACCCAATGTCTGGGAAGGATGAGGCACATAAGAACGGGATCCTCAGAAACCAGCAAGTTGAGCAGAGTTATCAAAGCTGTAGTGAAATGAAAAGAAAATTCCCCCTGATCTGCACCTTAGATATCTAACTGACAGGGCAGAGGAACGTACAATCTCTTCCAGGGCTGGCCCACAACATTTTGGTACCTGAGGCAGGGAGCTCAAATGATGCTTCCATGCTCCGTCGCGTGGACCAAAACTTTGACAGGTGTCACTTCTGCCTTTTTTCTGTACTATTCCTCTCATGATACTGCTCTGTTACCTACCCCAGTAAAGGAGAACTAATAACTTAAAATGCCTTGTTCAAAAATTTTAAGTAACTTTCAAATGCTTGAACAGCAAATGTAACTTTTCTTGTCCACACAGTAAGCACTGGCTTTTTCGTCTGTTTGAAGAATCAAAGTGGTGCTTTCCTTGCTTTCTTGGTTGCAAAGATTTGAAGAACTGCTTCCTGAAGATCCACAATCTGGGGCCAGCTCATGCTCCATTGAGATGGTTGCAAGGCTGACCAGCCTCTCCTGTGTCATTGTGTAGCATAGATGTGTTTTTATTAACTTTAGCTTGGAGAAGCTGTGTTCTCCACTGGCAACTGTTATAGGAAGTGTTAGAAGTATGCACAGAGCAACAAAAGCATTTGGAAAGAGGGTGGTCATCTTATTTGTGCACACATATTCTACAACAGCCTTTGGAGTTGATCCTGCTGAAATGTATCTTGAAAGGGCTTTCAGTTCATCACCCAAATCACATGCATCAATATCATGCATGTCATCATGTGTTAACACTGTCTCTAGTGTCCTGCATTGCTGGTGTAGGTCTTCTTCAGGTACAGTGAGGCATTTTGGAATATCATACAACATCCCAAATATACTGCTGTGTTCCTTGAGCTGCATGGAACGTTCTTCAGCTGACTGTATTGCACCTGGCTAAAGAATTCAGCTAGTAGCTGGTTAAAGAATTCAACTTCGAATTGTTGTTTGGGGTCTCTTCCATATCTTTCAGCTTTTTAAGAAGCACATTAGTCATACCAGCTCCTGCAGGATCATCAATGTCAATAAATTCTACAGAATGCTCTCTGACAGTCACCATTGCAGGGACATTTTCACTAGGATCTGTTATTGTTACAAAACCACCTTTAAAGTCATTTGTTCCATACGACTGATGTCAGGTGCGCATCCAGAATAATAGAGTAATATCTTGCTGTCTTCAGATCTGCCACAATCTTCTGTTTGACTTTTGTTGCCATCTACTGTATATAATTTGTTGCCACTAACTATATTGTAACTGTTTGGTTGCCAGTATCACATTTTGAATTGTTTTTCCAAGGTAGTGGTGTGTGTAGATTTCTTGGGTGGTAACTCTTCTTAGATGCTCCTGGAGTACAGCATCAAACTCAGCCATCAGCATCACAATTTTAAGGAAGTTTCCAGTGTTTGGAACATACAGCTGATCTGAAATGCCATGCAGTGCTAGGTTTTGGGTAGCAAGCATTCTAACAATGACAGTGAGCCTTTTCAGAACACCTTGCCAGTAAAGAGACTCTGATGCAATCTTCCTTTGATGCTGATCATCTATTATGGCTTTTAACCTTAGTCTCATCTCAAGCTCTTTCTGCCCATGGAATGGTCTCCGTTGATTTGCTGCCTTCTCATGGCATGCCAGATTTCTAGCCAGATTTTTCCAGTCCTTTGTTCCTGTAGAGCCCAATGTGTCTGGAACATTAGACTGGAAGGGTTTGCAAAAAAAAAACAAAAAAAACAGTATGCAGCATTCTTGAGTTTTGACTACATAAGCCATGGCCTCTCCACTTTGTCACCATTAGGGACTTCATGCTAGTCATGTACAAATCAAATCATAGGGCTGGAAGGGACCTCATGAGATCATCAAGTCCAACCCCTGGGGAATTGAACCCAGGACCTTCTGCATATTAAGCAGAAGTGCTAGCTACTACACTATTTGCAGGGCTTTGTTAGATGGAAACTTCCATTTTTATTGTCTTTGGGGAACATGAAGCTTTTCACTTGCTGTGACCCACACAGTACAAGGAAGTCCCTCAGGCTACTGCTCTAGTGGTCCACAGTTCTAGATCATCTAGACTTAAGGTACTAAACTGAGCAGCAGCTGTTTCTTGCGCCTCCACCACACTCTTCTCTGATTTACATTTTTCTTCAGAAATGTGCATGGTTAGATCCATTTGAGATGGAGATATAGATCCTGCAGTAAGCTGCCAGGTCACCTGAACTCTGGCTAACTGGAAGATCAGGCATCTCCTCACCACTCACATCCTCACTGGAGCTGGAAAACTCACCATGACCATTTGTGTCTATATATCTCAGGAGAACTCCTTCCAGCTTACATAGAAAAGCTTCTTTGGCTTTCTTTCTATTTCTAAATGCTGCCCCAGAGGGGCATTTTCTTTTTTCACTCACGACTGCTGTTCTGTGCCAGCTAGAGCAGCTCTCAACACTCCATTGAAGGGGACAAAGAAGCAGGCTGGTACAGCCTGAGTGAGGGAAGATATCAGAATCTTAAGGCCCTAACTGGCTCCTACTACTTCAATTGACTGCTTGTTCTCTCTCCTCAGGTGGGTTCAGAGAAGCAGCAGGAAACAGGAAGCTCCCTGAGAAGCTGGTGTTAATCAGTCCAGGCTCCTGGGGGTGCTAGAGGGGTATATAAAAGGCTTCTTCTCTTCACTGTCTCTCTGCAACTCCTGCTGCTTTCTATTATTCCTTCCCATGGTCTCTCCTGCCTGCCTGTTATGTCTCTTGTAACCTCCTTCCTCCAGCACAGCACCCCACCATCTCTATGCATCTAGAGCAGAAAGAATACATACACATCAGCAACAGACACAATTTTCTACACTCTGGGTCCTACTGGCAACCCCCCCCCCCCAGTCTGGCACCTGAGACAGCTGCCTCAGTTCACCTCATGGTAAGGCCAGCCCCTTCTCAAAGCCTTAAGTGATGAACCCTCTCCTGGAGTTAGGCACCTAAGTCAGGTCAGCCTTTTTCATGAAAAAACAGGAAAGGAGAAAGACAACCCCACCGCATTCCAGCCAATAGGTCAGTTGTTAGGGCATTCACCTGGGACATACAAGACCCAAATTCAAATGCCTGTGCGGCCTTAGACTGGAAGCCAGGTGAATGGTGTCAGCCATCTAGGACAAGGGAAGTCTTGCCTCATGGGCAAAAGCAGGCTTCAGGCCTAGTGAGGAGACCAGGTGTCAGGAACCAAGCACAAGGATCAGAGCTAGAGTAACTACTCAGAAGTTGAAGTCAAGGGCCAAGCCAGAGGTAAGACACTAGATACCCGAGCCAAGGATCAAGCCAAAGAGGCTAGTCAGAAGCCAAAGGTCAAGACCTGGAGCCCCCCAGGTGGTAGCCAAGGAGGGGTGCAAGCAGAAGCAGCAGAAATAAGGTAATACAGGACCAATCGCAGCACTAGGCAGTGCCTTGCATCTTGCCAAGTTCCAAAGAGGCAGCCATGTTAGTCTAGTTCAGCAAAAGAAGCAACGAGTCCTACGGCACTTAAAGACTTACAAATTTAAGCTCATGCGATAAATAAATTTATTAGTCTTTTAGTGCCACAGGATTCCTTGCTTCTTTAGCAGTAGGCAGGAATGTTAAGAAGCCAGTGAGCCACTGCTGCTGGTTTAAGAGTCAGCCTGCTGGCCCTTCCAGCCAATTAGGTGGCATGGCCAATAACGCAGTCTGCCATAGGCCACTTATACCAATGATGCTGCCTGGAGACTAGAAAAGCTGCAGGCCCTGATTCCTGACAAGTAAGGGCTTTGACAATGTCAGTGGCACCTAAATGTCAAACAAGTATCTGAGTATCAGTGGATATTGTGTATGCCTTGAGCTGGGGATGTGATTCCCAGCTGAAGGAGACATACCTAAGCTGGCTCTGATCAAACTAGCATGCTAAAAATAGTGTAACGCTGAGACTATGTCCACACTCCCACTGTTAGTTTGAATTAACAACGTTGAACTAATAAGTTCGACCTTAATTCAAACTAAACCCAACCTTATTAAGCTGAATTAACAAAGTACACCAATTTGACTTAAACGTTAAGTAGAATTAAGGCACTTTGTTAATTCGAACTAATTACCCTAATTTTAATTTATTTAGTTCAAATTAAGACTTAATCCTAGTCTACAATCCTCTTAATTCAAACTAAGGATTGAACCAAGTGCTTAGTTTGAACTAAATGGAGGTATTATTAATTCGAACTAAGTTTTCTTTAGTTCAAGTTAAGGAACTCCTTAATTTGAACTACTGAAAGTCTATGGTGGACAGGGACTAAATTAGTTCAAATTAAGGCTCCTTAATTCGAACTACCTTGCCAGTGTAGAGGCACCCTGACTAGTATACCCCAAGAACTCACCTGGAACCTGAGATATACATAAACATGGGGCATCTAACCTTTGGTGCCACAGCTATGTTTTATTTTTCAAGACTTTGGTGTAGTGCAGTGGTTCCCAACCTCAGGTCCAGGGTCCCCTGGAGGTCCACACAGTTATTGCAAGGGGTCCGTGAATACATCCGGCCCCAGTCACTGCTGGCCAGTGGCAGGCAGCCCAGGCCCAATCCAGCCCCAGCCACTGCCGGTCAGTGATTCATTTTGGAAAATGAATTGTAGTTGCTTGCTGTGAGCAGCCTCACCCTAGATATGCCCCCACCACTCAGGAGCAGGCAGGGGCCAGGTCCTCCACTGCCCTACTGTAGCACCACTGCCTGCATGCAGTCTCCAATAACAACTTTTTCCATTTGGTGGTCCACAAAAATTTTTTGACATTAAAGAGGGGCCCTCATACTTGAAAAGGTTGGGAACCACTGGTGTAGTGAATTTGTAAGGTGTGATGTAACACTTCTTTGTGAAGAACACGACCCTTTCCAAGGGGTCCCTGTGTCACACCAATTTTCTGACTATCAGGCAGCTAAAAAAACAACAAGCAGTTGTGTGGCACTTTAAGACTAACAGATTTATTTTTTGCATGAGCTTTCGTGGGAGAAGATCCCACTTCCTCAGATGCTTCGAAGATGGGTGAACTTACAGAAAGGAATGAAACTAAATGCAAGGGGGTGTAAAACATAGGATAAGGTCGTAAACTAACAGCAAATCAGAGCAGTTTACAGGCTCAAACCATGGGAAGCCTGAAGTCAAATTACCCTTTGTAATGGGAAAAGAACCCATAGTCTCGATTGAGTCCTGCTTTCACAGAATTTAGCTTGCATATTAATTCAAGTTCAGCTGTTTCTCTTTGAAGTCTTGATGTCCCAGGTACATCTCTAACGACAGTCGTTAACAAATCCATCATCGAGTGATTAGGAAGATGGACTTGCTCAGCAACTGGTTTCTTTGTTCTTTGATTTCTGATATCAGATTTGTGCTCATTTAGTCTCTTACTGAGCAATCGTCCTGTTTGTCCAATATATAAGGTGTTGGGGCATTTCTTGCACATGATGGCATAGACCACATTAGTAGATGAGCAGGTAAATGAGCCTTTGATGGAGTAGCAGGCTTGATTAGGACCTATGATGGTGTCTGTTGTGTAGATATGTGGGGAGACTTGTCAGCGTGGTTTTTTGCAGGGGTGTGCGCCTGCTTCAATGTTCTTGTTGTTAGATCTGTAGTTGCTGGTGAGTATCTGTTTAAGATTAGGGGGCTGCCTATAAGCAAGGAGTGGTCTGTCTCCTAATGCTTGAGAGAGAGAGGGATCATCTTTTAGAATAGGCTGTAGGTCCTTAATGATCTGTTGCAGAGGTCTGACTTGAGGATTGTATGTGGTGACTAGTGGTGTTCTGTTGCTTTCTTTTTTGGGTCTCTCCTGTAGTAGATGACTTCAGGGAACCCGTCTAGCTCTGTCAATTTGTTTTCTTACTTCCCCAGGTGGGTACTGTAGTTTCAAGAATGCTTGATGGAGATCTTCAAGATGTCTGTCTCTGTCTGAGGGATCAGAGCAGATGCGGTTATATCTTAGGGCTTGGCTGTAGACAATGGATCGTGTGGTGCATTTAGGATGGAAGCTCGAAGGATGTAGGTAACTATACTGATCAGTAGGTTTTCGGTACAGGGTGGTGGTGATGTGTCTATCCCTGATTTGTACTGTAGTGTCAAGAAAGTGGATCTCCTGTGTGGAGTGTTCCAGGCTCAATTTGATGGTGTTGTGGAAATTATTGAAATCTCTGTGAAAATCTTCAAGAGCATCCCTGCCATGTGTCCAGATGATAAAGATGTCATCAATGTAGCGCAGGTAAAGAAGAGGTGTCTTGGGATGAGACTTGAGGAAACATTGTTCTAAGTCGCACATAAAGATGTTGGCATATTGTGGGGCCATGCAAGTGCCCATAGCAATGAGTCCATTCAACATAATAGTGTCCTGTTATAAAGTTCCTGTACATTGTTGGTGATAGGTTTTATCTTAATTCAGCATGTTAGTAACTTACGGTATTTGTTCTCTATACACTAATATTTCTCAAGGTGAAGGGGCACATCTATGTTGCCCAGCATTTTCGAAAAAACTTTTTTCAGGATAAGTATCTTGAAATAATTATCTCAAAAAAACTTTTTTTCAAAAATGCTATTTTTGGACAACAGTCCATTGTCCTGAAATACCACAGGTTTTTTTTTTCCAGAAAGAAAGTCTACACCAGACCCTCTTTTTCAAAAAAAAGCAAGGCAATGGAAGAGATAGGGAGGCTTTTTTGAAAAAAAGCCTTTGCTGGGTCCAGGGATGGCTTTTTTCAAAAAAGCTACCTCAAAAAAGGCTTTTTATTTTGAAAAAGCTGGCAGATTTAGCTTTTTTGAAAAAGCGCTCTGGTATCTCAAAATACCAGAGTGCTTTTTCGGGATCGCTAAACCTCATTATATTTTTAAAAAAGCCATCCCCGGACAAGGCAAAGGCTTTTTTTCCGAAAAACCCTCCCTATCTCTTCCATTGCCTTGCTTTTTTTTTGAAAAAAAAAAATCCGGTGTAGACTTTCTTTTTCGAAAATAAAAAAAGCTGTGGTATTTCGGGACAATGAGCAGTCCCTCGACTGTTGTCCCAAAATAGTATTTTTGAAAAAAAGGTTTTTTTGAGATAGTTACTTCAAAATACTTATCCCAAAAAAAGTTTTTTGAAATTGCAGGGCAATGTAGACATAGCCAAGAGCTTTATATTATTTGTGCATCATGTACTAGAAGAATAAAAAGTAACAAACCTCCTACTGAATTTTTAATGAAGCTGTTAGAAGTAGTCCTAAATATGATTAGTTTTGTTTTGTTAATGATTAGTCCGACTACAGGAGTGGTTCCCAACCAGTGTGCCATGGCACACAGGTGTGCCATCAGATCTGAGCAGGTATGCCATGAATTTTTTTGAAAAACTACACAAAGAGTTCAGGATTGGCTCACTGGCTTATGAATATTCATGAGTTAATTTGGAAACTATATAGTGGTGTGCCTCAAATTAATTAAATGTAGCAAGGTGTGCCATGGCAAAGAAAATGTTGGGAATCACTGGACTACAGTAATATCATTATTTGCTAATTTGTATGAGGGGGATTTTGATAATATTTCCAAATATACATTGAAAGTTAATCCATTGCTCAACAAAATATTCAGTGACTAAGATATATAAATGATCTGTTCTCAGTGACATTGAGAATAATATTTTCCTGAAAGGCTGAATAGATGCAAAAAGAATTTATAATTTGTAATGAATTATTTAACAGGGAACTTTTTTATTTTAACATTATACCCAATTCAAAATCTCTTTATACCACTCAGAAAAACTATTGATATAAATACTCTGTTACATTGGACCAACTTGTCACCGAAAATATTTGAAGAACAATCATTAAATATTCCATTTGAATGATTAGTGAATTAAGATTCTACATCTAACCATCAAACTATAATCATAACCAGTGGCATAGCTACAGATGGGCCTGAGTGCGACACAGCCTCCCCACTTTGAAAGAAAGACCATCTGATCCTCTAATTCTGCTGCCAATGCTCTGCTTAAGTTTGGAGCATTAGGCAGTTTTTGGCAGGTGCATCAGGCATTTTCAGCAAGTCACTACCCAAACTTCATTCTTCCGGCCATGTGACCAGCAGCAAAAAGTTTGGGAAAGTAACTTGGCAGAGGAATCACTAAGCTGACAGACTCTCCAATTGTGAAAATACCTGGCGTGGCTGCATCTTCTGAACTAACCTGGGTTCACCCAAGTAAATCACAGGATCTGCCAGAAAATCTCTTCTGGATATGCCCCTGAATATAACCAAGAAGAATGTTTTTATCCAAAACATCTTCTGCATAAAGGGTCCTAATCTACAAAACTGAATTTAATAAAAGTTTCATTATTATTGCATTTGGGAACAGAACCAGAACCAAAGTGATGATACAGGAGTGATGTTATACAGATATTTTAGAGAAAGACAATGGTCCACCTAATAGTTCTCTGAAGTTCATAAATACTTTTAAAACTCTACTTTTGTTATATCACACGTGTCCTATTTTACTGTGAAATAGTGCTGAGGTGGAACAGAGAGGTCTGCACTCTGATCACTAACATCTGATGGAGTGGGTCTGCAGCTGACGAAGTGGGTTCCAGCTCATGAAAGTTTATGCCCCCCAGATTTTTTTTCTGATCACTCCATTGATGATTTGCTAATGGCCGTGTTCAAACAAATGAACAAAAAATCAAGGCTTCAAAGAGAAACTGCAAAATTTGAATACATATGCAAATTTGACACGGTTGTTTCAGGGCTGAATAAGGACTTTGGATATTTTTCTCATTACAACAGGTGATTTGACATCAGCTTCCTCTATATCAGGGATCTCAAACATGCAGGCTGTAGGCCACATGCCACCCTAAAGTCATTTCCTGCAGCCTGCAATGACACTATCACTATCAATATTTGCAATCATTGTATGAAAAGGTTTTAATGGTGTAGCCCTTGGGCTAAGGTACTAGTCTTCATGTCCCCCTCATGGTGGTTTGAGTTTGAGACCCCTGCTCTATATGCTGTTCCCCAGTGTTTGTATTTAAACTACTACATTGATCTGCTGTAACAGTGTGACCTGATTCCATGGCTTACACTTCCCTGCATATATTTTCCTTCCATTCTGTAAATTCCCCATCTTCAAAGCATCTGATAAAGCAGGATTTTCTCCCACAAAAGTTCATGTGGTAAGTAAATTTGTTAGTCTTTAAGTACCACAGGACTCCTTGCTTGTTTTGCTGAACTAGACTAACATGGCTGTCCTTTTGGAACTCGTCAAAATTTTTTGTTAGTCTCTAAGGTGCAACAGAACTCCTCATCGCACTCTGATCATTGTAGCTTCAATGATCTTCTCATGTTATTTCTAATGTGAGCTTCAGTTCTGGCACTTCAGGAGGTAGGATTAAAAGGAACACGCTTACTATCTGTATAAAAATGGGAAGGAGGTACCTAAGGGTGATCATGGCCATAGCCCCAAGGTGGTCATTGACCCAGAGGGTTTTAGTGAAGGCCTCCCTGGTGACTCCCAGGGTCGACTATTGCATTAGAATGCATTCAGGAGGAGAAGAAACTGCCCAGTGGAAGAGATGCCCCCAGAAGTAAAGGAGAAGTTTTAGCTGGAATCAGGTGGGAGTAGTAGAAATGTAACCCAGCCAGTCATTGTGGGAATAACTTGGAGCCTTCTCCTACAGAAATAAAGTTCAGTGGAACCTCAGAGTACAAATACCATCAGGAGTGGAAGTTATTTGTAACTCTGAAATGTTCCAAATTCTAAACAAAATGCTATGGTTCTTCTTTCAATAGTTCAGTATAGAATATTGACTAAAATACATTTTTGAAAATCTACTAAGCAAAAGAAGAATGATGCTTGTAACCATCTAATCTAAAGGAAACAGGCTCAGAAACAGGTTTCTTGATCTTGTCAAATCTTTTTTTTTTTTTTTTAACTTTCCCTGTATTCTTTTACAGTTTGCATTTAACACAGTAATGTATTGTAGTTGCTTTGTTTTTGTGGGTGGGGGAGAGGAAGAGTGTCTTTGTTGCTGCCTGATTGTGTACTTCCAGTTCCAAATTAGGTGTGTGGTTGACCAGTCACTTCATAACACTGGTGCTCATAACTCTAAGGTTCTATTGTAGGTGGCTGGGGCCCACAAAAATAAAGAAAGGGGATGAGGAAGAAGTAAGAAGACCCATGTTAAAAAAATCAGACCACCATAGAATGATATAAGACAAAAGGAAAATGGGCAGGAGAGGGGGGAGAGAGAAGAAAAAGGAAAAGGTGGAACGAGGCTTGAAGTATGGAAGAGCAGCCCAAGTTCAGTCCTAGGATGTGGACAAGGCCAGGAACCTGTGTCACAGAAAAGGAAAAGGAAGGAACCTAGCAGCCAATTAATGGAAGTGGGAGAAACAGGTCTTAGGGCAAGAGGAGAATGGCAGACAAAAATAGGCCCTACCCTAAGACAAGAGAATAGAAGACAAGGAGAGTTGGCCTATGGGTTGTCCATGGTGTGAAAATCTGTGGGCAGAGACTGAATTATGGGTATGTCTCTCACTCTTAAAACATGATTTCTGAGGTTCATACAGAAGGAAGGAGGACCCTCTAGCTATGTCTACACCTAAAGAATTAGTTCAGACTTGCTTGGTCTGAACTAAGTAGTTCAAAGTTAGCTCAAACCAAGCGAGTTTTTTTAGTTTGAACTAACTTTTAGTTCAAACTAGCTGTGCTTTTTTTAGTTCAAACTAACTTTTTAATTCAAACTTAAAAAGCATGGTTAGTTCAAACTAAAAGTCAGTTCAAACTAAAAAAAGTGCTTGGTTCGAACTAACGGCCAGTTAGAATTTATTTAGTTCAAAGTAGCATGACTACTTCATGCTACTTCAAACTAAATTTCAAAATAAGTTCGAACTAAGTAGTTCTGACTAACCAGCTGAACTAACTAGTTTGAACTAAGCTTTTAGTCTTTAAAATTTTAGTTCAAACTAGGCAAAGCCTAGTATAGGCAGGGTTCAAATTAGTTCAAATTAAGGCTCCTTAATTCAAACTCATTTGCTAGTGTAGACATAGCCTATAAGACCACCCTGAGGGCAAACACGAATGTAAACAGGCAAGCACCTCCCACGAGGAAGAGAGGGCATGAGAGGGGAAAAAAATAATTTTCAGTAAGTGTGGATGTGGAGGTGTGTGACAGAATATGGCAGTCCTGCACATGGATCAGTGCTCTGATCATCGTTGCCTTAATTAGCTCCCCCAGTGCTGATCAGGGAAATGAGGGGTGGTGGGGTAGAATTAGCCAGTCAGACAGGGAGGCTGGCTGAGTTAAGGAACACAGTCCTTGTTAACGAACTTGGTCCATCAGTGATTAGCTTCATATAAGGCAGGAAGGATGCATTAGAGCTGGGAGGATAAGGCTAGGTGTGCCCAGACTAAAGGAGATCCCAAGGAAGGGCGATTCCTTTTCCTGCCAGGGCCTTGATCAGCAGGGGTTGAAGGCCATAGTGTCATAGGTATTAGAATTATTGGTGTGCACCGTACCTGCATTGGTAGAGAAGAGGAATAAATTTTATGGAGTGGGCACTAAGGATATGTCTACCCTTACAATTTAATTTGAATTAATTGGGATTAATTCAAATTAAATTAATGCATGACTACACTGGCTTTCATTAATTGAAACTAAGGAATTCCTTAGTTTGAATTAATGATAGCTTTTCAAAGTTATAAAACCTGGCTTAACTTTAAAGTAAGTAATTTGAACTTATTAGTTCGAATTAGCCTAATGCAGCCATATTTATTGGGACTAACCATTAATTCAAAGTAACACTTTTTGACCTCCTTCCTCTCAGGGTGCCTTCCTTTTTCTGTACTTTGGGTGGGGACATGGCCCTTCTTGGGGACCATCTTGCCACACTTCCCATGTTGCCTTTCTCCTAATTCGAACTAGCAAGTCCTGTCCATGGACATGCTAATTGAATTGGCTTTCCTAGTGTGGCCATGTTAATTCAAATTAATTTTATTCAAACTAACCATTATTAGTTCAAATTAATTAGTTCAAATTAAGTTAATTTGAACTAACCTTCTAAGTGTAGGCATAGGTTAAAAGAAGTGAGTCAGGGGAGAAGGGTTGTTGTGGTGGCCTGGAATGCAGGAGACTTTTGCCCCGTTACACAGTCACTGGGGAGAGCAGGGAATGTAGATTTATTTCTGTTTCTTACAAGACAAAAAACAATTTTTGTTTGGATATACTTTCTAAGAGTATTACATTTTCTCTTGGGGTGGGGCAATACTTTTCTTTTCTTGTATGCTAAATGAAACAGCTCCTTTCACATACTTTTCTTCTTAGTTGGCCCGCTACTTTAGTTATCTGTCTTAGATTGCGAGCACTTATTGGCAGGAACCATCTTTTTGTTATGTGTGTGACCCAGTACCTACCACGATAAGAAGTTCTAGAGGGGTGGGCATGTTAGTCTACTTCAACAAAACAAACAAGGAGTCCTGTGGCACTTTTAAAGACTAACAAATTTATTTATCACACAAGCTTTTGGGGGTAGAATCCCACTTCATCAGATGCTTCTGACAAAATGGTATTCTACCCACAACAGCTCATGAGATAAATAAATTTGTTAGTCTTTAAAAGGGTCACAGGGCTCCTTGTTTGTTTAGCATGATAAGAACACAAACTATAAATAAAACTTAAAGGAAAATTCTAGTTGCTGTGAGGGACATTCAGTGTTGCAGAAGGTAATTGTATCAAGGCAGAGTGGTCTCCCGCTGAACTAGAAAGTATGGGACCGTTACACTCTTCTTGGTGGGCTTAACTAAAGCCACCCCACCCCCTCACAAGAAAAAAACAAGATAGGACAGGAAATGTAAAAGTAAAGCCCTGGAACTTGTAGACTCTGGACCACTGGAGGAAGCAGAGTGCATGGAACAGAGTCCTCTACAGCAGTGGTTGTCAAACTTAGGGTCAGGACCCGGTACTGAGTCGCAGATCCTAAAGCACTGGGTCATGCCACCCCTTGCTGCCACTGCCAAAAGACTGGAGTGCATTGCGCAAAGATGTAATTGCTGTGTCGTGGGCATAAATGATTTTTTTCAACTGTATCCTGAGGAAAAAATTTTGAATGCCACTGCTCTACAGGGTCACAGACCAGTCCCAGAGTGGAGGAAGTGGCAGGATGGCTGCCACTGATAGTGCTGGGCTGGACTGCGACCTGGTAGAGTAGGACAGGATCCCTCATGCCCTCTCCTCCACTCCACCCCCACTGACATTCCACAGTGGGGGTGGCTGCAAACTCATAAGCCAAGAGCCTGCCCTTAAAAACTCTTTGTGCTCTGCCCTATACAGAGAGCAAGAGTTTCTCTGTTGATTGTTAATTGCTGACTGTCCCAGCCCAGGGCTATGGGCTGAAAGACTGTGTTCTGCCTCATCTGGAAAGGCTGAACTTCCCCATAGGCTACTAATTACCAACTGTCTGTAGCCTCCCTCTCCACTCAACAGTGAGGGACTACTACAGTGATGGTACTCAGTCTTCCTCTACCGATCCTTCCCTTCATAAGAGTTAATAGTAGAAACAAGGAAATTTGCTTTCATTGTATAAGAAAGAATCATGCGTTCTTAGATACAAGTTTTATTGATTTTGAATATCAAATGGCATGGTTCCTAATAGAAGTCAGAACAGAAAAATTCCATTTCTAAAGAAATGATGGTAGAAAACAAATCTATCTTTCAAAGAATGCTGGGAGCCTGCTGTGTAAGACACCTGGGTGTCAAATATTCTTACAGCAATTTGTAATTTGTAGACATTTTATTAACATAAATGGACTTCACAAGGATTCCTGTGGCAATCTCATTATAAATTAAAGATGAATAACTACAATAAAATGACATTACACATAAGAGACAAACACACAAAATAAGGAGAATTCTGAGTTTAATTTATCAAAACATCGTTAATCATCTGTCTCAAACATTCCCAATGAATTCACAGTGGGCAAGGAATTTCCAGCAGAGAAATTCTGGGTTTTTCATAAATTTAATGTAGTCCCTCCCTGAACCTAGATAGAGTGCTGCATTTCTGATCCTTCATTAGTGGAGAATATTACAATACACAAGACAATAAATATTCATTCGGCTGCCTTCACCCAAAACATTATGAAACAAAAGGGAAAAAGAGTCATAAATTCAGGAGGAATAGAGAGGGATTTAAAGTGAGCTCTAAAGAGAAGTAACTGCTTCTATGTCAACACTTACAGCCATGCACAGAGTACAGACATTGCACACCCAGCTAGCATGCACAAAAATAATAGCATAGATGACAGGGCATTTTGTAGTTAAGCGGAGTACAGATATGGCAAAACTTAGGGTATGTATCCTATATGGCTCTCTGTATGCCCAAGCAGCACCTCCCACATTTCTGTTGCAATTTTAAGCAGTGTAGCATCCCATTACTGGAGGCTTGACCCCACTGCCTGTCCGTGACCTGATCTCTTTACTGCCACGTGTAACTATACATCATGGTGCAGACACAGCCTGTTTTTCAATGTGGCATGTAACTACACATGCCCATGATGTCACAAATGTAGACAAGACCTTGCTCTGGGAGGGGAAAGGACAGCAGACGGGAAAGAACTGGTCCTTCACTGATGTGAGAGTCATAAGAAAAATAGGGTCAGGCTTGGATGGGATACCTGCTAGAAACACCAATGTACTCCATTATGTCACTGAGGTGCTTTTCTTTCATTTGACTCTATATTAAAGCAAGAGTACAGATATTGGGATACAGTGGAGTCATTCAGATGAGATGTAAACTAAAGTTTTGGCCTCTTTCTATCGTTAAAGATTCCATGGCATCTTTTTGTAAGAATAGGGTGGTATGTAGCAATTGTGGCCTGATCAAATTCTATTTTTGGTAATTGAATTCCTCCTGCAACCTCAGTTGGATATTATATTTTTCTTTCCTCTTGCATTAAATAGCTGTGTAGCACTGCTGCATTTGGTTAAAATGTCAGACGTCATCACAGAGGTAGCTATGTAAAATGTTGTTATTAACTTAATTCTCAACTTTATAGATTGAAAGGTTTAAATGATTGGGAAGAGAATCACATAGCAAATTGCTACTGTAATAATCCAGGTACTGCTTCTGTAATTAAGGTTGCATTTCCTTTCCATTTTAAAGTCTACAGTGCAGAATGTAATATTCCAACAGTTTCAAATAGCCTGAGGTTTTGTAACTAATAAGCTGTTGCTACAGATAGAATTTTTCTTTTTCTAAACATTTTTTTACATCTTTGCTGGTTTCTACTGAACTAAAAACAATCTTCGCTGTAAAGTGGACCCAGATTCAAAATATATTTTGCAAGCAGATAATAGATGGAACCATTTTGCTATTTTTAAAATTACAGTATTTGTACATTTGAAAAGCAGTTAGTGAGTATGAAGAGTAATTACTTTTCAAAACCTCATTTGTTATAACCATGAATCCCTCATTTATCTGCATGAGATTTAGTTTCCCACTCTGTAGTCATGATTGCAATGCAAGTATATTAAGATATTATATTTCAAAAGGAAACAATACAATTTTTATTTCTATAGTACCTTTTATGCCTAAACAAGTTCAAAGTGCTTTATAAAAATACCAGTATTTATTAAACATTAGATCTATTTCCTACATTAAATTCAGTGGTTAAATAAAAATTATAGTTGGGCATTAAATATGTCGATAGAAATAATATTCCAAGGGCCAATAGTGCTACCGTTGTTAGGTGAAATTCATTATACCCACATGAAGCCTGAATATTAGGGCTATATGCTGGTGGAATGAAAAACTTGGGAGATGAAATACACCACATTCAGCCCAGGGGGAGGTCCTACCAGGCAACACTTCCTACCGTGCCTCAATACATATAGGAATTCTCCTGTCGCAAGTCTGAACTATAAGGCACTGGAGTATATATCGCTGTTTAATATCATCCCACCACCACAGTTATAAGTTCCAAAGGGGTAGTCATCTTAGTCTAGTTCAATGAAATAAACAAGGAGTCCTGTGGCAATTTTAAAGATTAACAAATTGATTTCTCACATGACTTTTCGTGGGAGACATCAAACAAAGTGGGATTTTCTCCCACAAAAACTCGTGCAATATATCAATTTGTTAGTCTTTAAATGTGGCACAGGACTCCTTGTTTGCTTCATATTTATAGGTGTATTCTTATGCCATCATCTAAATTATTTATGATGATATTGAATAAAACCAACACCTGTGGAACCCCATTCAAGATACACTTCCATCTTGACTGTGAATCATTGATAACTACTCTCTGAGAAAGGTTGTGCAATCAGTTGTAAATCTACCTTATAGTAGGTTCATGTAAGCTATAGTTCCATAACTTAGCTATGAGAAGGTCAAGTGAGAATATCAAAAGTCTTACTAAAATTAAGATATATCACATGTACTGCTTCCCCAATCCAAAAACTTGATACTCTCTCAAAGAAAGGTTGGTTTAACATCATTTGTTCATGACAAATCCATGTTGACTGTTACTTCTCAATGTCATCGTCTAGTTGCTTATAAATTGATGTTTGATTATTTGCTCCCTTATCTGTCTGGGTACCAAAGTTAAGGTGATTGATCTATAATTCCCTCAGTTGTCCTTATTTTCCTTTTATAGATAAGTACTATATTTGCCCTTTTATAGTCCTATAGGATCTAACCCATAGTTCACAAGACTCAAAGATAACTGCTAATGGATCAAAGATTGCTTTAGATGGTTCCTTAAGTATTCTAGGATATATTTTGTAAGGCCTTGCTTGAAGACATCTAATCTAAGTAATTCTTAACTAGTTCTTTCTTCATGTTAACCTCCGATCCTACCCCATCCACACTGATGTTCACTATGGTAATTCAGATGCTGCTAACCAATTTGGTGAAACCTGACACAAAAAAGGCATCTACCACTTTTTCCATTGCTGCATTTTTCTCTTACCATGTTTCCCCTCCGCAATGAGTAATGGGTCTATCCTTCACCTTGATCTTCCCCTTCCTTCTAATGCATTTGTAAAATATTTCTTGTTATGCTTTATGTCCCCAGCTAATTTAATCATTTTATGTTCTGGTCTTTCCAATTTTGTCTCCAAATACTTGTGGGGGTGTTTAAATTCATCCTTCATAATCCAACCTTTCTGTATCACTTTTGTGAGGTCCAGGTTGTTGGAGATACCTTGGTTAAGTCAGTGTGGTCTCCAAACATATTTCTTACCTTTCCTAGGTATCTAGATACTATTAAAGGCACAACAACAAATTCTTTCTCTTTAAAAAGGCTGCCAACTCTCCTGAAAACACTTTTCTCTTAGACTTGCTTCCCATAGAATCTCACCTATCAGTTTTCTGAGCTTCCTAAATCTACCTTCTGAAAATCCATTTTCTTTATTCTGCTGTTTTCCCTCCTAGCATTCCTTAAAATAACAAACTTTATCATTTCATGAGTATTTTCATTCAAGCTACCTTTCACCTTCAAGTTCTCAATCAGTTCCTTATTAGTTGTCAGAATCACTTCTAGAACAGCTTCTCCCTGACTGGTATCTCTTTCAGTAACAAAACTTGTCTACAACCCATTCCAAAAGCTTGTTGGATAATCTGTGCCCTGCTGTGCTGTTTTCCCAAGAGATGTCTGGGTAGTTGAATATTCCTCACAAAAATTAAAAATAAGGTGTAAATACTTTACTTGATCTAAGAAATACAAAAAAGATTCAAAATTAATTGTAGTGGCAGATGAAGTGGAAGAAAGATTGACAAATTAATTGTGACACAAGCAAGTATTGTACAGTAAATATTAGTCATTGCTTACAATGAAGCTAGGTGCGGTCAGCTGGTAGGATATTATAACAAGGAGTTGTGTGGCACTTTAAGATGCTTTGAAGATGGCATCTGAGGAAGTGGGATCTTCTCCCACGAAAGCTCATGCAAAAAATAAATCTGTTAGTCCTGAAGTGCCACACAACTCCTTGTTGTTTTTTCACTGGACTAGACTAACACAGCTACCCCTTTTAAAATTGACAGGATATTATAAGCCACAGGATAGAGGCATGTCTTGAGAAAGGGTTTCAGGCAGGCTAAACAAACTCCTTTTATGGGGGTATTTTGCCATTCACAGTGAACAAGGAAGAAAACATAAAGGAGGCTGCTTCAGAAAGCAGTTGATTGGTAGGCAGTAAAGGTTGCAAATATTAACAGAATGAAAGTTGGGATCAACTTCCTGATAGGTTGGTAACTCAGCTAAGTAAGTGCATGGCCAAGTTAAGGATGGCTTGTTCAAGAGAGGCTACACAATGGTTGATTTTGCTGTAATAAGTAGATCTTAAAAAATGCCATGTGTCCAGTTTTATCTTCTCAGTCAGCGCTTGTGACTGAATCAACTTGCCAGATAATTCTCTAGAAAATGTTCTTCTGCACTTGTCCTGCAGGTGTAGTTTATACTCTTCTGTAAATAAATTGCACAAATGTTATTCATGAATTTCTGAAGTATCATTGGGCATCACTGAACCTTCTGAGTAGCCTGTCTGTGGATAATAGACAAATATCTGTGGGTAATAGACCAATTTCCAAAGAGCATGGATGTCTAATGATCAACATAGTTCAGCCATCAGTTAAGACAAAACATTTGTCCCACAGTCAGTTAAGATTTCTCGGGGTGTACCTACCCTGCCAAAAATCTAGAGAAGTTCTGCAGCTAGGATGAGGCCATGGTGGCTCATATTGGGACTGCCTCGAGGTAGTGAGTCATACAGTCAATTACCACCAAGATGTACTGGAACTCTAATATGATCTTCTCCAAGGGTCCCACCAAGTCTAGGTCAATTCTCTTGAGGGGACTTGATCATTGGGAGTAGGATAAGAGGCACCCTCCATATCCTCTTTGGGACTGCCTACTGGCATTCCAGGAAGGAGGTGGAAAAATCCTGCACCTTCTGGTTTATTCCTGGCCAGAAGAACCTCAGTGCCACCCCTTGCAAAGTCTTCATCTGCCCGATGTGCCCAGCACAGGGTATAGTGTGGATTAATTGCAATAAACCCTGTTGGATCCAGTGGGATGCCATCTTGTGGAGCTCCTCTCCAGTCTAGGGCACTTGAGTCACCTGCTAATGACAGTCTTGGTGAACCTCGTACTATGGTCCTTCAAAACATCTTGAATCTGAGCTGGTTGGTGCTTCGTCCTCCTGGATTTCCTCTCATGCCATGTTAATGGTCAGATCATCCCTTTACTCTCAGAGGAAATCCCCATCACCACTAGCCGTCCATGATAGTCACCTTCCCTTGGCCCACCACCCATGTGAGGTTGTGAGAAATTCCGGGCCTGGACCTCATCTAGGTCATCCAGTTGTTCATGGGCCAAAAGTTCTCTCTTCACCAGTTCAAATGTCTTGTCTTCTTTATGCCAACTGCTACAGTATTACAGAATTTCCTGGAACCAGGGCCAGTCCCACCCTAGTATCATGGGATATGCTAGGGCCCGAGTTAAGCCCATCCAACATTCTTCCTTGTGGCTTCCAACCTCCAGCCAGACCCTGGCAGTGGGCTACAGTCATATCTTTCTGTGGATGCATTGCATATATATTGCTTCTCCTGCAGGGTTGGGGACACCCACCAGATTGGCCCTGACCAAATTCTGGCTACAGCCTGAATTGATAAGGGCTATCTGTTGGATACAATATACCCATACAGATACCAGTAGCTTAGCTGGACCCATTCTGTGCATCCCGTCGTCCACCATCCCCCGCCCCCCATCCATAAGCACAAATCATGAAGGGCCACGCTCTTCAAAAGCACTCCTTCTGAGTGTGTATGCATAACAGTGACACTTATGCTCTGTAACAAGTTCATGCAGGGCCCCCCCCTGTGCTCAGGTCCTCTGCTCCCAAAAACCACTCACCAACTTTGGCTTCATGCTCCCACCAGTGCTCTTTATTTACAGCTTGTTGCCCATCAATCAATCAACACACAGTCCAACCTAACAGCCCCAGGGGCCTCATGGTTGCAGCCACTGTTCAAGGGAGGCTCACCCTCCAGCTGTGACTTCTTTTCTCACTATTTACCCCCTCCCCACTCCTGCACTTCCTTCCTGTGAGTCTTTATAGTGGTTTGCTGGCAAACCCAGCAGCTGCTCCCCATCGGCCCTCTCTGTGCAGGTTTACTCAGCTTGTTCCAGTTCCCCTCAGTTAGGGCTCCAGTGGCAGTGGGCTGACTCAGTCTGCTCTCTCCCAGCACCCTGTCACACACTTCCCCCCTTACGAACCAACAGCTTCAACCTTCCATACCCCCTCCTCCTTCCCTTTGGGAAGTTTCTCCACTTTTATGAGGTGATTCCCAAGGGTACTTTTTGGGGTTTGGTCACTGGATAGAGGCTGGATGCCCACAACTTCACTGCTATCCACTGGTCCTCACACCAGGCATGCCCCTGAGGTGGTCCCCCTTGCTTACATCCTTTACCTTTTAGCAGGGGTCCAGAATCCATCCCAATCTCCTACTGGATCACCAAGGCCTCAGGTTCCTTGAACCCATTAAGCTTGGCACAGGTCACCCATCTCAGGGGTTGCATCAGGAGGGATGGTCCTGGCCATTTTCTCCCTTCCAAGAAGCTCACACTGGCCATTTCACCCATTCCGTCCTTCACCAGGGGAGTTACTGCTTTAAAAAAATGGTCTGGATCACTCCCTGGGGTGGAAGAAGGGCAGAAGAAGGGCTGATCGCCTGGACAATCACTCCATCCTCAGCAGGGGATGCATTGCAGTGCAGTGCAACTTGAGACATCCTAGTACACAGACAGCACAGCCCAGTAATGCTCTGGGTGACTGGAACCCCTCTTAGACTGGGAACTAGGGCTGCCTTGCAGTACCACTGGCTGAAAGCACCACTGAGCTGGGGTGGACTGGCATTGTGGGGCAGTGCAAGCCAGCAGTTCTCTCTGCTGGTAGGGCCCTCCATAGCCCATGGCCCTGAGCTGCAAAGCAACTCCAGACCCTAGGCTAAGAGGGGTCCTGGCTGCACAGAGCACTGCCAGCCTGTGCCTCCCCTGAGCTGGACTATGCCATGACGCACCACACTGCAACACTGCCTGCCTCCAAGTGCCAGCACCACCCCCTGCTGGGGATGGAGTGGTGCCCAGGAAGTAAACCTTGCCCTCCACCCTGCTCCCTGCTGCAGATGACCTGGGAGAGGGAGGTGCAGGGGTGCACAAAGCAAAGGAGGCTGCTCTTCTAGCTCACGACACTGCCCAGTTGATTCAGGGTACGGGTCCCATGGGTCCCAGCCTAGCTATGCCACTGCCTATTGCTCTTTTCTCTTTCTGGGGCCTATTGACTAGGACCTTCCCCTTCACTGGGATTTCTAAACCCTGGGGGGCTCCACTCACTCCTGAAGACTTCCTGCTTTGAACCTTGTCTTGGTAGGCCCTCATCCCCTGTTTCCCTTCTTTCTCAGGAGTCCCAGTTTGTGCCTAAAACTATTGCATATGGTAGTCCCTCTACTATCCAGATCCATTTCCAGTCAAACCTGTCCCCAGCTTCAAGGGGCAATTGGGCCACCAGGCAATATGTCTTGTCCCCATAGATGCATTTCAGGGTCATCCTTTTCTCTGGAAGTATCCAGCATGGCTTTACCAGACTCTTTTATATAAGTGAGGAAAGAGTTAGTTGTATCCACCAGGCCTCTTTCGTTTCCTCCCCATCCTCCCGGTGATGGTGGACAGCTTTGGCCCCTTTCATAATCCACCATCATGAGTACAGCCACAAAATTCAGCAGAGTCACATTCCATCTGTGGGCAGTCATCCTTTGTGAACCAACCATCCGCACTCCCAACAGATGATCTGCCCAATTCTACTGGAATATCCCTGGGGTTCCTCCATCTTCCTCCCCAGGCCCTTGCTGGGGGTTAGTTCCCTAGGTTTTTCTCCCAACACTACTCCCTTGTAGGGCTGACCCCCTCTCTGGGGGTGGCCCACTTGTATATACTCCTCTGTTACTTTTAGCACGACCTCCACCATGTTCATTTGGGTCAGTCTCCTGACCCAACCCTGAAGGTGTTTCAGGCAGGCTATGTAAAAATTGTTCAAGGATCAGCATGTCCATTATTTCTCCAATGGCATCGGGTATCAGGCCTCAGTCAGTTGGTGCCCAAGCCATTAACCTTGGGGCAAATGCTCAGTGCCACAGTCCCTTGTTCTTCAGGCTACCTGAAACTTCAGCTGGTATTTCTCCACTCACAAGCCCACTCTGTTGAGGATGGCTGCCCTGGCCTCCTCATTGCTTAAGACTATATAGGCTGCCTCGGCTTCACCAGTCAGGTGGTGCTCCCTGAAAGGCCCAGGTTGCCTCATCCCAGCCAGCACTCACTATTACCCATGTGAATGTACTGAGGAAGGCATTTGAGTCATCTGCAGGGCCCATTTTGCATAGGCCTAAATCCAGAGATTGACTGCCTATGATCCTCCACCACAGGACTCACCATAGGTTGTAGGAGTTGCTGTTGCATGCTGGCCTATTCGTAGATGAAGTCTTTCAGGCTCTTCTGTTGTTTAGCTTCCCAGGTGAGCAAGGCCCCTCTCCCCACTTGATGGGCTTGCTGGAAGTTTCATATTGTCTGCTGCATCTGCTCCTGCTGCTTCACAATCTATTGTAGAGTTTCTTCCAACCCTGGGCTGCTAGCCTCTTAATTCTGGACAAGCCCCCACCTATAACAGATTTATGTAAGGCGCCCCTCTGCTCAGGTCCTCTGCTCCCAACAACCACTCACTGACTTTGGTGTTGGGCTCCCACCAGTGTGCTTTATTTACAGTTTCAAAGGGGTAGCTGTGTTAGTCTAGTTCAGCAAAACAAACAAGAAGGCTGGTGGCCCTTATAAAGACTAACAAATTTATTTATCGCATGAGATTTTGTGGGAGAAAATTCCACTCCATCAGATGCTTGAAGATGACAAAGTGGAATTTTGTCCCATGAAAGCCCATGCAATAAGTAAATGTGCTAGTCTTTATAAGTGCCATCAGACTCCTTGTTTATTTAAATCTTATTACTCACCACCATCTATCAATACACAGTCCAGCCTAACAGCCCAAGGGTCTCATGGTTGCAGCCACCGCTCAAGGAAAGTTCACCGTTATACTGTGGCTTCTCCCTTTTACAGTTGTTTGTCCCCCTCCCCCTGCCCTCCTTGCACTTCCTTCCTTTGAGCCTTTCTAGTGGCTTACTAAGTAACCCAGTAACTGTTCCTCAGTAGTCCACTCTGTGCATATTTACTCAGATTGTTCCAATTCCCATCAATTAGGGCTCTTGTGACAGTCAGCACCCTGTCACAGGCTCTCTGGTCCATGGGCTGAGTCGGAGAATACCAGACATGTGCAGGGAAGCTTCTTCCTCCAGAGAGTTGCTCGGCTTCTGTGAGTGGCCACTCGGGGCCTGGTGCCATTAGGTGGGTCCCAAGATCTGGATATGTTGGACTTCAGTTGCCTGTGCTTGGAGTTGTGACTCTATACTGCTGTACCCTCACGTTCGGTGTTGAGACACTTCTAGTCTGCTATGCTCTGGTACTCTTCTCAGAACGAGACTCCTTCAGGCAAAGTCGTAGGGCAGTGGCACTGCATCCATTCTTTTTCTCTAGCTGGCAGTCTGTTTGAATTTTTCTAGGACCACAGTCTCTGCCACCTGGGGTCCTGTTAAGTGGGCTAGCCATTGCCAACAATAGTCCTGCAAGTGTTGGGCCACTGTCTGGGGCCAAGCACAAGAGCTATGTCTATACTTAGAGTGTTAAACAGATTTAACTTTGTCAAGGCTGTTTCCCCACTGTGGCACTTTGAGTGCAGAAGGTGGGGGCCCACAACAGGCCTTAAAACCCACTGGCCTTAAAACTCTCCAAGGCTACCGATTCCTAGCCTTGGAGTGGTATCGCTGCCACCACCCAAATGCAAAAGCCTCTTGAAACCCAGAAAGGCGCACTTGGGAATTCCCTCCTAGGAGGTATCCTCAATCACTTTTATTCCTCTCTCAGGAAAGTGACTGAACCCCAGCTTGGCTATCAGCTGGAAATGGAACAGAATCCCCTTTAGTAGCTGGCTCTGCAATTTGAGGCACATGCACACAAACCTCTTGCCCTTCAGGATACAGAACCAGAGCTTACTTAAAAGGTAAAATCTTTACTTAAAAAGAACAGATAAGAAACACAGAGAGTTGCTTCTCTGGGATTTAACTTAGGTAGTTACAGGGTAGTGGGAAGGGGTACATGTGCTCAGCACAGAGAAATCCAAAAACAAACCAAAAACAAAGCAAATACCCTGACTGTGTCTAAGTAAACATCCTCTGTTCTACTCACACCTGGTCACTAACAAACTTAACTTATCTTTGGTAAGGATGTTGCTGGATTCTTCTTC
The DNA here is from genome assembly GCA_007922195.1 of Podocnemis expansa. NCBI lineage: Eukaryota > Metazoa > Chordata > Testudines > Podocnemididae > Podocnemis > Podocnemis expansa. The sequence goes on from ML682015.1 coordinate 1,090,461, forward strand.
AGGCCTTCCTACCTGGCCTCCTCCTGATCCTTCCAGGAGCTCTGCTGCACCCAAACAGGAACAGGCAAGGCTGCTGCTCCAATTACAAATCCTGTGCTTTGTTCCTATTGGCTGTCCTGGGACTCACTGACCAGAGTGTTAACCCTTCCTCCCCAAGGATTATTATAAACTTAAATTGATCTAATTGACTCAAAATAAAAATCCTTAAATTGATTTAAGTTTAATCAATTTCAATCCATGGACAGGACTTGCTAGTTTGATTTAGGAGCAGGGCACCATGGGAGGTGTGGCAAGATGGCTCCCAAGAAGGGCCATGCCTCCACACAATATATAGAAAGAGAAAGGCACCTTGGCAGGGAGAAGGGTGAAAACTGTTAAATCAAAATAACAGTTAAACAGAAATAATGCAGCTACACTGCGTTATTCCGGAAAAAATAATTTCTATTTAACCATCATTTCAATATAAAGCAAGGTTTAATTATGTCAAAATGACCATTCCTTATTTTGAAATGAGGGAGTGCCTCATTTTGAAATAAGGAAAGCTAGTGTGGACATGCACTACTTTAAATTGAATTAATCATCATTATTTTGATTTAAAGGGTGAGTGTAGACATACCCAGGCTGGTCACCATACTTTATGGAACTGCTTTTGATAGGTCTTTGAGATGATACCTGCTTGACCTAGTATGGCAGTTTTCACTCAGGCACAGTCCCAGGCTTCTTGAAATAAGGTTACAGTAGGTAGTCTGGTGTTTTATTAAATATAATTCATAATTAGTAGTAAGATATAGAGGAATTGAAAGACACAAGCAATATTTCATGTGAGAGAAGTGGAAAAGAGCTGAGGATGAAAAACTATTTGAGGTTATAGTATCAACAGTGGCAAGCATTGTACAACAGAATCATAGAAATACAGGGCTGGAAGCTCATCAAATCAAGCCCTGTGCACTCAAGCAGAACTAAGTAAGCTCAGACCATCCTTGACAGGTATTTTTCCAACCTGTTCTTGAAAACATCCAATGATGGAAATTCCACAGCCTCCTTCAGAAGGTTATTCAAATGTAGGAAGGAAGGAAGGAACTGAGAGGAGAGTGAGGTTAGAGGAGTGGAGAATGAATACAGAAGAGAAGAATGGAGATGAATGAATCAAATAATTTTTCTGAATAGTATGAATATTTATTCTGCTCAGGAAGCTGAATGTTTCCAAACAGCAATCTGAAGTTATACATCTGCCAGATATTGAAACTGTATGTACCAAAATGGGTTGGAGTGAGATATACAAATCTCCTAATAATACTCTATTCCAGACAAAAGTGGATGGGTCTGTAATCGGGAATCTCTTTCTTAATGGAGGACAGCTGAGCAATATGCATGTGATCAATATAACAGTCACTGTGCAAAATACTTGTTGGTAGCCCAGTCCTTTCCCCTTCTCTTGATCAAATCTTACTTGCTATTTTATAATCACTTAATATTCTTCTGTAGTTAGTAAATCTGTTTATTTGTTTAACCTAAAGAAGTGCATTCGGTATGAAGTGTTTTGGAGGCTTCACTTGGAGTAAGAAGGCTGGTGCATATCTTTTCTTTGTTAAATTGACAATCAACATGAGCTTGCAGTGTTCAGTGGGCAATACTGAACACTGTAAGATGGAAGTTCCTAGGACTGCAGCTGGGACTGGGAATATTGGCTGGGATCATTCTGGTGTACAATCCAGTGACTGACTGGCTAGAAGGACTCACTCACTGTGTTAGGAGCAACTTTTTTGCTGGAAGCTGTGCATGAATATCCCAGCAGTGGGAGATATCACAGCACAGCAGAGTAAGAGGGGTTCCAAGAGTGCGGGATTGCGATCACCTAGCAGGACTGAAGACAAGACAGGGTTGGCGCAGCTACCATTTATATTCCTTTGTCATGTGGCTTGTCCCAAACAGTCATATCGCACATGACATGGAAAAGCCTCAGAGTCCCCTATCCATAGACATGTTCTTACATGCCCTGGTAAGTCATAAGGTGTAGCTCATGGATTCTTTCACTGGATTCATTGTACATGTGAGTTCTTTAGATGGACCATAAATGATGCTTAGTGCTGCTCCCCTTCTGTCTGGGGTGTCATCCAGAAACACAGCCTAAGTTGAAATACAAATATGTCACACATATGTAGAACTTACAATACAAAATTGACACACATAAATATGCTTATCAATCTTAGAGAATTATAACCTTTCCAACTGTACCTGATATAGTATATCTCATACAAATTACTTATCAGTAACATTATAAATGGTCACCCCGAATCCAGACAGCATTATAATATATTCCCCAGATGGTCAGTCTATATGACAAGTGGGGCATATAAAGCTTGACTTCTGCTGTCTGACATTCATAATAATAAGACAGAAATCAGTCCTTTGCTCTATTTAGACCTTTTCTTTAATGCTGTTGCTACCCTCCTCCCCTGCTCATAAAAGTCCATAATGCACATTTGCTATTTTTTTGTTTTTCTTTTCCTTTTTGCTGCTTTTCCTGACCTCCCTGTCTTCTGCAACAGGTTCCAGCTCCTCCTGGAGGATTTCATAGCTTTCCCAGGCCAGCTGGGAGACATAATCTCTCCAGTGTGCCTTGGGTCAGCCTTGGTGCCTTCTCCCAGTGGGACATGCTTAGTATAGTTCTAAAGAAAGTCCATAGGGGGAATCCTTATCAAGTCCCCAAACCACCATAGCTGACTCCTCTAGATCCAGAGGAGTAGTGGCTATACTCCAAGGGTATCCTGAATTGCTGAGCCCCTCACTCAATCTCAAAGACTCAGGCCAGCCACCCTGCAGAGAGAAACCTCATTTCTGCTGTTTGTATCCACCATCAAATCTGGAAACCTGAAGTCTAAAATTGTGATTCCAAACATCATTAATTTAAGTGATAGGACATTGGAATATTAATCATCATTATTGTACTGAAAAATAGGGGTATCTAGTCATTCCCTGAAAAAAGATTAACTCCAAGTTCAGAGAAGATTTTAAAAATGAAGAGGGCAGCTTTGGACTAGAAGCAGAGACCTATGTGGGAGCTAACTGATCCATTTGAAAATGTATTTAGAATCTATATGCTTTTAGGACTTATCAGTATAAGGTGAACGGAGGCATTCTACACCCTGCTGAAGTCTGAAGAGATTCCTCCAGATTTCAAAGGCAGGGAGAAGCCATTTGCAGCAGTCAAAGTAAAAGGAGATTAAAATCATGGATAGAGATTCTAGAAGAGATCCCCCACTAGGAGCATTTCTAAGTATTTTTTTGCACTGATGCAGCTCCAGTGGTGTTACTAAAGGTGAAAGCTGTAGTGTAGGCAGCATGCAGGTGTTTTTACCACCATTCTATCTAGACCGGCTTAGAGCTGCTGTGGCACAGAAAAACACAAGCTTTCCTAGTGAAGATACAGCATGTAGGGTGCAGATAGGTTGCTTAAGATGAACAGGCATATTTACAAATAGTAGATAGACATGTGTCAGGGGCAAGCTCAGGATAAAGAATAAAACCAAGGTAACTGTCAGTGAAACCAAATGTAAGTATGAGCTGCCTTCTTAAACTTGTCTCATTTCCTGCCTATTTCTTACACCACCAACTGTACCAAGAAAATACTCTCAAGAATTGCTACCATCTAGAGCAGTGGTCCCCAACCTTTTCTCTGCCGTGGCACACCTTGATACCGTCAAATTTTTCAAGGCACGCCACCATTAAAAAACATATGAATATTCAAATTAACTTAAATTACTTATGAATATTCATGAACCATGGCACAGTGTTTAGGAAATGCTCCTATATGGAGCAGTAGGGGTAGCAGAGAAGGGGTGCCAAACACAGGAGGTCAGGAGTTGTGTGCAGTGGCAGGAGTGAGTGTGGGGAGCAGAGCAGGGCAGAGATGGCAAAGGAGGACAAGGGCAGCCATTTGGAGAACAGCACAAGGGTGGCAAGAGAGGACAGGGGAAGGGAGAACAAGAGTGGTTTTGTGGGGAGGCAGAGGGTAACCTGGGGCGTGGGAAGGTAGGGCACAGGAGCATGGTGCAGCACCCATTCCCCCCTTCTCCACAGTGGCTCCCTTGCCAGCCAAGGCAAATCCTCACCCCATTGCTGCTCCCTCCCACCCCTGTGGGTCCCGTCTTCCCCTCCCTTGCGCCCCTGCTGCCTGTGATGGACCCTCCCATCACTGCAGGGGTCAGAATTGGGCCTCCAGCCCCCAGCCACCCCCCCTACACACAGCCACCCCACCCCCAGCTACATCCCCCCCACCAAACAGCCACCCCACAACGCCAGCTACACACCCTTTGCTACACATCCACTCCCACCCACCTCTGCCACACACACACACACCTGCCCCACACAACCCCCAGCAGCCCTGCCCCCCAAAACCTTTACCCGGGCTGTTTGCAGGCTGCCTGACACAAGCTACTCTGTGCTGCAGAGGGAGATTCACACACTTGCAGCCTCCTCCAGCACTCTGCTGGCTGGGCCTAAGGTGGAGCCACCAGAACGCTGCCTTCCAGCTGCTCCTGCTGTTTTAGGGGGACCCCTGGAACTCTGCCTTCTGATGCCTTCCTCTATTTTTAGGGGGCCAGAAGGCTGCCTGCCTAAAAATAAGGGGTCCCAGAACTGTGTTCCATGTCTTCCCCCTTACTTTAACCCTTGCCTTTTCCCAGCCCTGCACAGCCACATGGCTGGGCTGAGCAGGGAAGGAACTTTAACTCCAGCTCTCAGGGATGCTTGCAGCACACTTTGGGTGTTGCTGTGGCACTGTGCCCCGGGCCACTGGCTGGGAACCACTGATCTGGAGTACCATTCTAGAGCACACACTGACAAATAAAACAGCAAAGCTCAGTATCCTTCTGGTGTAGGAGTTACAAGAGTTGGTTTCAACTCCATGACTTGTTTTATGTCCTTATGCAATTCACTTGCATGTGTCCTTTCTATAAAAACTGTATATTACTGTTTACCCACATTTTAAAGGTATTTTTAGATTCTCAGATAAAATATGCTATTTAAGTGCAAGCTATTATTCTTAAAACAAGCATGTTAATTACAACAGTAGTTTTGTGCCAACATACCTGATTTTGGAACAATGATCTAAAGTTAATAGAGCTTAAAATTCTGCAAAGTATGATTTGAAAGCTAGAGCATGAAAACTAGCAATACTGAAGCCTGTTCTGTTTAAACAAGAGTATCTTTGATCAACAGATTAACTCATTTAAAGTGATCATAATACTACAAAAATTTTAACTTTGGAGCATATTTTCCATATTATACTTTATTTTAGGTTTATATTATCTATAAAGTTTATATTTGTAAAGCTGTAAAACCTGAGTTGAAACAGTAACTTGTCTGTTGCTACTGTTATTTAAATTATGTAGTCCTGTAAATGATTTCTCAAAATGTTGATAGACAAGTTATTTTAGAAAATATTATGGATGAAATCCTGGACCCATTAAGTCAACAGCAAAATGCCCACTGGCTTTCACTGGGGCTGGAGTTCACTGTATGTGTTTGTTTAGCGCACGTGTTTGAACCTCATAGCCCCTGTTTCCCAAGACATTGGCCAGAGGGATTTATAGCCCAAACCAGCCAAAACTGGTGATATTTGGCAGCCTAAACGTCACATGTAGCAACACAGACTCATAGATTTTAAGGTCAGAAGGGACCAATATGGTCATCTAGTCTCACCTCCTGCACAATGAAGGCCACAGAACCCTACTTCTTTCTAAAGAAGGGACCCTGAGCTCTTATCTCCATCCAGTAAAGAACATAGGTGCTGGAAATAGGATCCCAGGGAGTTGCAGCCCATGGCTTGAAATGGTTTCCAATTTATCGCAGGTTACAGTTTGGTTCAATTGTTATGACTGGTGGGGAGGGGGGGACACCATGGAAATGGAATACAGGGGACTAGGCTGGAAACAACTCAGTCACAGACAGAAGAGTGCACAGGGTTTAATAACCTTCCAATTGTTCAGTTTCCACTGCACTCAGCTTCATGGTTTGTGAATTAAACATAGTGGCAGTGTATAAGCTCTGAGTTTTCTGCAGTACAGCAGCTGTCACTGTGAATCATGGAACTTTGTCTGAAACCTTGGAGACCTGGATTTTTTGTAGGCACTTTTGGAACAAGGGAGAAAGGTCTGCCCTGTGCTGAGCCTCACCACTTCCTAAAGCTTCACAGCAATCCTAGGAGCTTTCAAGACCTATTGCTTCCCAAAACAGAAGGAAACAATGGAGCAATACAGGTTTTTCTACTAGCAATGAGTCTGACCGAGAGGGATAGACTATGTTACTGCCTTATGCACACTGGCTGCCACATGCAATTTTGGAGACTTGACAGACTCTCTGATTTGAACCAAGATAGTCCATGGCACTTGGAATCACCACAAGTAAAAGTGGCTGTTTGAGGATGGCAATTTCACATTACACAGATACATAGACAGACATGGGGCCTGCAGTGAAAGACTCAAGAGAAAGGATAAAAGCCCTTGGTGACACAATACTGCAAAAGTACATGCCGTGAGACAAGAGCAAAGAACAGGTGGGTGTCTGGGCTCCATACCCATAGTGAAATGCATTTACTATGTATAAGTAAAACAAACAAGTAGTCCTGTGGCACTTTTAAAGATTAACAAATGTATTTATCGCACGAGTTTTTGTGGGAGAAAATCCTACTTTTTCAGACATGAAATGGGTTTTTCTCCAATGAAAGCACATGGAATAAAAAAATTTGTTAGTCTTTAAAAGTGTCACAGGACTCTTTGTTTCTTTTGCTGAACTAGACCAGTGGTTTCCAACATTTTTTCTGCCATGGCACACCTTGCTACCTTTAATCAATTTGAGGCACACCACCATATAGTTTCCAAATAAACTCATGAATATTCATAAGCCAATTAGCCAATCCAGAGCTCTTTGAGTAGTTTTTCAAAAAAATTTTGTGGTACACCTGCTCAGACCTGATGGCACACCTATGTGCCATGGCAAACTGGTTGGGAAACACTGAACTAGACTAACACAGCTACCCTTTGGAACTATGTATAGAGTAGATTCTGAATGTGCTCTCCTCTGACATCTAGTGACACATAGGGGGAAGAGACTTCAGGAGCAGATTGTATTTGTATAGACATACCTATTCTACCAAGTTGCACAGCATGACGGAGCAGCTTTGCCAGAATGATCGGTTTGGGTTATAAATCCCTCTGACCAATGACTTGGAAACCAGAGGCTATGAAGTTCAAACGTGTGCTGATTGTCAGACCTGGCTGCACTGGATCCCAGTAATGAATGTTGACATCATCAGGTGATCAAGGGACATCTATTTAGAATACACCACCAGATATGTGGGAGTGGTCCTGCCTTTAGTGGGAGTGGTCCTGCCTCTGGCAGGGGGTTGGACTAGATGACCTATGAGGTCCCTTCCAACCCTATGATTCTATGATTCTACATCAGCAATACCAGGAGGAAAGAGCCATCAAGGCATCAAGATGTGATGCAGGAAAAGAATAGAAAGACTTTTCTGATGGATCTTCTCTACTGAAGGACAATCTATCCTAAAATTCTCATTACTGTAGGACAATCCACACTCATCATTATATCTACTTTCCACAAACTGCTCTTTGTGTAATTTTTGTATGAGTGCTATATTAGAATTTTTGGATGCCAATAATTTCAACAATATTGCTGAATTGATTACCCTTAGCATATTGTGGATTATATACTCTTTGTATTTTGACTTTTAAACTGAAGTTTGTACTTTTGAATAATCTCTGCGTTATAGTTACACTCAGACGTATTGAAACTCTTTAAACTCTATGATCAATCATTTTTAATATTACTTTAACAATTTCTTTTAATTTGAATAATGTTGTTATCCATATCATACAACTAAAGGGCAGATGATGTGTGTTTAGTATGCCTTGAACGAGGGAATCACCCTAAACTGAACCTCACCTGCCAAGCAGCAGTAGGGATGCCAAGTCCTAGTGAAGATGAGTGGGTGGAAGTAGGTGTTCTTACTTGGGGGTGTGGGTGCTGTCTAAAGAGTTCTAGAAACCATCTGACTTATATTTCCACACCATTTAATGACACAGATGATTTGACTCAATTAAAATTTCCTGTTTCTGGTGATTCCTAGAGCTGCCCTCACTCCTGAGCAAGTTTAAGGACCAAGCTTTAGACCCGTGAGAATAATGAAAGACAAAACAGAAACTGTCCAGGTGGTGAAGTCCCCCACCACCTGCTGAAATCTCCAAGACCTGGGTTAAGTGGCAGAACCTTGGAACATGATGTTGCATCTGTGGCTGGTGATTTCAACAGACATACAGTGGACAATGGTAGTGTGGAGATGAAACACACTGATAGTGCTGTGGTGGCAGAGAGAGATGGTAGCATCTGTGAGCCAGGTACTAAGGCAGCTGCTTCAGAGGCATTGCTTGGTGCCCCATGCCCAAGGATGGGAGATGAACCCCTCCTTGTCTATGAATGCATATTTTAAAATCTGGCTGTTTGCTAATCAAGGTTTACCAATTATGTCACAGAGGAAAAGGGGAGTGGTTAAGAGACATTCATTTGTTTGACCTTCACCTCACAAGATGAGAAACGGAGGCAAGGGAAACTTACCAATGGACTGTGGGGTGAATGTTTGCCTATGGTGACATACTTTTGAATTATGGTTGTAGTGTTGTCCAAAATTAATGTTGGATCCCCTTTTCTGTTTTAATGAAAGTGGTTTTTTTGGTTTTTTTTTTATTTTTTTATTGCACACACATTCAGTGCTAGTGAGAGGGGAAACGTTGCTTATGAGAGACACCCATAGGTGGCATTTAGTTTTCCAGATTACTGGAAGAAAGATGGGGAGCACAAATCAGTTCCAGCTGTTTTGCTCAGCTGATCTTGGTGAATTGAAAACATTACAAGAAATCCTATTTCTGATAGTACTATATAATTTGTGATAAATGTTAATTAATGTACAATAAAATGATATTAATGCCAGGAAAATAAATTAACTAACCCTAATTTGTTCTGCTCCTGAAGTGAGAACAAGAGGGGGCAAGACTTAGACAAAAGTGTCCTGTGAGATACAGATCCTTCCCAGATCCAAACAATTCCTTCCCCTTCTTCCATTTCCATTTTTAATTCTCACAAGATAAATCTCCAGAAGGCAGTAGGCTTATTAAAGTAGAAAAGACAATTTAAATATATTCCAGGACACCTCTCCCCCTACCTCAGTTGTTTTTTTTAAATAACGCTAGTAGGGTTCAGAATATTTATCAGTAATTTAAGGGTAGCAAACTTAACAGGGATGTAGTAATTATAGCAAATCCCAAGCATTACAAATGCCAGACATTCAGAAAGTTAAACTTATAAGCAATACATACATTATGGTACTGAACTGAACAGAAATCACCCAATCCACTTTAATGTTATTCCAGATTATACATCTCCAATAATTTTACTGTTGTGGTTAAAGCATTTTAATATTTGTGATTCCAGATCAGATGAACCTGAAACACATCAAGAATATTTTTTTCATATTGCATGGTATTATTAGAGAATGAAGTTAAGGTTGTTTTGTAACTTGTGTAATGCCATACCTTAATAGGTTTGAATTTCTCTTAAGTGCAACGTTAGCTTTGAATTCCCTGAAAAGGAAAATTTTTAGAGGCCATGGCATGAGGACTCTGAGGTTTGGGCAAAATATGCACAGAGATGGTTTGGGCAATGACTGCATCAACAAAGAGGAGATCAGGATGCCCCTGTAAAGGTGACTACTGGAGCCCAGATGAGTTGAAGACTCAGCTCAGGAAAGGAGAAAAGCACAGACTTTCTCTTTTGACCAGAGTCAAAAATACAACAGTGATCTGTAAACCCGTGGAAGGTCACCACAAAGGGAAATTAAGGGACCACACTGTCAGTAAATGGTGGAAATGGCAGCTACAAGAGACTCCATTATAAGCACTCTGGTTTCATTACAGTATTATAAGATTTGTTCATTTGTTTTCTTTCTCTCAGTGACATGACCCTGCTGGGGCGTTTTAGTTGTAAAGTTTCCATCAATTCACTGAGTTGTTCTAAATTTTATTCTTAGGGTGATTTAAGTGCTTTCCGGGTTTGTCTTATGGGGGCTCTTTAGAGAAGGTCGTATATTCTAAGAATGTTACCTTTTCAGCAGATTCCATAAAGGTGGGGAAAAGATAAGGTCAGATAAAAGAGTTAATACAGTATTCTTGTTTACATTTTATTGTTGTACAAGTTCTCCAAATAAATCAGCAATTTCTCCTGAGAGATCAATTGAATAAGATCTGCAACTGAGATTCAAAATTATTTCCTTCTCTTCTCACTTTTGACAGCTGTGGTTTCAGTTGTAGAGTTTACTTTGAGTAAATGAAGCCCATTCTGATTAAGAAAACAGCCCACTGCATGACACGTTTTAAGGATCAAGCGTCTAAAATATTAATGGACATTGTCTTGGAATGTATTTATTATAGTAAATGTGATATAAGGATTTTTGAGCTGTAAGACATCAGTGCAGTTAGCTTTGTTCGTGGTGCAACTTGTCCTTAAGAGACTCAGAGCTACAATTTACATGCATTTATATAGTCTTACCAGGTTTTCAGAAAGACTTTTAGAAACATTGCCACATTCCCGAGATGTCCAGCAACTACCATTTCTTCCAACGTTTCTGCTTGTACATTGCTAGAAGTGCCCAATATACACATAATATACACAATTAATTCTTCAATTTCATTTCTTCTTGTATCCTAACACTGACCCCTTCTTTTTTTCTCTAAAACAAACTTAGATGAGTCTTGTTATATAGCTTGGAACATCACCTCAATGACTTAGAGGTTGCTGTCAGAGGAGGGGAAAAGAAGAGACTAGATTGTAGTCAGGGATGCACAAAAAGAAGGCAAGTGGTCCAAAGACAGAGCCTTGGAGATGTAAAGGAGGATCCATTGAAAAATAAGCAAGAGGAGAAGTCACTAAGGAACATAAAGACTCAGAGGAGACCAGTATTGTTAATTCAAAAGAGGAAATGATTTGAGGAAGGAAAATGTATTTTATAGGATCTACTGTGTTCAGGTAAGAAAATAAAGGGGGGAAAGAATGGGGGTGGGGGGATGGCACTGGATTTTGCTTATGCCAGATCACAAGAGACTCTCTGAGAGCAGTATGAGGCTACTGGAAGAGGACAAGGTGGACGTGGACAGAGAATCCTGAAGAATGGGAGCAAAACTTCATCTGAAGTTAAGAAGAACAGGAACAGAGAAATTAAATGGGCAAATAGCTGAATAGGCAAAGGGAATTAAAATAGGGTTTTAGCTGAGTGATAGTTCAAAATTCTCTGAATAAAAATGTACTTAATACAGATTGTAACTTTCTATAGACTGTCATAAATAGAATAAATCTGATATCATAATGCAGTTTAAGGTTTGCAATAGCTGCAAATACAAAATAATAAATACAAAAGAATAAAAATTATAACATGATAGACATTAAAGAAAACAAAAAACCCATAATAGATGAGTACAGTGAGAACCATTTAATCTCATTTTTAAATGTGATGGTTGTTTATTTCATTTCTTTTAATACGTTCACATCATAAATGCTGGAGGGAATTTTCCAAATAATGTATACTGTGTTCGTCTTTTTAAAACACACAAAATTTATAAAGGATTTAATACACATTTAAAAGAATTAATTCTGACTTGGCAGGAAAAGAGTTAAAAATTGAATCAACTGAAGAGGCAGTCGGAACAGTCCATTACCCATGGGGGGGGGGGAGATTTATTGCAGTCAGTTATTTGGCAATATTTTTTAAACAAAATTTCAAATGCCTTTGTGAAATCATAGTTATAAATCATAAGAGAGAGATCTGTGAGTTAAAATACAAGAACCTGAGGTAAAATTCTGAGTGACATGGATCCCCTCATTTTATAAGCCAGTTCCATGGGACAGATGGGTCAGTCTGGCTGCAGTGGTTCTAGGCACAAGACACAGTTGACCCCTGTTAGCTCTGGACTTACAAACTATTTCAAGGTCCTTTTGCTCAGCTCAAGTACTTCCTTCCAGCACAATCACAACTCACTTCATAATCAGCAACGGCATCCAACGACAGTCAGGCCTCATTTACCTAACTGAGGTTGGGGAGAAAGAAAACACAATAGCAATTAAGATAAATGCGACACTGAGAGGTCTTAATGCATCTTAGGACCTCAGTCATCTAGACCAGTGGTTCCCGTCATTTTCTCTGCCCTGGCACACCTTGTTACCTTCAATTAATTTGAGGCACACCATCATACAGCTTCCAAATGAGCTCATGAATATTCATGAGCCAATCCAGAGCTCTGAGTAGTTTTCCAAAAAATTTTGTGGCACGCCTTCTCAGACCTGATGGCACACCTGTGTGTCATGGCATGGTGGTTGGGAAACGCTGATCTAGACACCTCAAGGGACACCCCAAAGCTTTATTTAATTAAGAGTTCAGTTACGGGGGGAATAATTTTAAAGTGGAAATAATGATTTCATATGATGTGCTAAAATAAAATAACAAGGAGTTGTGTGGCACTTTAAGACTAACACGGCTATCCCTTTTAAAATTGACTAAAAATGTCACTAGGACATTTCAAGCTGCTAGGTAACAGTTTTAATGGGCTTGGCTAATCAAGGCCTTTCTGTGTCTAATTTTGCAGGACATGCCAAGTTTAAAATAAAATAGTTTTTCTGGAAAATTGAGGTTAGGCTAATTTAGACACTGAGTAGTTAATTTACAAAAGTAGCTGCCCAAATACAGATTTAGATGCCTAAATGTTTCTTACAGACATCTGAATACACTTTGCCTTCTCACAGTGTTTAGATAGCCAAAAAGATCTCACCAAAGAACATAGGTGGGTATGTCTACACTAGCAAATTAGTCCAGATTAAGGAGGCTTAATGTGGACTAATTTGGTCCCTGTCCCCAATAGGCTTCGCCTGGCTCAAACTAAAAAATTTTTAGTTTGAACTAGCGCGATGTAGCCATGCTAGTTTGAACTAAGTAAGTTCAAACTAAGCAGTTAGTTCAAACTAGCCATACTTTTTAGTTCAAACGAACTTTTAGTTTGAACTAGCTGTGCTTTTTAAATTCAAACTAAAAAATGCGGCTAGTTTGAACAAAAAGCTGCAATTAATTAACCTGGAATTGCTTAATTCAGACTAAGCAAGTCTGAACTAAGCTTTCTAATGTAGACATCACCTTTAATAGTTTCAGTGCTGTTGGTTTTCTATTATGAAGTAATAATAGCATGGTCTCTGATTTACAAGAGTCCCAAGAAAATGAGAAGTCACATCCTCCAATCTCTGTCTGGAGTGTATGGGCAAGTGAAGCTAGTCAAAGTCTTTGAGAAGTTGTTGATGTAACAACAACTGTTTTATTGATGATAAGCATAAGCAGTTATTTTATCATGGGGGAAAAAAACTGTGTAGCACAACAAACATATGACACTTTACTGGCAACTATGATAAAAAAAGATAAGGTTCTTGCTCTGAGGAGCTTTAAAAATCTAAGGATAAAAACAAAGAATAGACAGAGTGTGTGGGGAGGCAAAGAAAGGCAGAGGGCTTCCTTTTGGAGCCCTAATTTCCTGCTGCTCTATCTTGTAAGTAAATAAGGTCTATGTAGGAAAGAAGTAGTTCTATGTCTGCCGGTTTCTCTTCTAAAATACCTGCTGTTTAATACAATTTGTAATTATGGGGATAGTATTAAATGCAGATAGATCTAATAACTGAATGGAACTGAAGACTCAACTACCCTCTCAACACCAGAGGTGGCCTTTCCAGAGCTGAGGCATAACAGCAGAGCAGTGTAAGGTTACTGCTTGAGTTACTGCTGTCTTATTGGGTGGATAAATAAGGACTTCAGCCTCTAGTGTTATCAGTCCAGGACCTTTCTGGATCTCTACATTCACATGCACACAGAAACAGTATTTAAGAAAAAAATTCCAGTGTGATTTTGCAATCTGAGAGAAATGTGTATGCAGACGCTCCTCTATTAGATTATTAATACTGCAAAATGTTGCGTACCACTTATTCTGTTGGCAAGAACTGTTGGTCTTTTTCTGTGTTACAGTTTCTTTTTTCCCTTTCATTATTTTCAGAAAAAATTATGGGAGGAAAAAAACGCTATACAAACATCTCACAATATATTAGCCATTTTCTACCTCCCCTTAATTATACTTGAAACAGGAAAGATATATTTCTAAACCTAAAAGTTAACTACAATATCACAACTGGAACAATTAGATACACTTATTTATTATTACAGATATACTGAAGTGAGGAACTGTTTTTTTCCTAAAATTGCAAATGAAGATTTCTCTCTTTCATTTCAGGCATTTTGGCAACCACCTTTATAGTTTTTTTAGTGACATTCTGGGGCATTGGACAACCTATATCAAGTTAAGTGAAGAGCAACATTCTCAAGGAAATCTGATAGAAGACATCTCAAATTATTTTTTGGAAGATGCTGAAACTGAGAGAAACAAGGTAAGAAAAATATTCAGCATTGAGGGATGTAAGTATAGTAATGCAAGGAAGCTTGCATTTCTGCTGTCCTGTTTGGTGGATAAAAAAAGGGACTTCATTCTCCAGCCACAAACATGCCTGTCAAACTGAAATAATTTCCTTTTCCCCTTTAAATAAGCCTTGCCAGATGCCTAGGATTATGAAGGCAACAAAGTAAAATAAAAAAGTGCAAACTCTACCATTGACATAGCAAAAGTGCATATGAAAGCACAGAGTGAGCCAGGCTCAGCATTAGAAATGTATATGTGATAGAGGAACACCTAATTCACATAAGCATCCAAAACTACAGAAACCTCTATTACTGGGTCCTACAACCCTCATCTCCATACAATATTCTTCTCCTCTTCATCAAGTCTTATGCCTGACCCCTGCCACAAAAATCACCCTCTCTCTCCTTCACTTGCTGTTCATTTGTTTGTAAAGAGAACTGGGGACCAGCTCCCGAATTTGACATATTCAGGAAGTATGTCCATGCCTCTCCCGCTATCTTTTGGAGCAACCTCCTCCTAGCCCCCCACCGCTCCTGTCTTTCATATGGATATAAGCAAACAGGTCAAATTATGCTGTTGTGGTCCTCCTGAGAACAAGGAGTACAGTATAGTGAAACAGGGAACCTTAAGAAATATTATGTGGCTAACCATGTGATGAAACCCACCATCCCAATTCAAAATTCAACTGCATGATGAAAAACAGCCCTTCAATTGTTGAGACTTAGACAGTGAAAAACAGTCATATACAACTGCAACAAAATATTTACGTGAAAATCTATTCACAAAACATTTCATTGTTGTAGAATGTCAATAAATTCAAAGGGGCAAACACTATTTTTCATTGGCACAACATGTAGCCTACCCTGCTCTCCTTAGTCCAACAATTAACTGCATTAGCTCTGGGAATTGTCTAGTAGCCTATTTTAAGATGTTAAAGTACAAATAGTGTACTGCGTACTTGTACAGAGAAGCCAAGAACAAAATTGCCCAAAGAATTTGCAATTTAAACGCAATCTTTTGAACCTAGATGAGGAAAAAAAATCTGATAAAGGAATGATTGTGTCAAAATATTTTCAGCTGCAAAACAGTCAGTAGATGGCCAAGATTCTTCCCTGAGTAAGTTCATGTGTTATAATTTCTCATGATTGTTTTTTTTCTGTAAAGAAAAGAAATGTGGGACTATGATAAAACCTAAGTTTTGACTAAACGTTGATCTTTTTACTAACACAGTAGCTTAGCTGATTTACTTAGCATTATTCAAACACAAATACCCTTCACTGTGTTGTTTTAATCCCAACTGATATGGAACAAATTCAATTTCAAGCACTATTTTTTATATCCATTTCTTCTCACCAAAAGGATACACACTTCCTCCACTTCTACAAACAAGTCTTTTCTGGAGCCAAACTGCCCAGAAGATTGGAAAAAACAGTTGGTTTTAAGGAAAACCTCTTTAGGTTGATAGGTCCTTGAAAAGACACTGGTAGAACTTTGGATTCTGAAGAAATTTTGTCAGTTGCCAGTGAGAAGGGACAGCAAACAGTGAAAGAGGGCAATTGGGGGCTATTTTTTGCCTCAGTGTCTACCTTTTGGAGCAGCTGAAGAGGAAACACCCCCAAATGCTTGGGAACATGCAATCCAATGACACAGAAGAGAGGAATAATGTCTGAAGAAATGTAGGAAGGGGATGTGCTATGAATGGGAGAGAGGCAGCATTAACTAACTTAATGGAAACTGGAACTTTAGCCTGGAGCAAAACACAAGATGGTGAGATATAATGCTGGAAATGAAGGGAAGCAGGAATGAAAATACAGAAAAACACCAAGAAACTTGAAGAAATACATAAAATTACTACTATATGGGGTCTAATACAATACATATAATATGGAATGGATGATTGTCAGGATAAGGAATCACAGGAGCCATATATACCATAGTATGATCAATTCAGTCACTTAAACGCCTTATAGGTGATTAGGAGTTATAGATCATGAAATTGTTCTATTTTAAAAACTACTTTCCCCTAAAATTACAGTCATATCATATGTGACTAATTATTTTGATTATCCTTGAGTAAGTAATGTGCAGACAGGTACACACACACACGCACATACTGGGTCTCCTCAGGCTTGGGACTGTGTCTACTTATGTTTCTACACAGCGGACCCAATCTTGATTAGGGCTGCTAAGCATTGCTGTAGTACAACTAAAATGGTAACAAACATGAGTTTGTAGATTACACTTCTGTAAAACATATAAACTCCATTAAAATGTTTTTTTATAATTAACATTACAGCTGTCATTAACAGCAGTTATTATAATTAAGATTTCAAAACAATTTCCATTGTGATTCCCATTTTCACTCACCTATGACATAAAAAGAATACACAACTTTTCTATGATTTATCTCTGTCCAAAGGTAAATTATTTTTAGAAAATCTGAGGGCAAAACCATTTAGATAATTTTGAAATATGGGAGTGTAAAAACAGAGAAACTTTAGAAGTTGGAAAACAAATACACCACTATTGGAAAATGGACTTTTCTAAGTCTGAATAATTTTGAGTTTTTGAAGAGCTATGATTGTTTGAAAATTACATATTATACATCCATAACTGAGATATTCTTCTATATCTTGGGGAGCAGGGTTTGTTTTGTTTTGTAAATCTACTCCATCATCATCTTGCAAGGAACAGGCTGACTTTTAACAGCTTTAATTCTCTTGATTATGAGGGTATATTGATTCACCTCCACAGCTGGACAACAAAGACAGAATTACTTTAGTACTTTTGTCCTTACTTCTCAGAAAGATCCCCGTGGATATGTAAGGAATATACTCATTAATCCTCATGGATCTCATGTTGGGTTCCACGGTGTTTGAGATTCGCTTTCCCTGGATAGGTATACACCTAAGATGCAGTTTTGTGTTTCTTTAATCACAAAACCCTGACAGTGGGTTGACTTTCCCACTGCCTAGCCAATATAAAGCTTGGGTGAAAGGAGCTATCTGAATTCAGTCCCTACAAGACAGAGATTAGAAAGTAGGGAAGAAGTATCAGGAAGGTATGCCTGCATCCATTCCAGACTTTGACAGTTATTGTCTAGCACCTTCATGGAAAAGAGCATGTGTAAATATGGGCATTCCCTTTCGAGCACTTCCGCGGCTTCATATGATACTGGTGTCCTTATCTTATTCCTGGCACCCCCGTAGTTTGGTGCGTCTTTGGTGGCTTACAGGTCACACAATCAAAACAAATCTCAATCAGGCTAGCAGGGAGTCCAACCAAACTGTTTCCGCTCTCATCAGGCTCATTAGCCCAGGCTCTGGGCCCTTTAAATTCAGTCGTCACTTGGGCTTCCATAACAAGCCTTGCTCCCTTCTAAGGGTTTACAGCAGAGCATTTCACCACTGGTCAGTGGCAGAACCTGGGCCTGCTCAGTACTTCAGGTTCCAACCATATAAACAGCAGTCATCTACCGCTCACTCAAATATATTAGTGCTATATACCCAAGATGCTTTCTACTTGGCCCCTTTATCTTCATCCCCTACCTTAGGATTAAAGTTCTCAGGTCTGTTCTCTCTGAACTCTGGTTGCCCCTCAAGTTTCCTTTGGCCAGACAAGAGCACTCTTCCTTTCTCAGTTGGTCACAGGCAGGAACTCAACTGCTAAGGCCCTGTAAAACTCATTTTGGCTGAGCTTGCTGGACTTCAGTTTTCTGCTTCCATGCAGCCTCTCTAAGCACGTCTGAAGGACTTAACATCACTACTTTCCTGGGGTGGAGTGTAGTAGGACTGAGCTTGGATATCTAAAGTTTAGAGTCTACTCCTAATAGGATTATTTGGAAATAACTCTAAACAAACGCTTGGAGTTTTGCAGCTTTCTATGTTATTTTCCCTACAGAAGGGCACAATTTGGCACTCTATAATCATAGATGACTTGAACATTTCACACAAAATGAAAAAACCTCTTTCTTAATGTATTTGTCTTAGTGCAAGTTACTAAGATGAATCTTAGGGTTTCTACACTGAAAAAGTAAATGTTTTGGATTACCTTACAAGGACAAGAAAAAGAAATACTCTGAGCTATGTTATCTGAATGTCATGCTATTTAATTATACCAAGTAGTAGTATAAGGAAACCTACAATGGACTGCAGACAAGGAGTCCTATATCACTTTTAAGAGGTAACAATTTTTTTTTTTGCACGAGCTTTCATGGATGAAGTCCCACTTCATCAGATGGCTGCAACTGATGAAGTGAGATGTCGCCCACGAAAGCTGATGTGAAAAAAAAAATTGATAAGTCTTTAAAAGTGTCACAGGACTCATTTGTTTTGCTGAACTAGACTAATATGGCTACCCTTTTGGAACCTGTCTGCGATGGAATAGAATTTTAAACTCAATTCCTAAATCAAAGGAAATAAATAGCCATTGTCAGATTGCAAACCTGCAAAGTGTAACACAGTTAGCTGTGCACATATCTTATTACCCAAGCTACAGGCTACTTTCGTGTTGTGTTTTGGTGGGGTTTTTTTTGTTTGTTTGTTTTCTATCTGCATCACTGAAGGCTTCACCTGATCTTAAGGTTATTTACTTCTCAAGATGAATATTCCCCAGTGAATTAATTATATGGTGCAATTATTTGTGCCTGTAGATAAAAGTCAAAGCAGTGAGCATTACTTTACATTTACATTCTTGGCAGATAGCGTTCATCACTGCCTTCCTCCTACTCACTACTGTAACTCAGCCTTAATATTAAAATCCTTAGTAACTTTAATATATTGAGCACGCTAGTTGAGCTACATTGCATTCTACCCATAGAACATATCTACAGTGAATTCAGAAAAGTTTTTAAATTGCCAGCAAGTTTTATTTATGTCTTCATTCTTTAAATATAACAATCTTGTTGGGCTTTTTTTTTTTTTTTTAATTTATGCAGCTACGTCAGACCTTTCTTAAAAAAATTCTGTCCTAAAAGGAATACATATATCTGAATCAATGACTGACCATTATATATAAATAAAATGAATAAATAGAGTTGCCTAGTGTGACCCAGCAAGCCAGTGACAGGGCCAGGAATAGTACCCGAGTCTCCTGAGTCCAAGTCGGTGCTCTGCACCAGAGCACACCATGCAGAACATAAGATGTGGAAATGCTTGAATGCACGTGACATCAGATCCTGGAAAAACAAATGGAAAAATTACAGTGCATATTTATTTTATTTATTTTACCAAGTAATCAGAAAAACAAACAAAAAAGCATGAATGTTTTAAGGGATAATGATGTTCCAAATATCTTAGACTGACAGTGATGATAACCATACATTTGTCATTTAGAGGAAAATATACAATCTCTGCCGCTTCTCACTGACATCAAAGGAAGTTGAATGAGGCCCTAAAACATTTACAGACCCATCAGCACTGTGCATAAAACTATCTATCTGAACCTGCCATTCACTTTCGTTATATGTTGTTTTTATAACTTTCATTACAGTTTCCTCCTGGACATCACGTATTTAGCATGATTAATCTATGGATAATTTTTTTTGTTGGTAGAAGTATATGCCCCAATATTGGGGCCTTATAGTTGGATGAATGGGCAGCAGGCATGCATCTTGAGTAGGGAAAATCTCCCCAAACAGCTACCACCAGAAGCTCCTGCTAAGCCACCTCCCACTAGGCTCACAGGTCCACCACTCCCACCTCTTCACCCTTTCCCCCTCTCTGCCCATGCCTTGTGCTTTTCCACCTCCATCCTTCCTGCCATTCACAACTCTTTGCCCTCTCCTCAGGGAGGTGCAAGTGGTGAGTGGGTGGGGATTTCAGGGGAGAGGATGCACAGATGCGACTGGTGGGTGGGACCCCATGGGAGGGGTTGAAGAGGAGGTAGTGGTAGGCAGAAGGGGTCTTGGGGGAGTAGGGCCTGGGGTAAGGCATGCTCAGGGCCTTTGGGGAGGGGACAGAGCAGGGGCAGGGCCTCAGCACTATTCCCCCCACCTAGTCTGAGCCTCCCCAAAGACAAAATGACTCATTTGCCATCCATGCGCATGTACCTATGTGGAACCCCATAAAGAAAATGGGCTTCAGAAATCTATTTATGTGGATCTGAATGTAGGATCAAGACCATACATTATTACTGTAATAACTTTTATATCTAATTGCTTCTAGATTAGTTAAATATATTTACTTTTTACTTAAAGAGCTTAATTTTACAGTAATTCTGAACCTACCATGTCATAACAATAGTTTACAAAACAACCACTGCCTCTAATCATTTATTTTTCTGAGGCAGATCTAAGGTCATAAAATGAACATTTTCCCAATTACTAGTGGGAAAATATTACCACAATTATTGCCTAATTTAATTAAACAGGGTTGATAAGACATCAGAAAAGGGTCACTCTCTTAATCAAAGATTCAGACTGAAATTTAACAGATTAAGAGGTCTATGTTATTACCATGACATTTACAATGAGTAGCCACATTTTTTATTAGTTAGGAGAGACATTACCCTGGGAAAAAAAAGGTGTTGTGCTTGTATTTCCAGAAAAGCATTTTATTATTATTCCATCCTACCGATAGAAGTCTGACTACTGGTGATCACAATGGTTCCTTCGGCCTTATACTCTATTAATTGATTTTGTTGATGAATTATTATAAGTGCTTAGAGACCCAAAACATGAACCTAGTCAACAGATAAATAATAAAATATTAATAATAATACTAATGATGATGATGATGATGATGATGATGATGAATTACAGTAGCTTCAAATAGGTAACACACCTGGCTCTGCAAAGTTTTGTGGTTTTACAATCACATTTTCCTGACACTTCTTCTCTCCTCCTTTCTATCCCCTGTTACTTCAAACAATTCAGAAAAAGAGGAGGAATAAGTAATGAAAGTCTGTTTTCTGCATCTGGATATGTGCTTTAAATTATACACGATGCACAAGAATTGCACAACCAGGGACTCAGCGGTTATTTGTAACAACTGTCGGTAACACATTTTAGTGAAAACTGTGGTGTTAGTTGGATTTTGTCCCTTAAATTTATATATCCACATTTATTCATATGAAATTAGTATTTTTAATACTAATTTCATAATCCCTCCTCCCACCTTAAGCCAAAATATGTAAAGTTTTAAAGAAATCTTATATTCATTCCACTCTGACCTACATATTTCTACCCGAGAGTGAGAACCACGTTTTTAAAACCGTGGTGGAGCCATACATACTTGATATTGCTCTAGTCATCGTCACAGAAAGCCAAGGAGGATCCAGTTGCACAGGGTGTAGGAGCAGTGTCATGATGGGGAAGGCATTTCTCCCGTGTGTAAACTACAGCCATCCAGCGCTGAAAGGGTGCCCTTCTTCACCACATTTACAGGTGCTTATCGCCCCACTCCAGCAAAAAGTCCACGGTTAACATCAGCTGCAATCTTGTCAGAATAAGGACTGCAAGATGGGAAGCTCGGTAGTGAGTAAAAAAGGAGGCGGATAACCCAGCATATATGAACGACACTTCATGCTATCCTGTAACATGAGCACACACACAATTTTACCTGAAGGGAAAAGAAAAAAGCTTTTTTTGACCAGGACTGTCGCTTTCAGCAAAGATTCCTTCACAATACATAACGAGCCTAGGAAAACCAGGCGACAAATATTTCAATTTCCAGCCCAGGGCAGCCTCTCCCTTCGGAAGAAGCCTCTTTTAACAAAAAACCCCGTCGTTCGCTGGCCGATGCCCGGCTGCAAATCACTCAGCCCGGCATCAGATGTTTCAAATCCGGCGACGACCGCGTCCTCATCCACACACGGCGAAAAGCAAGAATCAAACAAGATCCAGCCCGTGTCCCGGCTGTGCCAAATCCCAGTCACTCTGACGAGCACGCCTGCCTGCTTGGGGGAGTCCTTTTCGTGCCCCTCGTCCAGCCTCTCCACCCGTTGGTCTTTAAGTGCCACAGAACTCCTTTTTTTCCCCCCTCCCCAGGATTTTAAACTCATTTCAAGCCGCCCTTCCTCTTCCCTCCAATGGTGCCCGCAGGCTGCAAGCTCCTGCGGCCGGGCAGGGGAAGGGAAAGAGAAACTGAGGCGCAGGAGCGGCGGCGGGGAGGCTGCAGCTGCTGGGCGTGGAGCGGCGGAAGCGGGGCCGAGCAGCAGCCGCGGCGGCAGGGGGAGGCAGTTGGCGTTTGGCGCCGGCGGAGGGAGTCATTCCTGCAGCTGCACTTCCGGTCGGCATTTTGTTCGGAGAGGGAGCGAGCGACACACAGGAGCCTTCCCCCGCCTCCTCCTCCCCCCGGGACCGACCGGCCGTGCCCCGGCGGCTCCCCTCCCCCTCCGGCGCGGCGAGGGCGGCGGCGGGCCGGGCCGGGCCCGTGCGGATGCGGCGGCGGCTGCGGCGGAGCGGGCCGAGGGGAAGGGATTGGTCTCGGCCGCTCGCCCCCGGCTCTACATGTTGGCTGCACTGAGGAGGAGGCGGAAGAGGAGCCAGCCCCCCTCCCGGCCCGGATTATTGTTGTTATATCCTCGCCCCTCCGCCTCCCGCTCGGCGGCCGCGGCGCGGCGGCTCCTCTGAGGAGGGAGGGGGGCGGATTCTCCCCCCTCGCACCCCCGGCGGGGTCGCGGGCCCTTTGCTCAGGTAATTCCCCCTCCCCTCCCCTCCCCTCCCCGCCCCGCCGCACGGCCTCGCCGCGGCCTGCCGGAGCCGCCGCTCGCCCGGGCCCGGCCGGCGGCGGCGGCGGCGAGCGAGCGAGAGAGAGCGGCCCCCGCGCGGCCTCCGGCGGATCGGAGCGGAGCGGATGGCGGGCTGCCGAGCGGCCCAGGCCCGGCGGAGGGCGCAGGCCCGGCGGCCGGCCTCTCCACGCCAGCTCGGGGATTACAGAGGCGAAGCGGCTCCTCGGTGACAGGCCGCGCTCAGCCCCGGGGCCGCGGCAGGAGGAGGAAACAATGCCACGGGCAGCCGCCGGGCCTCGGCCCGCTTCGCAGCCGGGCGGCGGCGGGGGGAGAGGCCCCGGGGGGGCGGAAATGTCTCCGCGGGAGCCGGGGGCAAATGGCCCCTCGCTCTCCCGCCCTCCCTCGGCGGCCGAAAGTGAATTCCGCTCCTTCGTGTCCTGCCAAAGGTCGGGCCCGAAAAATACATGGCAACGGGCCCCTGCTCCGGTCGCCGCTGGTCTTTGGGGAGCGAAACTCCTCCGCGCTCGGGGATTGACACCTGCGGACCCCGGGAAAGAGCCAGGGAGCCTTGGGCTCCGTGTTTGTTTGTTATGTGTGGTTCCTGCCTAAGTAATAGAGGAAAACAGCCTGTTTGATGCTTTCTAACAACTCGTCAATAAACAGGCCAGGGGGCTGGCATAGGGAGAGAAATTTCAGAGTCGCTTCTGGGATCAAGGTAAAGCTGGGATCTTACCCCAGCAGGGTGGTTCTTATGTTTAATTAAAGTAAAAGTGCCCTCCTTTCTTGACGGGAGAGAGCATTTGGAGGTCCTGGGATTGTTGTTGACTATTTGTGTCGCTGATGTTTGACTCTGTAATTAGGTGTCATCCGAACAGGTCAAAAGTGTTTATATGTGACTTGAGATAAGTGTCAGTTCTTGGGGGGGGGGAGTAAATGGTCGTTCTTTTACAGCAAAGTAAACCTTGAACTCGTGTGGAGTGGAGTGGAGGATATTGTTGAAAATCAGGGAGGTTTGAAGTAACTGCTCTTAACCAGTAAAATGCTTCCAATAAAACTGCATCATTGGGAAAATTTACTCTGCTCAGGCTGCTTTGATACAAAAGTTTCATATTTAATATCGAAAGGACATTATCAGGTGGTTAAAGTGTAGCAGTATTGCACAATCTACTTTCACTATTCTGTAGTAGGTTTTCTTCTTCAGGGAGATCTCTTGCTAACGTTAAGTGGCTAATGTATCTTGAAAAGTAACTTTTTGTTGTGTTTTGTGTTCAGGGTCTTCCCTCCTAAACCTTGCCATCTTGCCTCTTAGAGCACTGATACGTGTTTAAAAAATTGAAGTTAATATAGCTGTCACAGAGAAGGCGTGTTTTTAATGCTGTAAATCCATGTAGTAGTCAGTAGCGTGTCCGTGATTTGTATTGGTCAGGGAGCAGTTTGAATTTTAAAAAGCCTGAAGATCCTGCTGAGCCCCAATCCCGGCCTCCCTCCCTCCCACTAATCTCCCATTCCTGTCTTTGTGCTGCCTGGTCCTGTGAGACACTGTTTGCAACAGGGCCTCAGGCCTACATGTGCGGAGAGGAGCCATTTACACTTTAATAAAGCAGCTTTTATTTTTAAAGTTTATGAATTGCAGAGAGAGTTGCAAGTTGTCTCTAATTGTCCTGTCTCTGTGTGTAATTGAATCGTTGTTTTCTTTAGGGCCTGAGTGTGTGCGTAGAGGCCGAGCATAGCTCTAGTTTACAGGAAAGAAAGGACTGTACAAAAATAGTAGTTGTACTTGAGTGGTTTTCATCATCAGGAAGCGACGTTGGCCCTGGGGTTTCTCTCGTCGTTTGTTTAAAATAGGTCTCTGGCAAAAGCAAAAATTGAGTTTTGGTTAAATGAATGTCAGTGAACTTACTGGATTTAAATACTTTAATTTGGGTAATTCAGATTAAATAAGGCAGTTGACTTTAAACATGCAAAGTATGAATAGGAATTGAGCTGCTGTATAGATCCCATCAGTGATCTCTTCTGATGCTGTTTACTGCTTGTTGGTTTAATTCAAAACTGTATGCATTTCCAGATAAAATTTTTATATAAAAAAATGAGACATGTTTATAAACAAAGTAACTTGCAGACTGTGTGTGTGTGTGTGTGTGTGTGTGTGTAAATGTTAGGGTCATCATGGGCTACTTGGTGATAACTATTTAAATTCTCTCAGCAAAGTGTGTAAAGTAAGTTTTAGTTAAGATTTTAAAAATAAAGCTTTAAAAATTGTGGAAAATCAGAAGTGTTTAACTTTCATGTCAATGCCCCCACCCCAGCATGGGGAGAGTG
The DNA here is from genome assembly GCA_007922195.1 of Podocnemis expansa. Taxonomy (NCBI): domain Eukaryota; kingdom Metazoa; phylum Chordata; order Testudines; family Podocnemididae; genus Podocnemis; species Podocnemis expansa. The sequence goes on from ML682015.1 coordinate 1,116,017, forward strand.
TGCTGGTCCTCCATTTGTCAGAACAGCTAAATGTTCAAGCAGAAAACAATACAGTTATTTAAGTAAATTATGTTAAGCATAACTTCTGACAATCGGAAGTGTTTTTTATTTATTAGTGTTCAAGTAGTTTAAAATGTGTTACTTGTAATTGAAATAGAATGGAGAGGAAAATATTTTTCAGTTTATTTTACATATTTGACAGCATTTTGTGCATGTTGTGGTTTGTGTCCCATATACAGTCAGTTTGTTCCTCCTTTTTTGTGGGTGGGATTTTTATACAGTGTGATTTCTACAAAAATTGGCAAGAGGACTCAGAGAGTTAGATTTCCTGAAGTTGCTTTTAAACCTTTTTTTTTTTTTTTTAAATTGCTTTGGTTTCAGGATGAAGGTATATCTTAACTTAAAACATGGTTACCTTTTCAATACACTTAAAACTTCAATATACTTCTCTTAATTTGTGAAAGTAAAGCAGCCCTACAGAATCGAAAATCTATCATGACGGTCAATATCAAGCCCCAATCCTGCGATTGGGTACATGGGGGTGACTCTTGCGCCCAATGGACTTTCTAGGCATTTTGGGCACAACGCCTAGAGGAATATAACTGCAGGAGCAAGGCCTAAGATTGTAATCTCTTTGGTCAGGGACTACCAGTATTACTATTTTTTTTTTTTATGATGTTTGTTTTATGATCAGGACAATGCAGTCTCAACCTCCACTAGGCCTCTGGATACTCTGGTTATATACGTCTAACACTATCTATGGCTATTTATATCTATATGCGTGCACACACACTTTGAAGAGTAAGATGTGAGATTCCAGAAAAATCAAGAAGTAGTTTGAAATAGGGATTGAAATAAGGTGTTTTGTTTCAGTTTTCAGCATTTTAAGATATTAAATGTGATCATTTTATCTTACTAAATATGTCTGGGTCTTAATGTCGATTTTTATATTAAAATTTGCTTCAGAAGTGCAATTCCAGAACATTTTAGTGAAAAATGAGTAATTGCTTCAGAAAGAGAAATTAAATTGTGGAATTTTGGTATCCAGAAGTAGGAAGAAAAGTTGGAAGTCTTGAAATTAAGAATTCAGCTAAGCAGTCTGTTGCTAGAAAACGTTTCTATTGGATTTTGTGTGTGTGCAGATTTATAGAGTAGTTGTGGGTACTCTCTAGTTTGATGACTTCAGCTTTAGGTTGTGGGGTAGGGAAGATCCATCTATATTGGAGTAGCTATTTTCTTGCTTGGAAAGTGGTATCACAAAAAACCAGCCAAACAAAAACCCTATTATGTTTAATGAGAGAAAGAACTGACCATTTTAATTTGGTACTGCTTATTTTGAATTTTGCTTTTTCTGTTTCTTGGGAAATTTGCTGTTCAGGTTAGCTTTTAATTTGAATGATCAGATAATCATAAAAGGCCAATTATATGGAGCTGTCAATAATTCTATTGTTGATTTGGATTCTCTGTGAGAAAACAATGCGTAAAAGAAGACATTTTCTAATCTCAGAGAAATGCTTTAATAATGTTTACTAAAGCCCTTTTTGGGGCCTTACTGCTCCAGTTATTTACATTGGTATCTTTTTATTTCCTTTACAGTTGCAGGCGGCATTTTCTTTAAGGGGGCCCCAAGTAGGTGCAAAGAGTCCTCTTACAAAAGAACTGGTATAGGTCTGCTTCACAGGGTTGAGAAAGTTGGGAATATAGAACTTAGTGATTTGGTACAGCCTATGCAGAACCTACAATTCTCTTTCTGCCTGCCCATATTTCCGCCAATAGCAGTGGAGAAGATTTTGGTCTAAATGGACACACGCAATTAAAAGGCACGCCAGCTGAATTGAATATAGTCGTTGGTAGCACACAGAGATAGAACTTGAATATGACAATTTAGTTGGGGCAAACTATAAAGAAAAGAACAGTTCTTCAATATTCATGTCTGCCATGTTAAACTTGAAAGATTTTAATACAAAGTGTTTTTTGGCCTTCAATAATAAAAAGTGGTCAAGAAATTCTTCATATTGCTATTGGTGGTGGTTTCCTGGTGATTCAGCTTTTCACCTTGATAGCACTCTTTCATTCGTGGGTCTTCAAAGTGCTTTACAGAACAATATTATAAAACATTGGGGTGAAAATTTGTATTCAAATTACATGTACATTTCATTTACAAGAATTGTCAAAAGTAAAGCAAGAGTTCAAAGTAAAGGACCCAAAAATTAGGAAGTTCCAGAATTAAAACTGCAAAGGTAACCTTAATTTAGCCCTTGCATGTCTATGCGTTATGATACTTCCTTTAGCTAAGTTATCAAATACCGTTATTTTCTGTAGAACCCAGGCGTCATTCAGGGTCCATGACAGACAATGCTCCCTGACCGACTACCTATTCCTGATTTTTATTTTATTTTTTAATCCTTATTCATTGTGTGGCCCTACACCATATTTACAATGCAACATCCAAATTCTACACTGAACATAGAATTATTAATTTCCTTGTAGGCTTTATGTGGTGCTTATCATTGCAGTGTCTGAGTGCTTCACAAACTTTAAAGAATTTATCCTCATTACGTATCTGTGAAGTAATATGGTGGTATTATTTGTCTTGCCTTGGTGCAGTCATTTAGGCTAGAGATGAACTATCAAGGTCCCTACAGCCCAGCATTTCTGTGCTTCTGTGTTACCCACCTTGTACAGATGTGGAACTGACAGAGAGAGATGAAAGTCAGAATTGTAAAAGGTGTCCATAAATTTTAGATGTTGAAATTGATGCTTAGTGCCTGATTTTTCTGAGTACTCTCGTATTTTATATTACTTAATATTTTCAAAACACAGCTCCCTTTGACTTACTTGCAGCTCTGAGTGCTCATTGCTTCTGCAGTCAGGTTCAACCAGGATTTCCCAGTGTTGGTGCCCAAAAAGTGAGAAACAGCCTGTTAGTGGCCACCTGTGAACACTTTGGTTTAAGTGATATGACCAGCATTGCATGGGAACTCAGTGGCAGAAAGAGGGATGGAATCCAGTTGAGAGGGTCTTTTCGGTTTCTACAGTTCTGTCTCATTAATTACAAACTTTTCACCTTCTACAGCCTTAGCGGTAATTTGTTTCCTCAGCACCATGTGCACTGAATGAGGCTGGAGGGAAAACATATTTAATCATGAAATTGCTGTGTCGTATTGCACAAAGAGGGTCCAATTGCAATTTCATTGACAACCTTAATTCTGGCATTTACTACTATCTGGCTGCTTGGTTTTGCAGTCTAAAGTTTCCCCTAACATGGTTTTTGTATGTTGTTTAGATATTTAAAATAGCAAACTGAAAAAAACCCAAATTCTGTCGTGTGGAACCATATTAACCCTTATAATATTGGTCATTGGTAGGATTGGTGGTATTAAGTACAGGACTGACTTTTACCATTTGAGCTAACAGAGTAACAAGTAGCTATAGCAGCCTGTAACCTTGACCAGCGCACATTTTTTCTGGTGGGTTTTGTAGTTATTTGCTAGGCAACAGGGGAATTCTGGATCTCAAAATTCCTGGGTTACTTTCTGAGATTCAAAGGGGAGCATCCTGTAATGGTTACAGCCCCTTGTAATACCATCCCATCTGTATTCCACGTTCCCCTGCATTTCAGTTGCGTGGCTTCTCCTGTGTATTGTATTACTGTATGCCAGAAGGCAGGGATTCTCAAAAATTTTTGCAGGCCCCCCCCCTTTGAAAATACTTCAGGCTTTGGTGACCCCACCCACCCCTGAAGGTGATGGTTTCCCCCTACATCATACCACTTTTACTAGCATGCACAGGGCATGACTGCTCACAACCCCTTCCATAATAAACTTGTGGCCCCCTAAGGGGTCATGACCCCCAGTCTGAGAACCCCTGCCATGTTGGCAGCATTGAGAGCACAGAAATGACTCTTGGTGCTGGGTGCTACTGTAGGCTCAACAGCTAAGAGGAGCAACTGAAGGAAGAGATGTGTTTAGTCTCTGCACTGTTAAGCTGGAGCATGCCCAGTACAAACTGAATGTTATGAGAATTTTGATGCTGGGCTCTTGACAAAGCTCTGATAAGCATATGCGAACTATGTTTCAGAGGCTTATAATTCAGCCAATTTTGGGGTCCTTTTTATAGGGACAGCAAAAAAAAGTATCTTTCTGACCCCAGAGTGATCCCCTGCCAAAGTCAAAATCTTGCTTCAAAGCATGGAAGTGCTATAGCTTCTCAGTGATAAGTTGCAAGGATTATTATTTTTAATATTGAGAATGTATTTTTCTCATGTCATTTGCAGTAACAGCTGAGCCATTTTTGCTGAAACTTCAGGGAAAAAAATTAACTTGAGGCATGCACTGGTATGAAAAATTTCAGCTCATGATTAAAGTTTGACAAAGTTATGAGTAACCAAATACATGCTGTTTAAAGTAAGGTGTTAGTAACTTTAATGATAGTATTGCTGGTAGCTCTGCTTCTTATTATGCCAGACACTTAATTCTGGCACTTCCTACCTTTTTGAGTACTTGATTTTGCAACCTTTAGTAATTTGTAATATGTTTGTGTATAATAATATAAAATAATTGATTTGATGAGTGAATGTTGATTTTTATTATATTTTGGTGGTTTGTATATCAGTGATTTGAAAATATTAACAGTATATATAATATAAATTTGTTTGTGTGACTTTAACATCTCTACTGATGTAAAGTATCATTTAACAAAACAAATGTTTAAGTGATGATAAAAATTACATCATTTAAATTGTCTAATTTACATCCTTACCTTCAGTATGTGCTGTGCTTCCCTGGTGAGTGGCACAGGCGCGGGGTGTGGGGCTGGGGAAAGGACACTGGGACCTGACACCTGTGTGGCAGCTGCACCTCCTGGGCAAATGGGGGGGAGGGAGGTGTGGGAGTCCTCAAGGCATATGGCTGTGGCTGCTGCTTCTCTGCTGTGGCACTCTCCCCCAGGGGAGAGAGCTGTGCTGGAAAGTTGGAGGGCAGGGTGTCACTGTTTGACCAGCACGGTAAGAAACAGTTGGTGGAGGTTGGCAATGGTTTTTGTCCTAACCAGGCCATGCTTTGGTAGCTGGGGTGGGCTTTTTCTGGTGAGGGGAATGCTGCTGGAAGGAGGAGATAGGACTGTGGGCACAAAGGCTGGAGCAGGGTGATGCCTCTGTCTGGTTTCCCAGTTGCACTTTGCCCAACTTCCTCCTGGACGTGCAAGGCCTGCCAGCTTGCAGGAGGAAGCAGTAAGGCACCTTTATGCACTGCTGTCCCCCCACCATGCATCAGGCCCTGCCCCAAAACTGTGGGCACCCCTGATGCCTGCTGTAATCCCCAGTTCCTTCACCCGGGCACACCTGAGCCGCTGCCGCCTGGTTCAGTGTTGCTGAGTCTGGCGATAGAACCAAACCCCTGAGCCACCAGGATTCTCTCCCACATAAACTCTAGTCCCAGGCCTCCCCCTGCCCCATTCCTTCCTGCAGCATCCTGTCCCACTCCTTCCCTCCCCCCCTGTGCAGTAAACTTTTATCACAATTTGTAAATGGTAAGATTACTCTGAGTATAACAAACAAGGAGTCCTATGGCATTTTTTAAAACTTAACATTTATCGCTTGAGCTCTCATGGGAGAATATCCCAGTTTCTCAGACTCTTTGAAGCTTTGAGGAAGTGGGATTTTTTCCTACAAAAGCTTATGTGGTAAATAATTTGTTTTAGTCTTTAAAAGTGCCACAGGACTCATTGTTTTGCTGAACTTTACTAACATGGCCACTCTTCTGGATCTTAGTATAACATCGAGGTCATAAGGTCATAACTAAAATTTTGTTTAGCTTGCCACATCAAGATGGCTTAATTAGGTGCCCGTTGCTATTTTACATCCCTAGTATTGCCACCTGAACAAGTTATCATGTTGTAGCTTGCTAAACAAAATTTTTAGTTATGACCTTCAAGAATCTAAGAATCTAGTCTTGCCAGCTTTCTCATTTGAGAAGTCTGAAGTCGGTGGGGATACTTGTGGATAAAGGCCCTTTGTCATCTAAGTGTTTGTTTGCAGAAGCAGGCCCTTAATTTGTAGTCTAAGAGGATCCAGGCTAAAAAAAAAAGTCTGGGGCTTGATTGGTGATAAAGTTCTATATGCTGAAATTAGCTATTTTAAATTGTGACAAAGAAATTGTATCACTGTTTATAATTAATTATAAGCAATACATGCTGTAGTTATTAATGCTTTCAAATATTGCTGCTCACAAAAGGCACTATAATATAGCAAGACTAACGGCTCAGTTTTCACATAATTATCAGTTTGCAAGTTGGAAAAAATATTTAAAAATTAATTTTATATATATATATCATGTATTGCTGTTGTTTTGTTAATAACATAGAATAGAAACATTTAAGAACATAAATGGTCTCTAGTAATATATTTAACATGTTCATTTTATAACTGCCATAAATATTTTTCTCAGACTTAAAGGAAGCAGTGTTGTGGGTGTAAACAGGTTTTTAAACTTACTTGGCAAGTGATTGGCCATAAGATGGAGGTCCTGTAACGAAGTCTATGTAGATGGACCTTCTGTGTCTTCAAAGAGATCACTGAAGTTGGAGGTCATCTGCTTGGACTACATGATTGGATCCGGGGCCTAAATTTGAAAAGTGTTGAAGAGGAGAACAAATGTCTTTAACATAACATTTTAAAATATGCTAATTTCACGTTTGGATTAACTAACTTTCAGAAGTGTTGGAAGTATTTGATGAAATACCTATTTGAGTAAGAGTTGAAAGAATTCTGTTGTCAGAATATACATTTTAAAAGCAATAATAATTAAGGAAAATATTCTTGCTTTTAATATTATCTTTAAACTGATGTAGTTAAACTGCTTTAACAAAAACAATGAAAAGTGCAGTTCTAGGACTGTTATTTTGTGGTTAGTGAAAAATTAGGGGTATGTGTGCTTTCATTCTGAAAAGTGACCCTGTAAAACATGGCATGAATGTTCTATGTTTGTGTATCAATAATTTCTAACTCAGACATGCTTAATTTTCGATTTATTTATTTATTTAAAAAAAAAAAAACCATTCTGATTGCAAATGGTGCAAATTTAGTTTGGGTTCTGATAGCCAAGCTGTATTCTTTCTCTCAGGTGCATCATTGGGATTGATAAAGATTCTTCATATTAGAATCTTTTTTACTCATGTGGCTTCATTCTCAGATTATGCACTCAGGGATGTTTGTGAAAACCCAGTCAATGGGTTCACACACATATAGGTGTTTGAAACATGTACATCAACAGAATTGTTTACTAAAATGGAACAGAAACCTCTATCCAGTTTTAGCTGTATTAGCTGAGCAAGGCCAAGATGATTAAAATGCAGTAAAACATTTAGTCGCCACATTCAACTGTTAAAATTCTGAGTACACTAAAGGAACAGATCTGTTAACTAAGAAGGTTTGATTTTTTTTCTTATTGTTGTCATTTTACAGACCACTAGACATCAAGGCCAATATAAACTTTACCTTGTCCGTACTATTTATACAACAATATTGTTCAGAATGGGGTATCGTCATTAACTGTTCTTTGCCATAATCATTGTTTGTTTTTTTTTTAAAAGTTATACTTTAGGGAAACAATCTTTTTCTCAGATTTAAATCATGTCTTTGTCATTGTAGGCTGATAAGAGTTAAAGGTAGTTTCCTTAGGTTGGAATTTCTTCAGAATGATTTTCTGAGTACTGGGAGTTCGTTAAGTTCACTAATTTCAGTTCTGAAGTGTTAAAGGTGAATGAAAGTACAGTTGTGTATTACTTTTACTGTATTTCTTTAGCAAATCAAATAATAGCTGCTTATAGCTGCAAGACATCTTATAAAAACAAACAAGTCCTGTGATACTTAAAGACTAACATTTATTTATTGAATGAGCTTTCGTGGTAGAAAATCCCATTTCATTAAATGCTTAGAAGATGGGAGGGAGCTCTGATAAAGTGGGATTTTCTCCCAGGAAAGTTCATGCAATAAATAAATCTTAGTCTTTAAATGCCACAGGATTCCTTGTTTGTTTTGCTGAACTAGACTAATTAGGCTACCCCTTTGGAGCTTGGCAAGAAATCTTATGTTTACCTCTAGAAAAGGTTTTAAATATAGGAGATACATACTCCCATTACTTTTTCATTGAAAAGAATAGTAACTTACTGTAAAATTTGCCTCAAGATCTTGCCAAAACCCCCAAATCATCCTCTTAATATTGTGCCATACAGCTTGCAGCACAAAAAGGTCTTGTGCAGAAGTTTTGCATCCTCTGATGGAGGAGGTATGGTTTTATGAAACAAGAATAGTCTACAGGAAAGCTAAAGTACTTAGTAATGAGAGCCTGTAAAATATAAATGTAGGTGGGGAACTATAAGGTAGTACTGCTCTGTGCAGTATTAATCTGACATTTATCAGAAATTTCTGTGGCAAAATCTAAACATCTTAGTGCTTGCTGCAACCCATAGGCAATGATGTGTGCAACTTTTTGCTTAGATGGTTGCTTGTGACCCAGTAGGCTCTAAGTTGTGGCCTGCAGTGGCAGCTGGGTTAAAGAACAATTATTATGAATTGAAATGTGGCCCCTGGGTTATGCCCTTTGATTTTTATAATCACTATTGGAAGAAGGCAGCGCGCGCTGCTGTCCCAGGAACAGTTGTGATGTGTGATCTTCTCCCCTGTTGCAGTACAGGAGTGAAAAGACAGTAGCTCAGGCTGCTGTGTTACTAAAAAGCAGGATAGAAGTGCAACTGGCTTTGCTTCAGCCTTGGTAAGTGCTAACAAAGAATGGCTTCCCTTCTCATATAGCTACTTGCATCTGCTCTCAAAGGGGAGTAAGAGGAGATGCTAAGACCGACAACAATTCAGTGCTGTTTGGGTCTCTGTTTGTGCCTCAGTGCAGTTTAAAGTACCAAATCTGGGAGCTGCTCCAAATTGCACTTTCTCAGCTGGCTGTGGTCCCCAAAGGACTTTGTGCCAAATGTCCTGGCGACTATTTCTTAAAGCTTTCAGCATGCTCCCAGTGCCAGGGTGTGCTGAGAGGAGCAGGCTATACTAACTCTTTGCACATAAGGATTTCTGCATAACAGGGGAATTCTGCAGAGCACTAGCAGGTGATTTCTGCTTCCTTTGCACCACATAAGGAGTGCTGGACTGACAGTTGCTCTTCCCCCTTCCCCCCCAGCCACATGACCTTTGTGAAATAACATTAGGCCTTCAGGCTGAATAGACTGAGAATCACCAAGAGAGGCACTGTTTGTAAAACTTGGGTGTGCGTGGCTTTCATCTCGGATCAAGAGGGATGCAAAAACATTTCTTTGCATGTATCTGTGCCCTGTAGCTCTTTACAGATACTGCCTCATATAAAGTAGTGCAGTTCTCTGTACCTTTCCCCATGTGGTATGCATTTTTTGTTCTTTATTGGATATTTGAGGTCATGACCACTGTCAGTTATTTCAAAATATATTTTTTCTCTTAACTGGATGGGATGTTACATCTAAGACCCATCTTTGTAGTACATTTTGGAAGCATCTCACTTTTACACTCCTTTTTAAGCACACAATGAAGAATGTCCCATAGTTAAGGACAAAGTTGTAGAATGCTTACATTTCCAGATGGCTGAAATCATATATTATTGAATACTATATCTTTCACAATCTGATTATGTTGCAACACTCCTTTTTTCCCCTACCAAGAATTCATAGTTTAAGTTTTGAAGTTAAGAAAATACTGTGTTTCAAGCTCTCAGTTTAGTTCTACGTACTGGGAAATAAACTTAATATAAAATTATGGAACCAGAATTAATAATCCTCACATTTTCTTTGGAAAGGGTAAATTAATGGTACGCCATTTGTGTAGTTATAATGTTCAACATTTGTCTTATAACCTTTGCTTGTTTGTAAAAGTTTACTTTTAACTAAAACTTGGCATATACATCTTTACAAATTTTATATTTGCAGGAGTTCAGAGAAGAAAGTTTGATGCTTTCTCATGCTTGCATAATTAAACATATTTCTGAAACATCTTGGTCCTTGATGTAGGCTAGGTGTTTTTTGTTAAACATGCATGAGCAGTACATTTATGTCACGTTAGAAGATGTTCTACATATGGGATAACTTTCATTTCCTTTAATTAGAAAAGAAATTGTAAAATCCTCTGGAATCACTTATTCTACAAAGTAGCAAAGAATAGCATGAAAAAGAAACAAAAAAAGGAATCTAAATCAAATAGTTGCGGTTCATTCAAATTAGTGCCTGCTGAAAATTTGAAAGTCTCATGGACTTGCTCTCTGGATTATTTTTTTTCACAAGAGTGAGTAAGATATATAATATCATGCGTCATTTATTCTGCAATGTGTTTGATTTTTATTTATTTGCATGGCGTCTTTTGATTATTCTGAATGCTTTTGTAATCAAAGGACTTGGCTCATGTTCACAATGGCCCCAGCTAGAGCAGTGGTGCTTCCTAGATCCTGTGCTTAAAAAAAGGTGTTATAAGTGTCTGACTGCAATAAGGGCCGAAACCAGCTTCCTTCTCGAGGAACACAAGGCATGGGATGATGTGAGTCACTCAGCACAAGCTGCCTGCATGGCAACACACATGTAAGATAGGAGGAGCATCTCTGAGTTTGGTTGGGGCAGGGCTAGGTGGATTCTCTGTCAGTCTTCCCAGACTGACTTTGTGGGTTAAAGTAGCCTTCATGGGGCAGTTTTTTTTGGCATAGGAGGAGAGGATTTCCTCTTCATCTGCTGTGTGCTGACCTGATGTAGCTACTCAGTCTGAATGGTGAGGTGGACTCTTGTTCTAAGTCTTTATTCTGCTGTTTGTATTTTAGAATGTAAAATAAATATTTACAGTTGTATTTATAGAATATACTTCATACTTTGTATTTAATTCAGCAAATAAAATACCCTGAAAGTTTGCATATAACTAGTTAAAATTGCAACCCAGTGAACCACGCAAATTCACATATATGTGAAGGGTGCAATATACTCACTTTGAGCAGGGGTCTCAAACTCAAAAATCACCATAAGGGCCACATGTATGTTAGGCCGAGGGCTGCACCACTGAAATCTTTTCATACAACTATATTGCAAATATCGGTAACAATGGCATCATTGTGGGCCACAGGAAATAGCTTTAGGAGCCACATGTGGCCCAGAGGCCACAAGTTTGTGACCCTGACTTAGCAAATCCCTTAATATTTTTAAATGTTTTAGTATTTAACTCATAACCAGTATTTTAACATTCAAGATTATAGGACTTGTTCATATAAAATGTAAAAAGTAATGCTGACCTAGTAATTCTGATCTGTTGATTGGGGGAGGTCCCAGGTGATTGGACAAAGGCAAATACAATGGCCATCTTTAAAAAATGGAAGGACAAGAATCTGGGGAACTACAGACTGATCAGTCTTACCTCAGTCCCCAGAAAAATCATGGAGCAGGTCCTCAAGAAATCCATCTTGAGACCTTTGGGAGAGAGGAAAGTAATCAGAAGCAGTCAGCATGGCTTCACCAAGGGCAAGTCATGCTTGACCAACCCGATTGCCGCCTACGATAAGATGACTGGCTCTGCGGATTTGGGGAGAGTGATGGATGTGATATACCTTGACTTTAATAAAACTTTTGATACTGTCTCCCACGGTATTTTTATCACCAAGTTTAAAGAAGTGTGGGTTGGATGAAGGCTCTGTAAGATGGCTAGAAAGCTGGCTAGATCATTGGGCTCAATGAGTGGTGACCAACTGCTCAGTGACTAGTTGGCAGCTGTTTACAAGTGGTGTGTACCAAGGCCAGTGCTGGGCCTGTTTTGTTCAGCATCTTCTTTAATGATCTGGAAGTTTTAGTGGATTGCACTCAGCCGGTTTGCTGACGATACAAAGCTGTTGGAGTGTTAGATGTGCAGGATGATAGGGATCAGATATGGAGTGACCTAAACAAATCTGGAGGATTGGGCTGCCTCCCCCTGCCCCCGTCTGGTGGGTTTCAGCAAGGCCAGGTGCAGAGTCCTGCACTTGGAATGGAAGAATCCCATGCACTGCTACAGACTGGGACTGTTTGGCTAGGAAGCAGTTCTGCAGAAAAAGACCTTGGGTTATAGTGGGCAAAAAAGCTGTATCTGAATTAACAGCGTGCCCTTTCTGTGAAGAAAGCTGACCGTGTATTGGGCTCCATTAGTAAGAACATTGCCAGTGGATTAAAATAAGTGATTATTCCCCTCTATTTGACACTGATGAGGTGGCAGGCCACATCTGAAGCACTGTATCTTGTGTTGGTTCCCCCACTATACAAAGATAAATTAGAGTCCAGAGGAGGGCAACAGAAATTATTGAAGGCAGGAACATATGACTTATGAGGAACGGATGATGGAGCTAGGCTTGTTTAGTCTGTGGAAGGAAAGAATAAAGTGGGATTTGATAGTGGCCATTAGCTACCTGAAAGGGAATTTCAGATAACAGAACTAGGAGCAATGGTCTCAAGCTCCTGTTGGGTAGGGAGGGAGTGTGTGTGGAATGCTGGCTATTAGGAAAATCTTTTTCATTGGGAGGGTGGTGAAGCAATGGAATGGTTTACCTGAAGATGTGATTTAGCTCTATATTATATTTTACATTTGTTGATCATGTCCACTGGTGAAAGAAAATCCAGTTCTTCACAGTGATACTTTCTGTCTCTTGTACATGAGGTCAGAACAGGAGATCTGCTGTTTTCATATCTTGCACACAATATGTACAGGATAAAGCCACTAAATTGGATATATTTATTCTTTTAGATTAATCCCAATGTAAATGTAAACCACACTAAGATGTTGCCTGTACTGGTATTTTAAGATTCTTTGACATCAGTATGACTTGGCTTGATCACATTTTGTGTTTTCTCTGGCATGCAGAAAAATTCACTGCCCTAAAACTGCATCAAGTCACTAACACAAAAAAATTTAAATACCATGAAAACCAGACTTAAAGAACAGTGTGTTAACTCAGTCAAGGATCACTGTGTGTATATATTGAGCATATTTCAGAAATAAGCAAACAGTGACAAAACCAGTAACAATCTTCTCACCTGTTGATGATCTTAAGTTGTCTGCGGTTAACTCCACTTCTGTTCTGTTAGTGATACAATAGTTGGAATTCACCTTCGTGACCATAGTGGATTTGGAATTTGAATATACAGTGCCTACAATACCGGACAGTCCAAGAGAAACTACTATGGTCATCATAGGCTGTGTACTTCATAAAATACGTGGGATTTTGCATGCGTGTGTGTTAAGGTTTACCACCATTTAGTTTAACCTTGTAATGTAACTGGATGCAGATGTCATAATACATATAGTACTTGAGGTTCAGATGATCCAGAAGAATATCTGTAACAAACCTCTTTCTAGGTTATATTCTTCCCATGAACAAAGCAAACATTTGTAAAGTAAAGGTTCCAAGTAAATTACTGCACAGTGTGTTCTAAAGTCAGAAGTGCTCTTAAATCACTATGTGATTACTCTTCTACACTCTTTTCTGTGTACCAAACTTGGCAACTGCATTTTCTCATTTTGTTGTGATAGCAATGTACTTCTCTACACAAAACAGTTGCACCATCAATTTTTAAGCTGATGTTTACACAGCCTATTGTCTTCATTAAACATCTTAGCTAAGATCAATTACGAACAGATTTAATGAAACCGAAATAAACTTTTTACACTGGAATGTGTGTGTCCATGTAATCTTAACACCAGACATCTGAATTATAGTTTAAATTTACATCTTAAATTGTATTGGTGCAACTTTCTTATTTAATCAAGCTTTTAAATCCAGTATGATTTGAACTCATTTGTGGCTTTTAACCGCTAACCCACATTAGGTAGCATGGAGCCATTATCACCCTTCGAAGCATCTGAGGAAGTGGGATCTTCTCCCACGAAAGCTCATGCAAAAAATAAATCTGTTAGTCTTAAAGTACCACACAACTGCTTGTTGTTTTTTTACTGGACTAGACTAACACGGCTATCCCTTTGGAAATTATCACCCTAGGCAAAGTGCTTGGAAGAGAGGGGGAGTGGATCTGTTGTCCCTTAAGTTAACTGGGTATTCTGTTGCATAAGAGTGACTGGCTAGGAATGGCTGTACGTGTCTTTTTGGTGGCTTGTCTATGGGGAAGTGCTAGATGGAGCAGTAACTGCACTCGCAGGGCAGCGGTTGTGTCGTGGGAACAAGTTGGGGAAGCCACTTGCATCATTCTTATCTTGCAGATCTACAATGGCCCGGCATAATCTGGCCCTTTATGGTTCAGTGGATCTGATAGATAAATGGAAGAAACTGAGTTTTCTGGTGTTTTTTCCCTTAGTGTTTTCAAAATTTCTACTCTGTTATTTGACAGCATTGCAGTATAGTCTGGTTATGGGATAAAATGTTCAAGAGTGCTTAAATGAGTGAGGAGTCTAAGTACCATTGACTTTCACAATGCCTAAGCCCATTTGAAGATGGCTTGTAAGCTTCTAAATCACTTAGGTTCTTTCAACCCTTTAATCACTGACTATTTTTCAGTTTTATGGTAATTATAATACACTTCATAGATCCAGGCATTTTGCATGTTTAATGATAGTGCAGCAAACAACATTTTGCTGCACACCTTTCGCTTCAGCATGCATAGGATTTCTTTGGCTTTTGAAGAAATAAGAGTTGATGTGGTGGTGGTGGTGTTTTCAGTGGTCTGACTGATTAGTTTGGCGTAGTTTTAGGGATGGTGAATTTGATTTAGGTTCTATTTTGAAACTTTTATGGATCTATTGTATGATGGTTAAGTGCTTAAGGTTATTGTAAAATGAAATAAATAAAAGAAAGTGTAGCAGCTACCCAGGTGTAAGAACTACTAAAATGAGAGAAGGGGCCCCCAAAAATCCACTAATTACTCCCATATAAACACTTGTCACATTTGAATCACTCTTTTCAGAAACCCCTTTCACCAGCATGAATGCATCAATGTTCCGAATGCATTTTCTGTTCGTCTCATCATATTTAAACACTTATTTCTTATTGTCACAGTGTATAATTAAATATAGCCAGGACTTCAAAAGTGCAGTTGCCTTGAGTGAGTGGATTTACACTATCAGCTTCTGCACAACCTAATCTTTCATTTAAAATTTTTCTAGCACTAGCATAAGTTGCCAAATTCACAGTGTAAAATAATGCAGTGTCAGCATTCTGAGCTTGCAGTTACTCCAGTGCCTCTGTTGCTAGTAGCTGTACTGTGCCATTGCAGAGTGAAATTATCAAAACTTTCTACGACGGTCTTTCAGAGCCTAAGAGGGGAATTGTGGCAGAATAGACAAACTGCATTTTTATCACTCTATTCTCTTAATTACTTGATATCCAATTACTTGACAGTGGAAGTTAAGTTGCACTTAAATATGACAATGTTAATGTAAGAAAATGTATATTTTCTTAAAGTAAGGCCCATTAATGTAGTTTTAATGGCTTATATGCAGTAAAAATCTGTTACACTTTTTCTCAGAGTTAGTAATTCCGCTTGAAAAATAAGGGTTTAAATTGGTTTTGGATTATTGTAACATCTTTTTTCTTCATGTAAATTGACAGATCATTACTTTGTTCATTTATGTATGTAGTCGTGCACAGTAGCACTCTCTCCAAGATACTGAAAGGAGCAGTCTGAAAGTTGCTAGAATTGTATGATTCCAGTTTGTTCCGAACTGCTTGTGCTTTCACAGTGGGAAAGAGCTAGTAGGGTGCATGATCGTCCTCTTCTGGAAACGCTTAAACTGGTGAGGTGGAAAAACAAATGCCATTGGAAATAAAACCAATAGTTGAATTGCCTCTCCCTCTGCTTCTGTTAGTTAGAATGCTGTGTATTTTACTGGAAAATGTGGAGTAACCGATGATACAAATTGTATCAAAGTCCTTACAAATACTGTCTTGATTGTAGTCTTATTTAATGTACATTTGTGGGATATTGAGTTGGGAAATCATTCAGTTACTGATAAAAATGTTTTCACAAATTGAAAACAAATTCCTTTTTTAAAGCCGGCATGACAAGATGGATTCTAATAGGCACAAATCTGTTATTTGAGCAAAACACTCAAATTTTAGAATCTGTGACGTTTACTATCTCATTTCCCCTTTCCATTTGACATCTTTTTTCCTTTTCTCAAGCAATGTTTGTGAGTGATAGGAGTAACTTTATGCCTGTGTTTCCTTTGTCAATTCTGTAGTAACAGTTCAATCTAGATTTTCGTCATCTTTGTTGGTTTAAAACTATTGCTGCTAGGGAAGTGTTCCTATGCAGATTCACAGGCATTATTGTCTGGTTAGTTTCACTTCCTGCTTGCGTCATCTGTGTATGTATCTCTGCAATAAGTATGTTGAAAAATGCAGGAACTTCTCATGTTTGCAATCAAGGAACCAATTTATCTTGTATTCTGTGGGCAATTTATTCTTTTCTTTTATTTTTTTTTTGCAAGGTCTGAAATTACAGTGACTTAACAAGACAGAGATGTCTCATCTACATGTGTTGAAAAATAGCCATACAAAGTGTTTCTGATTTAAAATGGCATCTTTTCAGTATTTTCTAAAAGTTGAAGGGCCTTCATGTGTTTTATATTTTAATTGGGACTTCAGTGGTGTAAAAAAAAATGACTTTCCTTTTTCTGTGTAAGTTTTCCTATTGAACATATATTTGTTAAATCACTGGAAGAGGTTGTGTGAAACCATGGCTGTGGCCAACTAGATGGCATTTAGTTTTCCATCTCTTTCAAATCAAATGTATAGAACCATTTTCCAGTTTTTCCAGATGCCTGAATGAGATCAGAATGTGGTTGAAGAGCAGCTGGTTTAAGCTAAACTAGGATAAGATGAGAGGCTTTACTTTATGACCTGATCCTATGTTTTACATCCCCTTGCATTTAGTTTCATTCCTTTCTGTAAGTTCACCCATCTTCGAAACATCTGAGGAAGTGGGATCTTCTCCCACGAAAGCTCATGCAAAAAATAAATCTGTTAGTCTTAAAGTGCCACACAACTCCGTGTTGTTTTTTTTACAGGAGAGAAGAGGAATAAGCTCTTTAAGTGCTTCCACCCACTTAAATTTTATCAACAGAAATCCCTCTGGTCTCCATTGGGGACTCTGCCTTTTCTGTTCCCAGTTGTCAAATCAGCGCATAGCCTTGGTCCCGCTGGTTACCATACTGGTGCTGGGTAATCTAGTCCAGTGTTTCCCAAACCAATATGACCATGGGACATGTTTGGGTGTGGAATATACTGATGGAACATGTACAGGCTGGTCCGGGGTGGGGGACATGCTTTCATACAAAAAATTGGCTCGAATTGCTCAGAAATTGATTTAGAAGGAAAAATATCACTAGCATCAACATTTTTTCATGGAACACATTCACATTGCATGGAACACAGTTTGGGAAATGCTGACTTAATCATTAGTTGCTTTAAAAAAGGCTACTTTCTACCTACATTTGTTCAGGAGAACTACACCTTCTAACTGATGCAGACTTAGTCACTGTTCTATCCATGCATTTTTCCAACCTGTGGAGTTAATCATTGTGATAGTTTGGTACCTGGAAGTGAAAACACATACTCTTAAAAAGTTTCAGCTCTTATAATGAACTCTCTGCTAATTATTGCATAGTCTTGAGCATATCCCATTGGCTGAATTCTGGGTTAGGACTCTGCTACTTTCCCTTTGAATACTTGGTTAGAGTTTAAAGTATTTGATCACCCTTGACCTCAAAACCATCAGTAGGTGTAGCTTAGGCTGTCTCACAGACCTTCTGTCTTTTCACAGTTCTGGCTTACTAACAGCCACGTTCTTGAGAAATGATGGTAGATTAATGACATGGTAGGTAAATGAAAGTGAGGGGTGTCTTCCTTGGAGGTTGCTCTTGGCTATAGAGTTCCTTCCACAGGAGTAGAGAATATTCCAAGTCTTACTGGTTTCAGAATGAAATGTGAAGTCTCTTTCTTTCCCATGAAAAATGTAGGTAGCATGTATTCTTTATGTTGTGCGTCACCTAGAGCAGGGGTCTCAAACAAGCGGCTCCTAAAGCCATTTCTTGAGGCCCACAACAACACTTTTGCTACCGATATTTGTGATATCGTTGTATGAGAAGGTTTCAGTGGTGTGGCCCTCGGGCTAACATACTAGTCCTCATGTAGCACTCACGGTGATTTGTTTGAGACCCCAGAGCTAGAGTGTATTCAGTTCTTAATAGGACATGCTATAATAGCCTTCAAAATAATTAAAGTGTTGGTCTCTCCAACAGCTCATGTCAGTATAACTTGCAACGCTCAGATGTGTGAATGAGCCACTCCTTTGAGTGAGATAAATGCTGGTGTGGACAGCGCTATGTCCTGCGAATACAACCTCCACCTCTTGCCGGGGTGGTTTATTATGCTGATGGGAGAACTGTCTCTGCTTGGCCTGGAGTGTTTTCATGAGATGCTTGAATGCTGCACAGCTCCAGCATGTCTAGTGTTGACTAACCCAAAAGTACATATACTGGATTCAGTTCTTTGGCTTTTGACAGTTACTTCATCACAGGACTTTTATGTCAGTAAATTTTCCATTAATACTGACATCATTCTTAAAAAATAGATAGGTGGGAGAGCCTTCTCTTTGTTTGCATATCTTGTGTTAAACTAAGGCAGGAGACTAATAGTGCTATTCATTTAATAAACTTGTCTGTGCAGTTCTGCCCATATGCACAGCTTTGACTTACAGCATCTTTTGCTGTTCAGATCCCTAGGCCTATTGAGCAAAGACTCCCAACTGTGTCTAATTATATGGGTATTCCAGTGATGTGGACAAAAAGTCTGCCACAGTTTAGGATAAGACCACTGAACTCAACTCAATTTCTACAAGTCATTTGTTAAAAGTGGAGTTAAATCATTTAGGTTACATGGCAAACCTAGGAATAAGTGGTTTATAGTGGCTCTGAATGAGAGAGTCTTTTAAGTAAAGGCATTCATGGGGCTTACACTTTTTCCTTTTTTATATCCATTTGGGCATATGGAGCATGGCAGGATGACTTCACTTTAGAAGATACTTTAAACTAAAATATAGATTAAATTTTTTGATATATTTTTAATTTTTTCCTTTTATTGTATTGTGTAAATTAAGTAGACAAGTCTATTTTCCATATTCCCCTGGGTTTGACCTACTTTTGTCTAAATAAATTAAAATGGTGTTTGTTAAAGTGAGTTAAATTAGGAACAGGATTTTCTAAGTCCTATTCTAAAACCTCAACTGGAAGGATTACACATTATGTTGCTGTGCTTTCCCAAAGTTTCAAGAGGATTAGGGAAAGACATTGGTGAGAATTATCACATCGCTGTCACTGTGAGGAAAGATTGGACTAACATAGAAACATGATTTTCTGCTATAGTGAGGGAGAAGAAATTCAGGATGGGGAGAAAAGGAGGGATGTGGATAATTAAGAAAAGATAACTTTACTAATGTATTGGTAGTGTACGCTTTGTCTTTCCTTGCTTTTCCTACCAGCAGTACCATGAGGAAGTACCTGTATCCCATATGCAGAAGCTAGAATGTAAGGATGTAGTTTGTATTAGGCAGATATCTATATGTACAGCCCTGTGTCTGGATCGGTATAGCTGCACTTCTATAATGCATCTGAAATTCTACTGCTGACATTGTACTGTGCCCACAAGCATTTACGCTGATATAATTCATGACACTTACAGGGTGGAATATTCACACAATTGAGTGACTAAAATTTTTCTGCCGTAGTCTGTAGTGTAGACGTAGCCTTTTTCTCTAGTAACTCATTGAGCTTTGATTGAAGCAATATAATTGTCCTGCTCTAGGGGAAACTGCTTCATGTTCTTTGGTGTCTGAAAGACTGAATTTAGAAATATTGTTTAAGGTAAGGGTGGCATAGAAAGAGGAGAAACCAAAGAACAGCTGTGGGATACTCATAACTTGATTCACACAGCTCTTAAGTTATTGATTATGAATGATCCTGGGTAATTAAACTGGACTTCAAAGCCTTTTAATTTTATTTTTCATTTTCTTTTTCTTTATGCATTTTTCTCAACTTAAGACAATGAAAATCAATGTGCTAAGTTTCTTGGTACGGTAACTTCTTCATTATAGACATTACAGAAGAATGCTTAAAATTGTTTCCATAAACTTTTGTTATAGGGAATCATTTTTGTTGGACTTAAACTTTGTAAATGCTTGCTTTACAGAACTACATTTGAATAAATGTGATTTTAATCTCAGGAAAGGGGGCAGAAAGGAAAGATACATCTTAGCTTCTTCTTTTCACAAAAGATGCTGTTATCGCAAGATTCTTCCCTTTAGTTGTTGGACTCCATCCATAGCAAAGTGCAAGCGGTCCTTTCAGCCCTTCACTCAAAGCTAATTTTAGTTCATTGCAACTGTCCTCATCCCTTTACTAATTGTGCAACACATCTGCCACTCCCATAAACTTTAAACCCTTCCACTTGTTTTTTTGCTTTACTAATCAATGAACAAGTTTGTGAATGTGTCTGTGGGCCATTGCCATTTATGCTCAGCCTTCAGCCACATACTTCTGATATATGGGAGGTGAGGATGCTATTTGTGAGTGCTGGATCTGCTTGGAAATGTCAGTCTCCCATTGAGCTTTGTGAGGAGTGACTGAAGACTCCCTTTTATGCACACTCTCCCTTTAATCTGGATAGAAGCAGAAGTAGGCTGCCTCGAAGGCTCTATACTCTTAACTGGAAATCTGAATTGTGTCCCTTCGCTAGGTGTGAGAGCTCAAGTTGAAGCAGAGAGAGACTTAAATTTTAGGTGTAGAGCAGGGCTATCTTCCCATGTTGCTCAAGGCTGTGAAAAATTTTGCACTCTGACTACCATAGATTGACGTAGACACAGCTAAATTGATGGAAGGATTATTCCACTGACCTCAGTGTCATCTCTCAGAGATGTGAATTATCTAAGTTGACAGAAAAATCCCCTCCGTTCTTTAGCAAGTGTCTATGCCACAAGTGCTACAATTGCATAGCTGCAGCTTGGAAGCTGTGCCACCGGGGCATAGCCAAGCCCCGGTCTTTAAGAGCTGTAGTAAGGAGTTGCGCAAAGGAAGGCATTTGCAGTACAAGATGGTATATAGTCATGGGTGCCATCTCCTGGCACCTTATGTAATAACTGTTTACATACAATATCTATGGACATCTTTCATAATGCCGGTCACCTGTTGCTGTGAAGCAATCTGTTTGCTATACCCAGACTTCCCTCTAGTGAGCTACTGGTGGTCAAAGCAGCAGGAGGTGTTGGAGCTGTTAGCTTGTGAGACCTTTATGTGTATCTCTCCCCAAGCATGTTTCCATAACTCACACACTGTAATCATAGAAATTATAATAATTTTGCCCTCTCTTTTCCTTCCTAGCTTACAAAAGTAGCCTGTTTAATTTTTAGGTGTTTTTCTGCTCAGTAATAAAAGTGAAGCTGACTAGAGTCAGTTAATCTTACTTTGCTGCTTTATTGGAAAGTGATGAGTTGAGGGCCAGTGTGTTCTGTCACAAAGTACATGGGTTCTGTAGAAAGGCATAGTGGCAATTCTCTGGTGACTTTATTTACATTTAAAAAATGGAACTTTTAACTAATTTGATAGTAATAATAATACAGTCACTATAGTAGAACCGTTGATGACTTTATCTAATTCAGTTTATTTCTGCTTAAACCACACTTAATTTGTGCTTCAGATTTATGTTTTGGCAGCTTTATTGTGGAAGTTGTTAGGTGGAGCTTGAGGCTTTTGTGGTGATTTGTGCTTTTGGCACCCAAGAAAATAAGGGGAGGTATTAGACTGTGGGACAAGCATGTTGAATGCTTCTGCTAAAATAATCAGCAGTGAAATAGCTGACAATGTTGACATTTGCATTATCTTTAGCTTTCAGAGTCATTAAAATCAGTGAGCACTCACACATCTCAGCAGTGTTGTTTCAGCCAGTCTAGTTACGAGAAGGCACAGTGTGCTAGTTGACATGTTTTATCTTAATCCATTGGCGCTAGAAGAGTAATTTTCTTTAAAAAATGAAAGCTTTAGGTTATGGAGAACAAATGCAAAGGCTCCTGTTTGATAAGGGTAGAATATCTGGGTGTCTTGACCATGACTACAAGCAGTACCAGGAGTGTGTGAAGCTGGAGGCCTGCAGACTTAGGAAGATAGTGAATCACCTTTCACATTTATAGGGTTTTTTCCCACCATGGTAGAAAGGCTGGAAATTTAATATGATCTAAAATTCTGCCTAAATTGATAACTCTTGTTATCATCATCAACTCTCCATTATCAGTGAGATTTTTCATTTCCTGAATAAAATATTTTTTTCTGTGATTGTTTTATAGATTGCTCAAGTTGTGCTAAACTTCCACCCTCCTCACCCTCAAAGTGTCATAATTCTGCAGTCCGATTCATGTGGAAGGGCACATGGTTCATTGACTTTAGTGAAACTCCGCACAAATGCTATGGTTCGCCTGTGCGGGTCAGACTGCAGCATTGGAACAATATATGTGTTTGTACAGGAATTTCCAGCTTCAGATGGGAGATAGGAACAGATGTGATTTTTGAACTTCGATAAGGAGTTGGTGAAATGCTTTGAAAATAAACATACAGACTGCATGTTTCTTATGCTTTTTTGGCTTGTCCAGTTTAATTAGCAGCTATAGTTTTGTCCTACATTTTAGTTCTTATGATGATAACCTTTCTAAAGTAGGAGACTTCTATATCTGTCACTTGTACTGTTCACATTTTTCCCTCTGTACCTCACTTTCTTTCTCTCAGAAGCAGTCAGTATTACTTGGATGCCATCTTTTTATGTGAATATTCTGTCATTTTTGCTTTACATCCTTAAATTTTTGAGGGCTGAGCAGAAGTGTCGTGACAACACTGTTGATTAGAGGGGAGAAGCTCTATCTCGAGCTCCAAGATTTCATACAGGATTTCTTTGAAACAGAGTTCTTTAGGCTATCCCAGGGATTTGGAACGTAGAAAACACTGACTGTTGCAAACTTGGACAAAAATAAAAAGAATGGAAGCTATGCCCTTATTGGCTAATATTTGAGTATGTTAAATCTGTGAACTGAGTCCATTCATGCACATCCCTAAAAATTAACTTAAAAATGCTATTGCAATGCATTGTTTGCTTAAACTAGAGTAACATGAGATTATAGGCTTCCCCCTCCCCTCCCCCCCCAGTTCTGCTAATTGCACTTTGTCAAAAAGCAAAAGAAGTCAAATATCTGTGTATGGTAGTGACTTTTTGTTTCTGTTTGTGTAGTCTTAAATTTCATCCTGTTTGGCATATGCAATCTGGGATTGTATCAGTCCCTTTACAAAATCTATAGTTGTTAATTTCTGTACACCTGACCAGACGGATAAATCCGTGCCTTGAGAGATGGTTTTTAACAAAAGTTGATTTATAAATAATACGTTCATTCTTTTTTGGAATGAGAGTGATTGTTTTTTTACTGGAGTTTAAGAAAATGAACCTAAAGAATTTTTCAGAAATGGAAAATCTTTTGATTTGGACTAAGCATAAAGCAAAGTTGCTGGGTTTTGTGGTTTTTTTTTTTTTTTTGGACAAGAGCTTAAAAGATGAATGTAATGGGCTGAGAGCAGTGTAAGATTAAAAACATATCCAGCCCGAGTTGGTCTGGGAGGACTCTTTAATATAGGTAGAAGAAAAATGTCTGACTGTTCTAGATAAATATGAAAGGAATTAGAATAAGTTATGTTCTTACAAACCCATTTATTAGTGATGGGTGAGAAACTCTGCAGTAAATGTGGAAAATGTCTGCAAAATTTAAGCCTTCATGATGTGTAGCTTTCAGGCCTTGTTTTGCTAGGAAAACTTTCAGGTTTGACATTCTGGTAGTGCTGTTAGTAGTTAGTGAGTTAGTACATCTTCAGTGCTTCATCTGTTGCTCACAACTTCCCAACAGAGTGAAATTGACATTATCTTAACCTTAGCAATAGCAGGGCTGTCACTGTGATGTAAAACTGAAAATTCTTCATGAGCAAAATCCTTGTTTTGTATAAATTAAAACTTTTTGTTCAGCATTTAGAACAGTGGTTTTCAAACCATGGGTCAGGACCCACTACTGGGTTGCAGAGCTTCACGTAGTATCGCAGAGGCCACTACTTCTGGTGTTGCAAGATTGGAATGCATTGCTGAAAGATGTAATGGGTTGCAGACACAAATTATTTTTTGCAACTTGGTCCTGAGGGGAAAATTTGAAAACCACTGGTTTAGAAAGTATCACAAGAAGCTTGTAGTCCAAAGACAAACAAGTTGAAGGAAGGAATGGGTTCAACAAATATACACTATATTTATAAATTTATGTATTTATTTTATGCAGGTTATACCTCAGGTGTGACAGACAAGAAGTTTCTCATTGGCTTCAGAGAGAGAGGTGATTCCCTGGCCACATATATAATGCAGACCATGGTTGATACGAGTTATGTTGGTGTGCAGCCACCTAAGTTTTTATATTTCTCACTTGCATACATACTGAGCTGCATGTGTCAGGGCTGCATGTACCCATGAAGAGTGCTTGTGTCAGTGCAGAGTGAAGTGCACTGTGGGTAGATGGTTCAGTGTGCCATATATTCCCATCCAATGCTATACCTTTTGGAAAATTTTTATAATGTGTTGTGGCATATAAGTGACTCACTTAGAGATCTCTGGGAGTTAGAGGTCAAGTTCCTGGCATGTGGCTTTCTTTATCCCATAATGCCATCCATATTCCATAATGTTTTACTTTGTAAAAAATATCGTGCATAACTTTTTTGGATCTGCCATCTCTGACAGAAGTTCTGTGCTACTCTCATAAATGTTACAAATAGAGGATGCACTATTTTTCTGTATTTGCAAGTCTGAGGAAGTACTGCCACAGTGGGGAATATGACAGTTTCTTGGAGGACAGTTTACTGAGAGACAGAGGGGAAAACAAATCAGGACTGTTGGTGGCGTTCAGAGAGCAGTTGTTCACAAATAGTGGAGCACCGCTTCTGGGCTTGGGAAATGAGCACTGACTGGTGGGGTCACATTGTAATACAAGTTTGGGCTGACCGTTGGTGACTGCAGAACTTTGGGATGTGAAGGGCCTTGTTCTTGGATTTGTGTGGTGACCTTGTCCCAAAATAAATGTTAGTCTTAAAGTGCCACACAACTCCTTGTTGTTTTTTTCTCTAGTGCAGGGACACCAAAGTAAAAGTTGCATTGACAGTGGAGAAGCAACTGGTGATCACGCCCTGGAAGCTTGCAGTGCCAGGTTGCTGTTCGTCAATGGGAAGTCATTTTGCAGTTGGGAAATCCACAGTTGGGACTATGCAAGTGTGTCTGTAGTTATGCAGGACTCTAACTCTTGTTAATTTGCAGGAAATAATGGCTGAATTTGTAACACTGAGGTTCCCAAATTGTAATGAGGTGGTAGCATGCATATCCTTATTTTGGCATTAGCACTTCTTTCCACCAAGTATATCAACAGAAGGGACTACTTTTCTATGGTTAACAACCATCAGTGAATCATAAGGAATGTTTCACCAATATCATTGCTGTCTGGTCAGGCGAGTGAATGATGCTTGAATCTTTAAAAAGCTGCAAGCAAGGATTTCCTGGCCAGTGGATTATCATTTATTGTACTGAAGTACCAATAATCATTCTTGGGGAGCCATCCTACTATCCCTTTCTCTCCTGGCTTATGAAGCCATACACCGATCACCTCAACACTACCAAGCAAAGATTCAGATAGTAGCTCTGCAGATGTGGAATAACTATAGAAAGTGTTTATTTGCTAGATGGGTGATTTTTTTTTTTTTAAATTGATGTTCAAATGATTATAGCTGCCTCTTGTGTCCTGCACAATATCAGTAAGGCAAAGGGCAAAAAGATGCTGCTGGGATGGAGACCAGAGGTTGAGTAGCTGTCTGCTGATTTTTGAACAGCAAGACACAGTGTTAGAGTCCACTGTGGAACTTGTGGAGTTGAAGGAGGCTTTGAAACAGCTCTTTAAAAGTCAACCACAGTAATGACCTGTCCTGGAACATTCTCTGGAGTTTTGTGTGCTGCCAAGTAAGTTATGTACATTTATAAATATGACTGAGTATTTTCTTGAAGCTGAATTATTTGTGTTTGGTGTGCATTTACTAATATATTTGCTTTGACTAATTCTCTGCAATATTTGTTGTGAACTAACAAATTTGAGCCTTCAAAAATAAAGCTACATGGACTGGGGAAAAAGCAGGGCAGAAAAGTAATTTGCAAAAATCCTCATAGGCTACAAATACAAAATAAACATTTTTATTTTTAAAATTTTTGTACAAATTTTAAACAAAGCTAAGGGAAGTTTAAAATTAAAAATAAACATTTGTCCATTTGAGTGCAAAAATATCTGTTCAGGCTTCACATGCACTGATCAATGAGAACTGCAGTTGGTGCATTTGAAATTATGCTTTTTCCTTGTTGTTCACTGGTATGGGCTAAAGCGTTTAGGTTGCTGTTGTGGTCTGTGATGTTTGTGTGCAGGAAGTGGTGACCATGGAGTTTGCGGAGAACTGCAAATGATGGAGAATTGGGAATTTTTGGATCTAGAGATCAACCAAAGTCTGCAGCGGTTGGGTTTGTTTTTGGAAAGGCTTTTATATCCATGCTCTTTCCTCCCCCATGTTGTCCCACAGGAAATCGTGGGCCTTTTCCTCTCTTCTTTGTCCTTCTGTGTGCTGTCAGGGATATTGGTCTTCCTGGTTCTTTCTTCATGATGTGATGCAACACTGGCTTGTAGGATCTTGCAGATTGTATGATCCTTTGTCCTCTGTTTTTCCTTCTTTTCTTCAGGGTCTGACATTCTGTGAACGGGAGGGGGCATCTCTCATGGCTACCACACCAGAAACTCTGGTAGAAACAGCTGTATCACAGATTTACAGTCGCAACAGAAATGGAGAGAGAATATTCAAAAGACCCTTCCCATCCACAATTTTAATAAGAAATGCTTATTGACATTTCAGCTTTGGAGTGCTGTGTCACAACACTGCTCTCCAGCCATGGCGAGTATGGGCTACCAGAGACTGAGGTGAGGGGACGGGGATTTTCTGTTATATGAAACTATAAAATTTCAGTCACTATTCCATGAGTAGGGTGGTGGCACCATTTTCCACAAGTGGTGGTGATTTTACTTGCTAACTCAGTGAGGAGGGTCACAGGCATAGAGAACTTAGCAGTTCCTAGCATCCCAAAGCCGCCAAGCTTGGAGATGGGCAGTGTGGCTGCGACTGTTATTGGGGCTGGTGGAAGTCTCCAGGCTGTAGTTAGGGTTGGGGCTAGCAGAGGCCCCCTAGTTAGAGATGGGGGTGGGACTGGCAGAGGGCCCTCGGCTAGTATGGGTGTATTGGTCTGCTTTAGAGCCCTCCAGCATGGGAGATCGGGGGGTTGAGGGCTAGTGTATATAGACAATCATGGTAGATTCTCCATCATTCCATTGTAAAATCAAATTGGGTGCTTGTCTGAAAGATAGACTCTAGGAATTATTTTGCTGAAGTTCTTTGGACTGTGTTATACAGGAGATCAGATTAGGTGATCACAAAGGTGTTTTCTGGCCTCGGAATCTGTACATCAAGGCTTAAGTTAGATTTTGGCCAGCAGTGGTGCCCAAGATACTTTTGAAGAAAGGCCAAACAGTTGGTACCAGGTTAGAGTTGTAGTGGGCTGGATGGGTTGTCTCAGCTGAGGTAATTGTAGGGGACTGGCAGAGAGCCTTGGGCTAGGGTTAGAGTTGGAGCCATCAGGGCCCAGAGTCAGGATTAGGGTTTGGAGCTAGAAGACAGTAGTGGGAAAGTGTGGCATGCAGTTCATTCTAGAAACAGCAGGTTTGTGGTGAAATATCAGATGTATTGTTATGCTCTTTGGCCTTGTGGTATCTTTGCTTTTATGCAGTACTCTGCTGATTCTTATATCTCCATTCTCCTGTGTACCAACTGCAATCTGTTCATAGATGGCTGCATCTCTTCAGCTGTTAATGCACAGTCTCTTCTCCCCGCAGACCCAAGAAATCCAGTGGTTCCAGTCTACTCCAGGCAGGAACATGTCTAGTGTGTGGAGCTGTCTGGTCTCTTGATTAGTTGTATACAGCAAGGGTGAAATGGTGGGTGCACGTAGTAGGGTGGATGATCACGAGAAGAAATTTCAGAAGCACATATGAAATTTGAAAGGGGGCGTATCTAATAGTTTCCACACTCTATGATCTCTTGGTAGTGAAGTTTAAAATTGTGACCAGAATGGTCACTGTCATAGGGTATAGGGTATTGTGCGACGGGTGTGTGGAGTACTCCTAAGGTCAACACTGGTCATGTGGCGTCTGCACTCATATTGCAACAACCTTAGTGGGCTGACCATGGTTCTACAAATTCAGGGAGGTGGTTATACTCTGTTGCTGTCGTGGTTCATTTAGGCTGACTGCAGACAAATTTGAGTATAGATACGTGCCCCAATAAGTCAATGCAAAGCCACATACATCATCTTATCTTTATAAAGTTGACCAGACCTTCACAAGAAATCTAAAGGTGGAGAGAATAGAGGACTTGGGATGAATCCAGGAAAATAATTTTGTATATAGGGCACAAGATAGAGGAAGTCATGCAATTGGTTATATGAAAAGCTGACAGGTATGGGGGAGGCTGTCATTATTGGTTGAACAGAGGTGACAGGATGCATACATAGCACTTAAATCTGTCCCTCTATATTTTATTATGCAGAGTTTTGAAGACGTGAACCTTGCATAGGAGGTGATAGATGCGGATAAAACAATGAAGGGATAGAAAGAGGTGGGAAAGGATGGAGATTTTAGTGGCATTGTTTGATACAGACTGGAAGGAGAAAATGTGGCAGCTAAGGAAGTGTCAGTGCAGAATATTGCAGTAGACAAAACAACAGATGTCAAGGCTGGAGAAAAGTTTTTGTGGTGGGGAGTAGAGAGAAAAAGGTTGACTTCGTAGCTTGAACTTTATAGGTTTAGAAACCATATCATTAAAGCAGTACAACCCTCATTTATAGAATTTTGAATATAAGCTACAGTTATTACTTTTATATTAGAGTAAATAGGTCCACAGTTAGGGATTGTTCAGTTTTTATTAATTTCTAAACAAAGTGTTATGCAGTACAGAAATTATCTATGAAGAAAAGAAGCAAGGAGTCCTGGGGCACCTTAAAGGGTGACATATTTGTTTATCACATGAACTTTTGTGGGAGAAAATCGCACTTCATTAGAAGCTTTGAACATGTGGGAACTTCCTCCCATTCTGTAAGTTCCCCCATCTTCAAAGTGTCTGACAAAGTGGGATTTTCTTCCACAAAAGCTCATGTGATAAATAAATTAGTCAGTCTTTAAGTGCCACAGGACTCCTTGCTTCTTTTGCTGGACTAAACTAACATGGCTTCTTCTTTCAAACTTTGTATAGACAAGCCTTTAAATGTTGAGGGAGAAGAGAAGGCAGGATCTAGACATGACTTGGATGTGGAACAAGTGAAAAGGAAGAGAGAGATGAGGCCTAGTTTAAAGGAACTATATTCTTATCTTAAAGAATCAAATTTAGATACGTAAAAGATGTGACAAGGTGAACATTTATAGTTGAGAGTATTATTTAAAGGAACATAGTCAAGAATTATAGGCCCCAAATTAAAACTGAATTTGACTAACTCTAATTTCCTTCTGCTTCTGCACTATGTATACTTTTCACACTGAGGGTTACAACAACAGAATCTTAACGTCTCATATGCTGGCAAACACAGCCAGAAATCCTTTGGGTTGGCCATTGTTTTATACGGAATATATAGGATTCTCCTAAATTTCTCTGACTTTGCTTGGTCTTAAGAAAAAGAAGGTAGAATTAAGGGGTGTGTGAGTGAGAGAAGTGTCTGTAGTAGAATCGTCAACCTGGATGTTTGGTCTCATGTTGTTATGAAGTGAACGTGCAAGACTTAACAAGGTGGATAGACTTCCTGTCTTTTCTAGTAGTGCAAATATATCTGCTCTGCTGACTGTGTCAGATGCTTTGGTTGGGTCCCTAAAGGTAATGTATTATGATTGGTTTTGCTTACTGCACTTTTCTTGAAGTTGACACAGAGAAAATAATCATGTTTATAGTTGATCATCCAGCCCTGAATCTGCACTGGGATTCTGGGCTGACACTGTTAGCCAGCTGTTATAGCACGCTAAGATGGCTTTTGCAAAAGGTTTTCCTGTTACACTTGGTAGTAAGGTACTCTTGTAGTTGTTATAGTTTCCCTTTTTTGCTTACAGAGCGATGATGTTTGTGTCACCTATCTCATTTTTGCCCTTTTTTGCTTAGGGAGCGATAATGTTTGTGTCACCTCACCCTGTGTCTAGCATTTTAAGTAGTGATTGATAGAGAGATGGTGGTAGGTGTTCTTTCCAGTAACTTAAGAATTTCCACTGGAATGCCATCTTTTCCAGGAGTATTGCCACTTCATAGCGGATCAATGGCCTTGCTTAGCTCTCCTACAGAGGGCTCAGCATCTAGCTCTGGCATAATAGTAAAGTTGCTATTTGAGCCATTGATTCACAGATGATCCTTTTTTGGGCACATAGCTCTGAATAATGTTCAAACCAATGAGACAGCTGCTTACTTTTTATAATAATTTCCCCACTTCGTGATTTGAGAGGCAACCTTCTTGACAGTGGGGCTTAGAGCTTTCTTCAGGTTATTATACATAACTGTGAAATTTCCTATATCTGAAGTTGTCTGTATCTTTTCATAGAGCTTGGTCCAGTAATGATTTGCATAGTATCTACTTGGTAGCTGTACTGGTTTTTGTGTGTTGAAGTCTCGCTTTGGTGCTTTCTGTTGGCTTCTTATTGTATTCCAGGTAGGCTGTGTTCTTAATATTAGTAAAAGGTAATAATTCTGTTTCATTTTCTTCAAACCAGTCGTTTTTGATGGCTTCTTTATCACAAATGTAGTTAAATCTCCTCTTGGGTGGTGGTTCTAAAATCTTCCCAAAATTTCTATGCTTGCTTTGTTAGTGCCTTCTATGCATGATAAGTTCAAAAGTCCTCTCAACTCCTGGCATTTCCTCTGGTTTTCATGTTAATAGCAGTGATTTTGGGAGCTTGTTCCAAAGTTTTGTTCTAATAGTTTCTTAGCTGTAATCTTAACTTTGCTAATGATAAAGAGTGGTCGATGTTACGTCAGCAGTATGGAAAGTGTGAGTGCACTGCACTGAGGGTAGGTCTTTGCTCCTGATGATAAGGTCTAATTGGTGCCAGTTGCCCCATTTCACCATGACACTTAGTAGTGATCTTTTCCTGCAAAGTATGAGTTGGTTATATACATTTGGTTTTGGGCACAGAATTCAAGAATTTGCTAGCTGTTCTCATTCATGTTGACAGTACCAAAATGGTCTAATCAGTCTGGCCATGATTTGTTGTCTGCACCGACTCTAGCTTTGAAGTCATCAAAGAGGAAGGGTCACTCCGTGGATGGTATTCTTTTGATGGCTTGATACAGAGAGTCATAACATGTATCCTTCTCCTTAGGGCTTAATCATCTGTAATTTAAATGAGAAAATGTGCTTTGACTTTCTTTGCTTCTTTTAACCTTCTGGAAGAAGGCAGAATTGGACTTTTAGACAGAACTAGCATCTGCAAGTGTTTATTTCCGGCAGTATCAATGTTGAATTTGTACAGCTCATGATTTACCAAACCTGACTTCAGTATGCTGTTTGTATTATAAGTCGTCGTCTGTCAATCCCAGCCACATGGTCATGATGTTCTAATTACCAAGCTGGAAAGTTATTGGTTTCTTACTTTTTTCAGGTGCAAGATTTCCATCTGTCTTTCAACTTTTGGTGTAGTCCCATGCAGCTTATGGGACAGACAGACCATGGTAGGTCAACACTTGGCTACCCAGAGCCTGCCTGATTTTGTGGATGGTGCAGGCTGACCATTGGAATACAGTGATTCCTCTTACCATTGCAGGTGACCTGTGGCATCTTCCCTTATGCCAATCAAGTGAGAGCTAATAAAATGTAACTGCTACCTTCTGTGTTGCGGCTTTGCTGCCAGTAAAGAGGGAGTGTCCTCTCCATGTAGTGTGGCTGCAGTTAAGATGGAGGTGCTTCGTTGTCCATGTGTCAGCATCTCCCTCTCAGCTTCTTTGGTTCAAACCAAAGAAAGGACAGAAGTTGATATGTTTGGAACCAGCTATGCTGCAGGATCTTTCATCTGTCTGCCTTTGGAGCTCTGCTTCTGGATTGACTATTAGCTGTAGCAAAAGGCCCAATTTGTCCTGTGTGATGCAGTCAGCAAATACACTATGTGACTTGCTCAAGTGACATTTGATATTATTTCATTCATTGGGGGTTCCTCTACCCACCTCAGCTGCTCATCTTCCTGATGCATTGGCACTTCCTGAGGGTCCTGGGTTAATTAAACACAGCCTAGCACTTGACATTAACAAAAACAGGTTGTGCCGCTTATGGCCATAGCGGGTAGCAGGTTCTTTATTCTAACCTGAGCTGGCCTTGGGTTTGTGTGTGCATGCATGTGTGTGCATAGATATATCTAATATATGCACATTAACTAAATTATATCCAACTCTTGCATGAAATTTCAGGTGCAGTACTCAGTTATTAATCTGTATGTGTAGCAATGAAGACAAATTTTTAAAATGTACAGTTTAGGATAATTCTGTTTAGTCTTCAAAAAATGATTCCTTAAAATGATCATTTTAGATGGAATTTTTGGGGTTAAATTTCAAACACTTTCTCACTTCTAAATGTTTAAATGTTGACTTTTTCGGAAATATCTGAAGGCTACACAAAACTGACTTCAGAGATTTGAAATTAAAATTAGGCTCACAGAAACAAAGATGCCGTCTCTTACCTATTAATTGTACCAGTTCACTTTCTTAACTTTATGTAAGTGGTGTGATTTTTTTTGTTCACAGTTACTTCACAGTTTGTATTTACACACAGGCATTTAGAAAAGAAAAAAAAAAAAGTAGCATACGCTGGAAGTAATCTTCCTATGAAAGGGTTTGCTCTAAACTAGCATCCCAGGAACCTCCATGAATCATTTTCGGTAGTGTCTTTATGTGATAACGTGTCCCTAACGTGTTAAGATTATCCCTCTTTGCACAAGAGTAACCTTTTTTTCTAGACTGTGTCCTTTGCCAAGACTGGATGCGCTGATGCTATTACTATTTATTTGTCTTGTGCTGACAGTGTTTTGTTCTATTCAGAACAAAACCAGAATGAGTTGGCAGTAGCCAAGGAAGGTTGGGGATAGGAGCATGTTTATTGCCCAATGTAACTTGATTAATAGGTATTAGTAAAGTATTTATAATTAAGCTTGTTAAAATAAACAGTGATATTCTATCTGGCTTCCAAAAATTTATTTCTAGAAAACACTATATAGCATCATCTTCCATAGTTATTTGATTACTGAACAAAGATGGTTAAATGTAGCTTGTTGGAAGAAGTTATTTTTCAAAATTTTAATGTTTGATGGGGGATCTGGATCCCAATGACAGTAAAATGAAGAGTTGCATTAGACTAAAAAGCACCTTGTTGTGTTGGAATAATTAAACTGACCTGAGTGACAATCATCTCTGCCTAGGCTAAGACTGGCAGTTCAGGTTTAGTATGTGTATCTGGCTGTTCCCTGATCATTTCTCTGCTGGAGTCATAGACTATACAGATGAAGGAAAAAGGGATTGTGCAAACATTGGTCTCCTGTTTGCTGAGCGCAGTAGCTGAAATTTTTAAAAGTTTTCTAGTGAAACTGTTTTTTTGATGGGAAACAGGATTATTAACAAAAGTAGATTTTTCTCAATATGTGTTTTCTGTAGAAAATTTGATTTTTCTGGGGAAAAAAAAACAAAACAAAACAAATACTTTCCATGCAAACAACTGAAAACTTTTGGCTGCAGATAAAAACTTCAGCATTCAGAAATTCCGGTTCAGAAATGTTTTTGTGGTGATTCATGAATGTTACTTCAGGTACTTGTGGCTTCATTCCCTTTTAAGCATTGTGCTTCTCTTCCAGGCTGCATCTTGTGTGATGCATCACAGTGGCTTAATAAGTGGGGAGGGCACGCTGCCCTGGAGAAGATGTATTCTTACCAAGAAGGCAGATTACAGACCCCTAAAGGGACTGTGGTGGTAAATGGGAAAAGCTTAAAAAAGCAAAGAGGATACAATCCTGTGTGTTCTGTTTTGTTTTTAAATATCTCATGAAAGAGAGAGATACACCTAAGAAGAGAAAATAAGCCAAACATCAAGAAACAAATAGGCAAGAGAGGAGAGAACAAGAATAGAAAACCAATAGCAGAGCAAGGTAATACAAAATAAATTTGTTAGGGAAAGAATAATTATGAATATTCTGTTCAGCTTGGTGTGGAATTGACAGTTGGTTGATATATTGGTTGCATGGTTGGTATGATTTTTTAAGTTGCTTGGCTTACTGGTCTTAGGTTATACTAAATTGTACTGCTGCACTTCTTAGTGTATTTTTTTGAAGTATGTGAGGTTGTGTGTCTAGAGTGTGGAAAGCTACTTTTTTAACATTTGTACAAATACAAATAAAATTAAATAAATACACTATAATTCAGCAGATGCCTCAGAATGCATTAAGTGGGCTTTGGTTGTACATTGGGGGTAGGTAATGTCTGAAAACTGGTTAAAGTGATAGTACTGCATAAAGCTGCTTCTTACTGCTGAGATATGAATTACTCTGGTGAAGACGGGGTATTTAAACTTCACCTGTTACTGTAATAGGTAGCTCTTCTGTCCTTAACTTCACATTCTAAACAAAAGTGTAATTGGCTTAATTGTTTGTGATCTTGTTACTGGAGAGAGGTCTCTTCTCTCCCCAAGATATACTGCCACAGTTGATCAGAAGAGATGCTTCAGTGGGAGTCGTCGCCCCCCCCCCCCCCGGTTTTTTTTTTTTTTTTTTTTTTTTTGAAATAGATGAGACTGAGCTTCCGGCATGTTGTTCTCTTTGCTGGGTGCTAAATTTTGGAAACTGAGTCATCATTCTCTTTGCCTTTGTCTTCCACAGCCTAGATTTTTTTTTTTTTTTTTTAATCCTCCAGGCATGCTGCAAACCCCCTGTTTCCCTCCCAGTTTAAGCTTGATCTGTGTGGGCTCAAATACATTAAAGGACACTACTTTTTTTAAGTAGTGATTTTTAGTTTATGGGGTAGGTTCCCAGGACACTAGCTTTGCATTTGAACATGTAGCTTAAAATCTTGAAATAACAAATGTATCGTAGAAGCTTAATCTGTAATATGCAGGGGTGTTTTTTTTTCTTTCCCCCCAGACACAGTGAGTTAGTATATTGAGAGTGTAAGGTCATGGATGATGAAAAACTGTGAGCAGTTCTGCAAGTATGCAATACTTTATGTAAAATGAATAAAATAATGTGTGTTTTGCTTTGCTTTGTGACTATAGTATAAATAATCCAGTTTGATATTCTTACCATCAGAATGTAGGCTATATTCCCTGACCTTAAGGTCCAAACCCTCTATGCTGTCTTTACCTCTTCACTGATATGGGCCTTTAAGTTATCTGGAGCCCCTGGTCATATGTACTTGCAGGATCAGGACCTTTTACAGAAGAAATAAGGCATTAAACACCTGGGCTGTTATTTATCTAACCTTGATGAACCATTCAAATTAAAAAAAAAAAAAAAAAAAGCTGCTAGCATTTATTGTGTAAGAAAAGCCTTCATAATATGAATGAAGTGAAGGACCTCTAAATTAAACCACTCAGATTTGAAAGCTCCATGTATTTCAGTGGACTGTAACTCTTAAGCCTACTGACAGTACTCTAGATTAGTGCATGTAAATGCAAAAGGACAGAGAAAAAATTGTGGTAATTAAGGACAAGCCTTAGTTGTGTGTTTTACCACTGAGTGATGCTGAAAGCAATAGTAACTAAAAATTTTAGTTACTACATAAAGACAGTATTCTCCTTTTGAGTGGTAGCAGATGCATATTCCACTCAGGTGTGTATATGTTCAGCACAACAAAGGTGGAGGACTTAGCTTAGCCATGGCCATCAGGGTGACACATGCTCCCTCTGGTCCACATAGTCCCTCCCACCGATTTACAAGAGTTGCTCTGCTCCAACACCCCTCTTTCTTCTCACTGCCCACTGCTAGAGTCGCAGCATTCATTGTGGTATTTATCCCACAACTTATCTCTGTCTTCTGGAATTTTATTGCACATAGCTTGTAGTTATCTAGTTTTATCTTAATATTACTAAGCCCTAGTCTATACTTGCAGCACTTTTCGGCAGCAGTCGACGGAAGATACACAACTAATTACTCCCTACACGCTATGCTAAGCCGACCAGAAATGCCTTCTGGTCAGCTTACCAATACTCCAGTTTTGGGGCTGGAGTTGCTATGGCGATTTCCAGATAGATTGAGCACATCTACAGAGACCACTCAATGGAATCTGGAAGATTGCGCCAACAGCAGTGATTTTTGCCGCCATGAGTATAGACCAGGAGTGGCCAAACTTATGGAACTCAAGAGCTGCACAAGTTGATTATTAAAACTTCGAGAGGCACACTGAGGCATATAATCACATATTTTTACCTACTCCAAAATTACTAAGCTTAAAATTCATTGCGTACTTTAATTTTATTGTAAAAACAGGGCAAATATTGATCCTGCTAGGGCAGATTCTAAAAATTACTTAAGGTTACCATGAAAACTAGATGTAGAACACTGCAGGCTTGTGGCAAGTTTTTTTTTAAAAATCTGGGCACTAACTTGTCCATGCAGTAGGTAAAAGCTCTCTCAGATGCTGATCTCTAAGTATTGCACAATGTTTTGAATGTCATTGTGGAATACAATGCTTCACAGCAGTAAATTGTGCCAAAAACTGAAAGTAATCTACGTTCAGTTTTAAACTTTTCTCCTTTGTGTTTTCATTTCTCGGTATTCCACATCATGTTTAGGACTTGTAAAACACTATTTTATTTTAAAGAGTAATCTGCATTAGGGCCTATGAGAAAATCTAAACATGCTGAGGCTTCTCCAGCCATGCCGTGCTTCCCTCCCCCACCCCTGTTGCCACTTCCCTGCAGTCTCTTACCATGCTGCTGCTTCTCTGCTCTCCCTGACCATGCCGCACTTCTGCCACCTCCCCGACCTTGACCACGCTGCCCCTTCCCTGCAGTCCCTGACCACGCTGCCCCTTCCCTGCCAGCTCTTACCATGCCGCTGCCTCTTTGCTGTCCCCAACCATTGCGCACTTGCCACCCCTGTCTACCACTATGCTGCCCTCCCTGCTGTTCTCTTCAGGGAGCCACAATTTTTCTTCGAAGAGCTGCATGCGGCTTGTGAGCCACAGTTTAGCCACACCTGGTATAGACTTTGCCTACGAGTAGTTAGGTTAGGTAGTTATCCTGGTGGGATGGCCTGATCAAAGTTTAAATGCTGTCCTCCATATGTGGTGGTTATTCTCAGTAGTAGCCCCCACAGATGGTATTGGTTATGCCTCAAATTGGGGTCGGCAACCCAAAAGATAAGAGCAGTTTTTAAAAATTCCTTTATAACCAAGTCTTTTGAGAAACACAGTGGGTGTAACCTCCTGGTGGGGTGGGGGGAAGGAGGCTGGGGCAGGGCACATCCCTCAGGATCCCTTGGTGTGGGGGAACGAGCCCAGAACAAGCAGCTGGCCCTCCATGGGGTTCCCTAGTGGCAGGCGGGAGCCTGGAGCCTTGCAGGGGCCAGCTACAGGGTCCCCCAGTAGCAGAGGTGGGGGTCAGAGCTAGGAATGGACCACCCACAGGGTTCCCTGGTGGTGAGGGGCAGTGTTCTCTCTCAGGTTCGGTGCCTTGTTTGC
Organism: Podocnemis expansa; assembly: GCA_007922195.1. Classification (NCBI taxonomy): domain Eukaryota; kingdom Metazoa; phylum Chordata; order Testudines; family Podocnemididae; genus Podocnemis; species Podocnemis expansa. The sequence continues at coordinate 1,153,920 of ML682015.1, forward strand.
AAAATATTGAAGCCGTGTGCAAAATTTGTTCTGAATAAAATTTTTGTGCAAATTCACGTGATGGAAATTTTGAAAAATATAGAACAATGAAAAATTATTTAAAATTGTTTTTATTAATAATTTGAATGTATTTTATGCTTCTGTGACATTATGTCTCATCAATTCTTCAGTACTTGTCATCTGCCTTTATTGGTCTTCCAAAACGAATAAGCACATAGCTTAAAAAAAAAAAAAGAAGCAGTTAACTTGCCTCTCATTTTTCATTTTGCACAGCAGCCCATTAAAAAAAAAAAAAAAAAGTGTCCTAAATTGTTTCTAGCCAGTTCAGATGTGCCCCTTTATTTGTTTTGCTTAATTGGTCCCTGTTAGTAATTTTATTCACAGTATATTTTATTTTCCTTCATTTTATTAGTGTTTGCTATACATTTTTTTCCCCCCAGTTTAGTCTTCTATAAGGAGCAACAGGTCAAAAATTAAAGAACTGAACCAAGGACTTGAACCCTGTGACCCTGAGATTACAAGTCTGCTGTGCTACCAAGTGAGCTCTGGAGGTTCCATTTATAAAAACATCTAGGAATAAAGGCTAACTGTGTGCTCCAATGCCCCTTGTCCCCCCCCCCCCCCCCGAAACTGCTCTTTGTTCCCTGTGGGGTACATCTGTGCAGCAAACTCTTGTCAGGATCGTGGGTTCAAGTGCTGTGTCGGGCCTTTTTTTTTAAATCTACTTATCAGAAGTAAAAAGTTGAACAATCACCTATTTTTAGAATGCCTGGGGACAAAGGACATGAAGGTAAAAAGGAGCCCTTGGATAGCTCTGGAATAGCAACCGTGCCCCCCCCCCCCCCGCTGATCCTAGGCTGCTCTGCTGGCCTGCCCCTGCCCCGCTCCCCCACTTAACCCCTGGCAGATCTTCCGCTGCTTTGCCAGCCTGGCCCTGCCCCCCAGTGATCCTTGGCCCCTTTGCCGGCCTAGCCCTCCCCCAAAATCCTCAGCTACTCTGCCGGTCTGCCCTAGCTGATTCTGGGCTGTGCTGCCGGTCTGGCCCTCCCTGTGCACGGGAATGGGAAACCCTTGCGTGGGGAGTTTTTTTTTTTTTTTATGTGTGCAGTCGCGCAGTTGTGCACTTTAGAGGGAACATAGGTGGCAGGTAAGGGCAGGAGCCTGGAGTCACAAGGAGGCAGCCAAAGAGCCACATGTGGCTCCAGAGCTGCAGGTTGCAGACCCCTGCTTTAGGAGAAGGAAACATGAAAAAAGTGGTGTGCCTGCAAATCATTCAAGAAAAGAACTTGGGTGGTGAGAATTAGGCATTAACTTAAGGAACAGGCCATGAGGCCCACTTTGGTGCCAGGCAGTTCCGCAGGTTGTCGGGCCCATCAGAGTGGATTGAAGTTTCCTGTGCAGACTGATGCCTTCCCCAGAGGGAAGAGAGACTGTTCTCATTCCTTGGGTCTTCCAAGTAAAAGGTCGCATAAAATGGGCCAATCCAGAGCTTAAGGAGATTCATCCTCCTCTTCCAGGAGGAATGCAAACTAGTCGTGTGAGTCTTTGGATATGCAAGATTGAGTTGGGTTGTTAATTCTCTCTCTCTTACTGAGTCATCACCGGTTTAATGCTGTGTCATCAACTCTGGTACCACCTGCGAAATGGCCCTTGAGTCTGGTACCGACAACATCAACGCCAACTGTTTCCACACCATTTATGTACCATGCAGTGTCAGACTTGATTTGCTTTTCTGTTCCTGAGTCTCCAGTTATTTTAGTGCACTCAGCTGCTGGTACTTTAGAGTGGTCCATGGCACCACCTGGACTGATGGCAGATTTCTCTTAGTCATCAGCAAAGTCTCTGATATGGTCTCAGGCACAAAGCGGGCAGTCAAGACAAGTCATCTTATCATTACCAAGAGGTCAATGTGCAAGCTTGATGTCCTCAGTAGCTATAATGAAAATGTGGTCTGCACCACAGTCGAGATTGCTACTGACCTTGGCATTGATATCATCTTCTTCATTACCAAGTGGCAGTTAGGTGTTCCTGCCAATCCTTATGGTACCAGTTTGTTTATTTCTTTACTGGCCTTGGTGCTGCTTCAGCCAGTATGTTGGAATTGAGATGAAGCTAGACGTTTGCTTGCTCTGCATGGAGCTCATACCCTCCTACCTTGGGACCACTTGAGGGGTTTGTTGAGTTCAGGGACGTCCTATACCTTTTTTCCATGATCTTCGAGATATAGTTCTAGAAGAGTGGTGAGACTGCCCTTGGATCAAGATCAGTACCATTTATGTACCAGGCAGCATTAGACCAAGATTTGCACTGTTCCCTCAATAAAGACAGGGCCTTGTGATCTAGTGCCTGCTGGTCACTGATGCCATATTCCTATCATTAGTAGCTTCCGGGGGCTGTTCCTCATTCTGTAAAGTTCTAATATTCAGCTAGTTCTAGGGCAAGGTCACCTAATTCAGTGTTTCCTGTGGCATAGAGGCGCACCCTCATGCCTCAGCAGGTGTGCCATGGAATTTTTTGAAAAACTACTCAAGAATTATGAATTGGCTCATGAATATTAATGAGTTCATCTGGTAACTGTATGGTGGTGTGCCTCAAAATAATTAAAGGTATCAAGGTGTGCCGAGGCCAAGAAAAGGGTGGGAACCACTGACCTAATCAGCCTTTTCAGCCACTCGTATGGAAGTTGCAGAAGCAGTCTGCTTTCTTGGAAAAGGATCAGTTTGAGCAAGAAGTTACAATGGCTCCATAGCCTTCATCCTCTTTCTCACTGGATGATTCTGGTACTAGATTCTTTCTCTCCAGTGGCTGAGGATCTTAAATTGCATCAGGAGCTTCTAAGATAAATGTCTTTAGCCTTGAGTATTCAGGCTTAGTTTGTGCAGGGCAGCACACACTAGCTGATGGACATTCTTGTGTCTTCATCCCTGGGAAGAGAGCTCATGATATAAATAGAAGCCCTTTTAGAACCTGCTAAGACTTCTAGAATGCCTCAACTTCCTTACTTCCAATAGTGAAATGTTCTGAAAAGTGTTAGGTTCCTGTGCAGTTGGAGTGTGTCTGTTCTTATCCTGCCCCTATCTGTATCATCATAACAGTAGCTAATGAGACGTTGCAACAAGAGAGGTTGTGTCAGGATATTTTTTTTCCTGTCCTCCACTGAACAGAACTGTAATCACTGATCCTGCCCTGATTGTTTTGTTTGTATTTTTTGTTGTGTTCGTGTTTTTGTTTTGTTTTGCTTGCTTGCTTGCATGGGAGAATGCACATATCTAAGAACCTTTAAAGATTCAGAGATTGTGGTTGGAACAGGAAGAATCCTGTCATATCAGTGAACTGGAGTTTGAATTATTTACAGTGTTTGTCATGGTTTTCATGATCAGATCAGGAGAGTGGCATTTTACATACTTACAGAGAATACCACCACAATACATTGTGCAAACAAGCATGGAAGAGCTTGTTTCAACCTGCTTGTGAGGAAGAGTTTTTGGGGACTTTTGCATTGAGGAGGATGACATGCTTACAGTTGCAAGCCTACTAGATTCTCAAAACCAGTTATCTGGCTGTTTCAGCAGAGGTTTCTCCTATGCCAGCAAGAAGTCTCTGAAGACCACTGTAATGAGGTCAACTATTAGGGAATGGGGTACCCCCCCGTCCCCCCCCCTCACTTGTTTACACCAAAAGGCAAGTAGTGCTGTCCCATTTTTTCCTGATTGGGACTCAGTCCAGGGTGTCCAACCATAGCCTTTCTTCTGAACTGGGATGCAGACCTGATTAATTTTTTTTTTTCCCCATATTTCACTCATCTCGCAAGTTATCCTCAAACTGGCACTGGGTCCTGGTAGACTGATACTTACTGCAGTGGCTTGGCCTAAGGCAGTGTTAGTTCTCCAACATTCTCAGTCTCTATTCAGTCTGCCAGATCTTTTCCCTTCTTTTCCGACTTATTGACTCGGCGAGCATCACAGGCAGGTTGCACATCTTGCACTGGGTATCAGCACCTCTGCGTGGATGGCATGTAGTTAGATGAAGAAGAAGGGCAATATTTGGAAGCAGTTCAGGAAAATTCTACATAATGTTAGGAGACAGTCTATTAGGACTACCTGTTTGGCAAAGTGGAAGTGTTTTTGAATTGGTCAGTATATAAGGAAATTGAATCCGTGTCACTCGTTTTCAAGATGTTTTGGACTACTTGTTACATTTGAATTTCTTGGTTCTAATTCTTAGCTTATTAAGAGTTTACTTGATGGGGTTCCAGATGATTCCTCTGATCCAAGGAAAGTTGATTTTTCTAAAAACTGCATGGTAATGAAATTTCAGAAAGGCTGTGTCTTCCTGGTTTTCCCCTGTGAAGGAAGATCCTAAAGTGGAAAATTTAATATTGTGCTGGCAGCCTCCGGGGTTCTTCAGTTCAAGCAAATAGTAACTTGATCATTTTCTCTCCTTGTTCAAAATACAGCCTTTCTTGTGGCTAGAATATCTACAAGAAATCAAAAGAATTAAGAGCCTTAATGACAGGATCTCTCTATATTTAGTTCTTCAGAGAAAAGTGTCCATGAAGGCACATCTGATGGTTTTGGTTCCAAGTGGTCTTAAAGTTTCATTGTAACGAGATTATTTACTTACCTGTATTCTTTCCTAAATTGCACTCAAATGCAGGCAAGCAACATCCTCACACATTGTATTTGAGGCAGTGACTCTGGATTTTGTTTCTTGTACCTAATAAACAAAATTGATTGGTAAGTCTGAATCAGCTACATCTGTGTAAATTTAGTGCAGATGATGGAATTCAGGCTTCCAGATATGATTGTGCATATGGCAGGAGAATCTTAGTACGATGGGGGACCACTGTCGTTGAGAACATTAATTTGTGGACTCTGAGGAGGTTGCATAAGTATAACTGAGGGTTTAATTTAGCTTGCAGTACAAGTGGTGATGAGTCAGAAGGAAAGAACCTAGGTGGAGATTGCAGCTACCTAGGCAGTTGGAAAAGACAGATGTACTTAGTTTGCAGGTGGTATCCAGCTGAGATTGAACCGTCATTGTGCAAGGCACTGTACAAAGATTTGAGGCAGCACCTGCTCCAAAAAACTTACATTCTAAATACAAAATATTAATACTCTTGTGCCATACTGTTACAGTTGCAATCAGCAGAGGTGTTTGACTTAGGTCCCTTTTATTTGAAAAGGATGGGGCTGATGATAGTGTATTCTGGTCTCCTATCCAAAATAGCTCCTGTATCTTGACCTTCAGGTACTCAGCAGGGTCCATCTGTATATGAGGGTGGTTGTAGAGGATAGGTTTTAGTGGGTGGTTGTGGAAGGCAGTTTTGTATATTGTTTGTTGGTTATATTTGTTTTTATGATATATGGTGGTAGTGCTGAGAGCTTTGGATACATTTTACTTGGTAGAGATTTTAAGAAAAAGTATTTGTCAAAGAGTACACAGCTGGTCAGTGCATAGCCAGGAATAGAACCTACGTAACAGCTCAGAGCATTTTTCACTAGATTGTGGCTTCAATTACAAGTTGAGGCCTGAGCCCTATAAACATTGAGGCATATATATAAATTTAATTTAAGTGAGTAGTCTCATTGACTTGGATAAGACTATGTGACTAAAGATGTGTACACGTTTCTACGTAGCCATACATGTTCCTCATGGAAGAGTTGTCTTTTAAAGCAAAGTTTGTGAACTGCTATAGCTAGTAGAACAGAAAAACAAACCAAACTTTATTCTAGAAGCATCCACCTCATTCTGGGTGAGGGTCCAGTTTCACTTTTAACTAGGATCCATGTGCCAAGGCTATAAAAAAAAATTCTGCAAGTAGTCACTGTTGAAATTAGTTTCATTAAATTGGGAAAAGTGATTTACCTGTTTGGACTTCTTTTGTTTTGTTGTTTGTTCCTCGTCTCCTCCCTAGTCATCTTTCTGTTTTGTCATCTCTTCCTCTCCACAGCTCTCATCCCTGCAAATGTTAGTCTGACTCTATTAAAAAAAAACAAAAACAAAACAAAACAAAACAAAAAAACCCCTTTTTTCCCTATACTTTTTGTTTCCTTTCAGGTCTCATGTTAGTCCTGTTTTTAAAGTGTTTTTGTCTTGTTCTTCTCTCTCTCTCTTTTGTGGCTTTAACTGCCTTTTTTGCTTCACTCACAAGATAACACTTGGTTTTAGTATCTAAGTGTGTTATATACATGAAGGCTGCTGAGAGAAATTAGCTCGTATTTCGAGACAAAAACATAGGCCCATATTGCTCCTTTCTTAGATCTGCATATGCTGTGCCTCCCAGTTCCCCATTCCATCCCACCCTGCAAAGTTCTGGATATTGATTTATGCAGGGAAGAATGAATAATCTGAAGAGACTACCAAATTCCAGAGGGGCAGCTGTGTTAGTCTAGTAAAGCCAAAAAAAAAAAAAAAAGGCAGCAAGGAGTCTTGTGGGCATTTAAAGATTAACAGATTTATTTATCGCATGAGCTTTCATGGGAGAAAATCCCACTTTGTCAGATGCTTTGAAGACACTCTTCAAAGTGCTTGATGAAGTAGGATTTTTCTCCCACGAAAGCTCATGCGATAAAAAAAAAAATCTGTTAGTCTTTAAGTGCTGCAAGGCTCCTTGTGTGGGTTTTTTTTTTTTCCCTTCCTGAAGAGACTGGGAGATGAATGGGTAGGCTGGGAAAAGGCAGACTGCTTTCTCATTTGTGTATGCTCACACATACTGGGCTCATGGGGCTTATGTGGGGAAAAAATCCAATCCCAATTATGCCATCATTTTTGCAAAAAGAGAAAGAAGGCGGGGGACGGGACCCTCCGTATGCTGAAGGAGCCTCCAGTAGCTGGGGTTGGATGTATCAGAGGTCATGGTATATAGAGTGTCTCCATAGAGCAGATGGTCCTGATCTCACGAAGATCAACCTTTTGTTCCCCATACAGTCTGTCAGAATTGGGAAAAGGCCCTGTGTTTCGATCAGGCTACAAAATCTCACTCCTCCTTCTTTAACAGAAAGGGGTGGAACTTCACTAAAGGCTTCTTACAGCTTTTGGTTCCTTCTGTGTCTCTTCTCAAAGCATTTTATGCTGAACGGGTTTATCTGGACCTAATTTAATACAGCATTGATTTGAATTGCATAGAATTTACTTTATTAAAATCTTGCAAGTTTTTTCTTATCAAAAGGCAAATATTTGAAAATGTATTCATTGAATTTTTTAAGTTCAAGTTAAATTGGGGGGAAAAAAAATCCAAGATATGAAAGTTTTGAAAATTCACTTATGATTCTGTAATCTTATTTCTGGCAACACCTTATAATGCCACTGATCCTTGATTTTAGACAAGGCTATGTGTACTCATATAGTATCTTTTATCTTTGGTCCCATTTGAATCCTTCTCCATTATAATTTGCCTTGAAGCAGTTCTTCAGAAACTGCAGCAAGTCAACTCTTTTTGTGTGATATTCATCAGACTAGTTTTGTGTCTTCTGTCCTTTCTTTTAACTTCAGCTTCTCAATTGAACATGCTCTTTCCTGTGTGTTCTTCCACTCTCCTTTTCACATGCTCAAATGAACTGAGCCCAGATTCCCTCAGTTTTCCTAAACTTGGTATCACCTTCCCACATCTCCTAATTCGTTCTTTCTGAACATAGTCCAGCCTTGTAACCCCAAGTATCCATCTTTACATTTTCATGTGTGCACAAATAATATGTAAGTAGTTACCCATTTCCTTACCATTAATTAAAGTTGTACAGTTTGATCATCCTGAACTACCCATTAGTGTTTACCTATAGACTACTATACAGTGTCTTATATCCTTCCCGTTAGATGTCATGTAATCAAGCTGTGCAGATTTAATTCTGTAAGTTTTCTGTCATTAATGAATTCTTACAAATCCCTAATCATTTTTACTCTTTGAATTCTGTCCCTTTACTTGTGCACAGGCAGCCAGAATTGAGTGCAGTAATCTAAGTTAACTTGTCAATTATATGGGTAAAAGATGTAGCCTATGAATTACTGTTTTAAGTGTAGTGGGCAAGTGAACTTTACTTGTTATGTGGGGGCAAAGTCTACTGTGATTTTTGGACTTGATATGATGTATTCTGTTATCCACTCGGGGATTTTGGGCGGAGGGGGGGAAGGGGTGTGTGTGTGTGTGTGTGTGTGTGTGTGTGTGTGTTAGAGTATTTAAATAGTAGACTAAAACTCAACTATTTGAATAGTTACAATTTAAAGTGCTACAGTATGTTGCAAATTGCTTATAGATTTATGGATACATTTTAATGACTGACACTTTTTTAATTGGCTTAAATTGAAAAAAGTTGAAAAGAGTGCCAGGAAAATTAAATATTTACTTCAGAGAAATTATTGTATTTTACAGCTGGGAAATTTCTTCTTTAAATTTGAGGTAACCAAGTTAAACATCATTTCAGTTTGAGTAATACATCACTTCAGCTTAGAAGAAAAGTTTGAAATGCTAGCTCAGTGCACCCAGTTTATCTTAAAGACACCATTCTGACACTAGTTACTGTGTGTGTCTTTTTAAAATATGAGTCAAAACCTACAGCATGGGTCACTTGCAGATTTAAACTAGTGTAAATGGTGACTTCTGCAACTTAAAATCTTTAAAACATGATTTGAGGTCATCACTACTCTGTTCGAGGTTAGGGTCTGTTAAAGAAGTAGGTGGCTGAACTTCTGTGGCCTGCAGTGTGCAGGATGCCAAACTAGAGTAGATGATCACTATTGGCCCTTCTGACCTTAAAGGCTGAGTTTTGGTGTTGTGAATGGCAGACCTTGCTACTGACACAGGCAGTGTTCTGGCAATAGTTTACACTAAAAGTCCATTCGTAATAGGAATTGTCCATTCCATTGGATAAGATTGTATTATTTATTTGTTATAGCATTGCTTAGTGGACTCAATCTCAGCCAGTCGCAGTGTTTTAAGTGCCATACAGAGTATGCGATCATGGCCGTAATCAAGCAGGTACAGGGGTCTGCCTCGTGGATTGGGGCCTCAAACAAGATGTAACAGGAGGGCATAGCAATCAGGAACAGGGGAGGAAGAATGAGAGAAAAAACATACCACTTGTAGACCTGAAAGGTACTCATCTAGCTAACTTTGAGTGGGATTGTATTTTTTCAAAAGAGAGCAAAATATAGCCCTTCTGTGTTGACCATTTATGTGCCCATCAGTTGATAGTTTTCAGTAGCTATTCTGAGATTAATTTTGTACATTGTCCAGCATCAAATCAATTTATAATTAGCATTTAAGTAGTTATAGTTATGCTTACAGATAATGGAAATTAACATTGCTCAATAGGTAACAGTCTACTGATGAAAACTGAAGCTTCTTTGTGTTCAGAAACTTTGGAATAACCATTTTAAAACAGAATAGTTGACTCTCAACTCTAAACTTGTTCAGATTTAAAATTGGTATTGGTTATTTTAAAATTACCTCTACTTTACTATAGAATTGTAATAATATACTTCTATAAGGACCTATTCTTGTAGTCTTTATCTGGGCAAAACTCCCTTTGAATGCAGTGGGAGTGATGTAGGATGCAGGATCAAGCACTTTCATCTTTCCCACTTTCACAATAAAATAGCCTTTTGAAAATACTATACATGATCACAGTGAATGGTAGTCTTGTCTGCCTAGGTTGAAGATATCCAATAGCCTGAAGCCATGCCCAGAAGAGGAGCCAGTGCTATGATTTCAGGATAAAGATCATAGCATCAATGTTCCCTCTAAGGCTGCTGATCAACTTTATGTTGCTTGCTGCACAACACTCCACCCCTGCACAAGCCTGATCATGCCGCTCTCACTCTCCTGGTCGCCCCCTCAGTGAGCCGGATCCAGTCCCCTACTTTCCCCCAGCTGGCCCAACCCCATCTTCCCTCCAACCCTCTTCCCCCTTTCATGGCTGGCTGTCCCTGCCCTGTCCCCAATTACTCCCAGCTCGGAGCAGCTCTCAGCTGCCTGAAAGACTCTGTCTTCCAGCCGGGCAAGGATTGCAGCTTCCAGCTGTGTGTGTTCCCTGTGCTGGGCAGTGGCGGGGGCTGTGCGGGTGCACAGCCTCGGGGGAACATTACATAGCATCCTAGACTAATAGAGTTGGAAGGGACCTCAGGAAGGCATTTAGTTCCCCTGCTCCCACTCAAAGCAGGATCAACTCCTGTTAAATCATTTCAGCCAAGACAGGGCTCAACAAAACTGGCTCCCAGCTGGGCACCAGCAGTTTTATTTTTGATCACCAGCAGGTGCTTCTCCATTGCATTTCCTTAGTGGAGCTAGAAGCCAGGCTAGAAACTGGGTTTTGTCAAGTCCTGAGCCAGGGCTTTGTCAAGCTGGGCCTTAAAAACCTTTAAGGATCGAGATTCTACCACCTCTATAGATCAGTAGTTTCCAAACTTAGGGTCGGGATCTGGTACTGGGTCGTGGACCCTCAGGTACTGAATCGTGGTGCCCCCTGCCGCCAGCATCAGAAGACTGGAAAGCATTGCTCAAAGTGTAATTGTTTGGGTCGAGGGCATAAATGATCTTTTTTTTACAACTGGGTCCTGGGGAAAAATATTTGAAGACCACTGCTCTAGATAACGTATTCCAGTGTTTTGTCACCCATCCTTGTGAAAAAGCTTTTTCCCAATATCCACACTAGACTTTCCCTGCTGCAGCTTGAAACCGCTGCTCCCTGGTCTGTCATCTGCGAACTCTGAGAGCAGCCTAGCTCGATCCTCTGTGGATCCCACTTTCAGGTACTTAAAGGCTGCTACCAAATTCCCTCTCATTCTTCTCTTCTGCAGACTAAACAAGCCTAATTCCCTCAGCCCCTCCTCATAAGTCATGTGCTCCAGCCCCCAGTCATTTATGTTGCTCTCTAGTGGACTCTCTCCAGTTTGTCCACATCCTTTCTGCATTTTGGGGGGCCGACACTGGATATAATACTTCGGGTGTGGCCTGCTGCCTTATCAATGCTGAATAGAGGGGAATAATTCCCTTGATCTGCTGGCAGTGCTCTTACTGATGCATTCCCAATATGTCGTCAGCCTTCTCTGCAATAAGGGTGTATTGTTGACTCATATCCAGCTTTTGTCCATGGTAACCCCAGATATCTTTCTGCAGAGCCTGCTGCCTAATCAGTCAGTTCCCATCTGTGGCATTACATGGGATTCTTCTGTTCTAAGTGGAGGACTCTGTACTTGTCCTTGTTGAATCTCATCAGATTTTTGTGGCTCAAGTCTCTAATTTGTTTGTCACTATGTATTCTAGCTTCACTCTCCAGTGTATCTACCATTCCCTGGAGCTTAGTATCATTTGCAAACTTGCTGGTGGTGCAGTCTACCCCATATTTCAGATCATTAATGTAAATCTTGAACAAAACTGACCCGTAAGGCACTCTGCTTGTTACCAGCTGTCAATTAGACATTGAGCTCAATAATCTAGTCAGCTTTCTATCTACTTTATAGTCTGCTAATCCAACCTATACTTTTTTAACTTGCTCATAAGAATACTGCAGTAGAAAATATCAAAATCTTTGCTGAAATCAAGATGTATTAAATTATATTATTTAATGATTCCCAGTGTTTAGTTCTTTAAAAGATGGAGGGATTTAAAATTCTGCTAATACTTTGATGATTGAGTAAGTTTAAGACAAGTTCCTTTTAGTTGAACTTCAGGAATATTTAACAGTGTGTTTATTTCATTAGAGAATGTTATTAGGAAAGGTAGGAAGTTGATGGGCTTGGGAGGAAACTGAGTTTAAGAAGGTGGTAAGCCCAGAATTTTTGCAACCTTTCCTTGCTTTTAGTGTCAGTTATCTTTGATTTTTTTTTTAAAGGGTGTACTGCAGCATACTTATTACTCTCTCTAGATGGATTTATTTTACTCTGTAATCCATAGGTAATCAGTGTTTGCATTAAATTACATTCACAACACTACTTGATTGTAGAAACTTTGAATATTGTACCTTTTTTCTTTAAAAGTGACCTGTAAGCTCTTGCACACACAAACTAAATAATGTCTAAATGTTATTAGTGGCAGCTAAGCAACAAAACTCTAATTTCACTTCTTAATCTTATGACTCGTGATCCCTTAAAATGCACTTCTATTACACTTTTTGTTAAAGTTCCACTTTTTCCTAATTTTTTAAAAGTTAAAAATAGTGGCTGTGACCCCTTCAATCCCTCAATGTTTTTTCCATGGCAGAATGAAATTCCCAGCTGTCCCTCTACTGACATAATATCCATTAGCGCCAAGCCTTTGCACATAAAAAGCTTGGTATATTTTCAGGTAACTACATTATCTTGGTTAGAAGTTGTTACTTTGTTGCCTTTTAGGACAGAAATGGTGATGGGGAAAAATCCAGGCTGGGAGCAGATTGTGTTAGTCGGTGATTATGTCCAAGGTGTGTGTGATTTCACTGTTTTAACAAAAAATGAAGTCACATGTGTTTGAGACCAAAAATCCATTTTCCCAAAAAGCAAACTTCAAGAAGAAATAAAGGATGATAAGCTTTGATGTGGTTTTTAATCTGTTGAGGGTTTTTAATGCAATGCATAAGTTTCTAACATCTAGGAGCTATTAGAAAAATAGCCTACTCTTGGCAGATGGGTTAGATCTCTAGTATGCTGTTATAAATGTTTGCTTGTTTCCTGAAAGCACTGGGTGTGGTGGGTCAGCATAAAGGTCATGTAACTGTTTCCCCCTGGCTGGGCTAGATCAGGGGTCTCAAACACATGGCCTGTGTGCCGCAGGAGGCCCCTAAAGCTATTTTTGGTGGCCCACAACAACACTATTGTTACTGATATTTGCAGTATCGTTGTATGAAAAGGTTTCAGTGGTGCAGCCCTCGCGCTAATGTACTGCTCCTCATGTGGCCCTCATGGTAATTTGAGTTTGAGACCCCTGGGCTAGATTGAGCTAACTAACAGTTGCAAGCAACTTCACTTTCTTCCACTGTCTGTGTCTTTACTAACAAGAAAGGTGTTTCTTTTCTTACGGTGAGATGCCTAATATGATACTTCATTTTTCTCTAAAACTGTGGTAGAGACAAAGGACCATTTTTATTGCATAGGTGAGGTCAACACTGAGATCTGCCACCTGCTGCCGGCAATGCCTGATTACATTGTAGTTAAAAAGCATCTGCACCACTAGGATTTTACATTGAACACACTAGTTCTCTTGGTATTTAAAAAAACAACACAACACTCTTGTCAGTGAACACTTAGCCAGTTGGGACTCTTCCTTAACACCTGAAGTGGTGGATGTCCAGTAGTAGGACGTTCATTATAATCTAACATGATTTAAAACTTTTTCTGAGCATATTAAAAAAGAAAAAAAAAAAAAGTGAATTGATTTGTAGACAAGGAACACTTGTTTAAAATATTGCTTCTTTACCTGTCCTTGGTTTCTAGGGTGGACCTGTTGTCTGCTGCAGGACTTTCCTGTCATCCCGCCTTTTCTGAAAAAAGATTGGTATTTTTCCATTGTCAGCAGGAAAACAATTGGCTAGCAATTGTAATTTGATGCATAACCTCTAGTGAGGGTTAGGTATGTATTACCCTTTGTTCAATTATAGCTGGCTGAATTGTGTGTCATGAGATTCTAGGGTGCTTCCAGTATATAAGAAGGAACAGTCCTAATTAGAGTTTCACTGCTTGAAGTTTAGATTATTGTATGTTGAAAATAAGTTTTATGTGCAATTTGAGGGTGATGGGAGATGCTTGTGTTCTATGGTATATGGGACATAGATTCTGTGGGCCCAGTGCATCTGCTTTTTATGCATGCAGAAGAAAGCAAAATTAGGGGATGTTTCCAGGTTTGCAAAAGGTAAGGGGAATATTACACTGGCAATCTTTTTCTGCATCAAATAAGCATCCATTCTATTGAGGATGAGATGACTGAGGCTTTTAGAGAGGAATGCTTTCCCTAAGGAGAGCTTCAGGTCAACAGGATTCTTTAGAGCAGGGGTTCCCAACCTTTTCAAGTTTGCGGACTCCTTTGTAACATAAAACAAAATTTGTGGACCCCTGTGGTAGTGGTGGGGGGTGCCCTCTGCTTCCAGGATCCAGCCCGAGGCAGGGAGAGACACCCCTGCTCCTGGAATCCGGCTCACGCCATGGAGCTGCAGTCCCCTCAGGTGGGGAGCAGCACCGCTGCCCAGATCCAGCCCAGTGGGGAGCAGTGGCGCTGCTGCTGGGATCCAGCTTTGGAGCAACCCTGATGGGTTCTGGTCCCTGCCATGGAGCGCCACTGCCACGGGGATCCATCCCCAGCTGCGACTATGGTGCCATTGTGGGGATCTGGCCCCAGCTGGGGGGTGGCCCGCAGCCCCTGCCATTGGGTGCTCCTCAACCCCCCCATCGGTCTCCCAGGGACTCCCCCTCACTGGGGCTCACGCCAGTCCCACAGCCCCAATTCCCCTTACCTCCTGAACCCTTTTCACCCCCCTTCCCTGTGCCCAGACTTACCTGTAGGCCAGCCTTCACTTTTTCCACCCTACGCAGCCCCATACACTCCCAGCTGTGACTGCGGACCCCTTGCAATAACTCTGTGGCCCCCCCAGGGGTCCATGGACCACAGGTTGGAAGCCATTGCTTTAGCGCTTTCCCAAACAAAGCCTTTCCTTTTCCTTTTCTTAACAACTAGGCATGCATCCTTCCCCAGGGGTGTTGCTGGAACCGGGCTTACAGGGCTCAAGCCCCAGGTCTGTTGTTGGGCTGCCTGCGGCAGCATTGTGCTTGCGAGGCTCAAGCCCCGAGTTGTGGTGTGCCAAGCCCTGGATCTTTTTCTCAGCCAGCGGCATTTCTGCCCTTCCCCATCACTACTGGCCCAGACTTTGTGACTTAGAAGGCATAAGGCTTTTTTGTTTCCTGGAGTGTTAAGTGAGTTTGGGGTGCATGTCTTATTATGATGTAGTTTCATTTGTGATGGAGTGGCATGTGAGAAGAACTCTTGGTTATGCAGTGCACAGAAGTTTGCAGTCTCTGGCAGTTCAGAGCAAATGGGAGAAAAAGTAAATGGTCTAAAGAAAGTGTTTTGTTTTAGTATTCAAATATTTTTCACTTATTCTAACATTTTGAATAAATGTTTGCCAGACGAGTGAGTATTGACAGCATTTAACTACATTATGCCAGGTGCACTTGCAGGGGTTCTTTTAGTAGAGGGAAGAAGAGTGAGAATGAAGGATAACAGCTTTTGTTACTTGAGGCCACTTCTTACATGTTAGGTGCCCTACCAAATACAGGGCCATGGAAAACATGTCACAGACCATGAAATCAGACCTCCCTGTGAAATCTAGCTATTGGAGGAAAGAGATGGGGAAGGTAGGGACAGAGCTGGGGACACCCCAGCCAGGGCTCCTATTGTACCCCCAGCTCCGGCTGCAGGTCCCCTCCATGTGGGGGATGGTCAGGATTGAATATTCTGCAGCATAGCTCCTCTGAGAGAGAGATCAGACCCACCACAATGAACCTATTCTGGCTACAGGAAGTTCCAGGGCTGGACAACAATCCTGGAGCTTGCTGTGGTGGCAAGCAGTCGCTAGTGGTGGAAGTACATCTGACTTCCCCCTATGCTGTTCGAGCATCGTGCAGCTGGTGGAAGTACCCAGAAATGGGTCTGATGTACCTTTGAGCCTGACTGTGCGCAGGGACTGTCCCCTCCTCAGCTCAGCCAGGACTAGCAGTGAGGAACCTCCTGCTGAGTTACTGTTACCAGCATGGGGAAATCAGACCCACTTCTGCCTCTGTGAATCTCCTGTGACTGTGCAGAAGTGAGGGTGCAGTCTTATGAACCCCTCTCTCCCACAACAGCTTTGTGACAACCCTCCCCACCCCTTCCCTTTCCAGTTAGGACTCTCAGGATTACAACCAAGATTTCAGATATAAACAACTAAGAACATGAAATTGACCAGAATGGACTGGATTTGGTAGGGTCCTACACACAACAGAAGGCATCATTTCTCTAATGTTCACTGTCCCCTGAGTTTTTCTTAGATTTTTCACACGTGAAGCCAAACAGGACTTTAGGCAGTACAGAAACTGTATGGTAATAAGTGCACAGATTATACTTGTATACAGGGATTTACTGATGCATCTATGCATCTGCCACACATGTTTAAAAGTTACCTACTGCTATTTTGAGTGAGTGAGTAATGAAATTTTGAGTGAAAAATGTTAGTGTCATTTATTATTGAATTGGGAGAAATATACCACAATATTTGTTCTGTAACTCTTCTGGGCCCATTTATCTTCATCTTTATGGGTTTCCTTTGTTTTTATCATCTGTTGCTTTTAAAAACATGGTAATTGGTGAGAAAGTTAAAGAAATCACTAATTGAACAGAATGGACAGTATATGTTTGGTGTTTTGCATTCATTAAATTAATGGCAGCTTGTTAAAATATTTTTAATATCGTCACTGGATTTACAAAACTGATAATTTTCAAAAACAGCAACCTCCTAAAACCTAAGGCCTTGTAAAGATTTGCACATGTGCTTAACTTTGTGCACTACTTAAGAATTATATTGAAGTCAATGGGATTGTTCAGAACATGTGATGTTAAGCATATGTGATCAGGGCCTAGGGTTGCAGCCTTTTCTGTTCGGCAGAAAACAAACTGATCCCCGTTCTTGTTAAACTCTGAGCCTAAATGCAAGTGATGTCCATTCCAAAGAATAATAATTTTCTCAGCAAAGATTCCATGCTTTGAACTGTAGTCTCTTCCGGTTCTCTTTCAGTTCTGCCTGCAATTTTCTGATTCCTGTCCTTGTTCTGTAGCTCTCCATGTAGATGCAGTGCCCTTGCTCCTCCTATGGCCAAATTTCTCTGTTAACCCCTGAAAGGCACTCTGTCTGATTGCACTTTATAATAGTAATAGCCATACTGTCCACGGGACTCCTCAGTCTGTTGTGCTGATATTTTGTGCTCCACATGCTTCAGCTGATGACATAAACATCAGTATTGTCACAGCTGAATTTTTTCAGAGTTGGAAAAGGGAGTAATGTGAGAAATTCTTCGGGCATAGGGGGAGGGGCTTTGACATTCTTGTGGAGGAAGAATAATCAGTTTTGGAATTTATCAGATTTCCATTTGGAGTCCACTAAATTTGTGCTGTTATACCATGGGTTTGGGGAATCATTTCCTGACACAGTTGTATGCATAGTTTTGAGGTTTGATAACCCCTACAATATAAATATCTGACCTTTTCAATCTTGTTAACTCCTTTGCCTCAGTCTGTTTTAGCAGCGAGTTCCTCAGTTTAACTATGAATTCAATCAACTTTCCTGTTAACCACTTTAATTTAATCAGATGTGGTCTTTTGTTTGTTATGGAAAAAGTAAATTAGAATTCCTGACTATTCTTTTCTTAATATATCTTATCTAGACATGTCCATAAAGGTACATCTGTGTGTCTCTTGTTGCTGTCTGTACTAAATTTCTCCTTCTCCATACTTGATTGCTTTTTTTGTGTTAGTGTTTGACCCTTTTTCTTTTTACATCTTGTATGATTACCATGTTCCATTCTGGACACTTATTCCAGATGAGGAGGCACAACTGATGCATGTAATACGAAGTGGGGTTTTCTCCTACAAAAGCTAATGTGATAGATAAATTTGTTGTTCTTTAAAAGTGCCACAGGACTCCTTGCTTGTAATGATATGATAGTTTATGAAGGCCAGGTTAACACTAGCAAATTTTTGCCGGCATAGCAGTGTTGGTTAGTGATGTGATATATTTGCAAGATGTCTATGCTTGCAAAAGACATGGTTCTGATGGAGTTATACTGGCATAAAAGTGCTTTTGCTGGCATAGTTTATTTTGCTCCCCAAATTAGTGTAAAATATGCTGGCAGAGACATTCTTTTTTGCTGGTATAAACTCTCTCTACACTATAAGGGTTTTGTTAGTGTAGCTAAAAATTTGACCAGGCTCAAGATTAGAAGAAGTTGATTAAATATGTAATTTGTTATTTGGGCAACCTATTCACATTAGGCAGATTTCTTGAACAGTGCAGCATGGAACATCTTTCCTCATTTCCAACAGTTTTGTACTTCATCTGTAACGGTTATAGTAGATTGAAACAGGGTGGGGAATAAAATAAACAAGGAGTCCTGTGATACTTTTAAAGACTCCTTGTTTGTTTTACTGAACTAGACTAACACAGCTACCCCTCTGGAACTTGTCAGGATAGTGAATGGTTTTTAGCAGCATCAGCCAAGGAGAGGAGACAGACAGCACTTGGCCTTTTCAAAAGAGAAGTGTGAACCATCCCACCTTTACATTAGCCTCTACTTATCTGTTCATACAAATAGCTTATAAATTATACCTTCAAATGCACATTTTTGTTCTGTATATTGCACTTCCTCTGCCTCTGTGTCATCCAATTAGCTAGTTTTAACAAGTACTTTTTGTTTTGTCACAATTCCTCATGCTCAGGGTTTAACTGATTGCCATATTTGGGGTCAGAAAGGAATTTTTCCCCGGGCAGATTGACTTGGGTGCTGGAGGTTTTTTGCCTTCCTCTGTAGCATTGGGCATGGCTCACTTGCTGGTTGATTCTCTGTATTAGTCTTTAAATCATGATTTGAGGACTTTAATAGCCCAGTTATGGGTGTGAGGTTCATTGTAGGAGTGGGTCGGTGAAGGTTTATGGCTTGCACTGTGCGGGAGGTCAGACTAGATGATCATATTGGTCCTTTCTGACCTTAGAGTCTATAAGTAATACTAGTCAACTTTAGGCAGCAGTAAACAATGGCCAAAATGAGGAGTGTACACAGGATATTTTGGTAATTTCTTTCTTAGTACTGACTCCTGAGTTACACCTAGTGAATTTCCATGCTGAGTATTGACCATTTATTGCTCTTCATTGTTTTCTGTGCCTTAATTAGCTTTTATTTTTTACTATACTTTACTTCTCATCTTCTAGTCACCCACTTTTCATAATAAATTTTTGTAAGAGACTTTATGGAAACCATTTTGAAATTGTAAATAGTGTATTCATGAGCACATTCTCTTTTAAGAATGATTTGTGTTTTACACTTTCAAAGAATTCTAACAGACTAGGGGCATAATTTTGTCTGCAGTCCTTATCAAAGCTATGCTGTTGTCCCTGCATATTACATTCAGATGTTTAGTAATTTTATATTTTAGTGAGTTTCTAAACAACTTCTCTTAGGACAGGAGACTTGCTTGTGCATAATTCCCAGGGTCACAGTATATTTGTAGATGGATATGTACAAAACTAGCTGCCCCATGGTCCGTTGGGGAAATGGCTGTTTTTGTTTGTTTCTATATTTCAGTTAGTAGTTTTGTCTTCAGCTCCTTCACAACTGGTAAATAAATGCTGTCCAGTCCTGGTGATTTAATGCAATTTTTAAATTTAAAACAACAGTAGAAATTTATTATGACTTTTTATTATTTGTACTTTTGATACCTATAAGGATGAATCCTGGAATTGATATTCTGCTTACTCCTCTGTAGCATAGATTGACACCCCATAAAATCATTTTTCTTCTTTGGAGTCTCCTTAACTCTTTTGATTCTCTGTACCTTAGGCTTCCTTCTTGTTTGTATGCTTTTGGCTGTTTGTTCTTCAGCTTTCTTAATTGCTGCCTTGTAACATAGCTGCCAAAAATTGTTCTTTTCTTTTGGCATCACAGAGATTGCATTTCTGCTTTTAAACGTACGGGCTTTTTTCTTTATTCTAGTGTATGGGGTATTTATGCTGTAACCCGATTCTGTGGGTTTTAATTGTCTCAAGTGACCTTTTACTTTTTTAAATTTCACTTTTTAAAAACACCCTTTCTTGTATAGTGGAGTCAAGGTATCATGTCTTTTCCCTACCTTTAAGCTTTTCGTGCCCAGCACCCTGTCCCCCAGTGCGTCAAGCGTGTTCAAACTTAATTATATTGTTGTCATAGTTAGCATTTAATCATATTTCTTGATATTCCTGTGTATTCAGAAATAATCATTTGTGGTCCTGATAAATGGTTTTGTCACCCCTTGTCATAGCTCTTACTAGTCTTTGATCTTTTCATAGTACAGCTGATGTCTATTTCTGAGACTTTCATTACCTTACTGATATTTTTCAGTGTTCAGTATTTACCATCACAGTTCTAATTTAATGGCTAAATGTATTTAGGCCTATAATATCGATGTTCATAAATTTTAGAAATCTTAGCTATACATAGTTCTAATGTATCTTATTTATTCATATTGTATAAATCATGATAGCAGTTAAATAACAGCTGCTTAGATCTCTAATAGCATTCTTGCTCAGTAATAGTACTTTCTCATTTCCGTAACGTATAATCTTCATTGTATGTTTTATAGGCAGGAATTGCAAAATCTCAGATTCTTTCCCACACATTACAAAAATGGCAGTTTACGTCTAGGCTCTCTTCCATCTCACCTTTTTTTACATTCAAGATTCTTTCATAAGCTTTAATTTGTAACTGTATAACTATTTTAAATCTGAAATTGATCAAACTGTTTATTAATATAATGAATTATGCCTCTATTTCACTCTGTCTTTCCCTGGTGCAACCACAATTAACCTCATTGCTGGATACATATTTTTGCTTGTATTTCTGCTGTTTAACAGTCTCTAATATGACCTTAGTTTAGAACCTCCTGTCTTTAACCCAGGTCCCAGATTAAATAATCCCTCCTAGACTTTAAGTTCAGAATGGACCATCACAGTCATCTAATGATATTTCTTTGTTATGTAAATTTTCTTTTCTCAAAAGATAACCCAGTGGTTCCCAACCTGTAGTCCGCGGACACCTGGGAGGCCACGGTTACTCCAGAGGGTCCTTGGACAGGCTGGGAGCTGGGGCCGGATGCTGCTGGGGTCTCAGGTTGCCAGGGAGACCCAGGTTTATAGCCAGCAGGGAGCTTCCCCCAGGCTGGGAGTTTTTAAAACTCCCGCACTGAGCATGCTCAGGAAGAGTAGCCTGTGGGGTGGCCAGGTGAAGGTGGAAGGGGACGCTGTGGATGGTGAACCAGCGGTGGGGAGGGGAAGTGCGAAGGAGGGGCTGGCGGGCAGGGGCAAGGGGCCACGACCGTAGCACCCCCAGTTCACCAGCAGGAGGATGGTGCCATGGTGGCTCCCCGGGCAGAGGGAGAGGGCCGTGGCCGCAGCGGCCCCGCTCCCTGGCGGGAAAGTGGCATGGGCCACATTCTGCCCGTGGAGGCGTCAGGCACCCAGGGGGGAGGCACAGTGTATGGTGGTAGAAAGGTGTTCCCAGCCTTAAAAAGGTAAGGAACCCCAGGCATAACCCATCTTAAAACTCTTGATTTCCTCTGCTGAGCGATCACTCTGTATTAAAATGGAAATGTTCGACAAAAAACAAATACCACCACAGAGTCTGTCATTTTATGTATTCTGGCTAAGGCAACTTTAAGATGTAACATGTCCCTACAATTTTCTGCCTCAAATGAAATTTTCCTTTAAGGGAGCTGCCCTTCTGTTTGTTGGTTCATCATAGCTTTTTTGACTGGAGGGTTGAAGATGCCTTTTCTTCAATGGACAAGCTCCATTATGAACAAGGAGTCTTGTGGCACTTTTAAAGACTAACATTTATTTATCACATGAGCTTTCATGGGAGAAAATTCTATTTTGTCAAATGCTTGAAGATGGGGAACTTACAGAATGGGGAAAAAATAAATGCAGGATAGTGTAAATCATAGGATTAGGTCAGACTGTTACAGCAGATTAAAGCAGTTGTCTAGATTCAAACAGTGTGGAACAGCGTATGGGGAGGGGGAGGTAAAAAGAAGGCAGGTGATTCCCCCATTATTGGAAGTTTCAGACTTTGTTGTCTTCAGAGTTGGAGGTTGAGTCTTTTATGTCTTAACCTAGATAGGAAGTGTAATTTGTCAGGACTTAAGCCCCATGGTTCCTATAGCAGCCTCAACAGTGGCCTTGAGATATGGGACAGGGCTTGATCATGGGTGGGTCTCAGTGATTTTGCTGTTCCCTTTATGGTTTTTCTGCAGCTGTTAAGTCTTCCACAATCCACTTCAGTCTGTCTCCTTGAGTGTGCAATGGGAGAATGAGCACTGGAAACATCTTGTCACCAGTAATGGTCCTGAGCAGGTAAAAGCCATTCCTGTGATTCCTTCATCAGAGAAGATATCACAATGATTTTGGATAGTTCTTCTTACTCTATTACTCAATCATTTATGGTTTTTTCAGCAGATGCAGATGTTATTCCAAATTACCAAAAAAACTAAGACTGACTGTGCCTAGAGTGCACTTAATTTTGGCATAAGCCTCATTGAACTTACTGATACTTCTGTTTTTTGAGATAACATGTATAGGATGGGGTTCTGCTGGGAAAACTGAGTCGTGCTGAAGTAAAATAGGGATAGACTTGTGGCATCATCATTATATTCTGTGACCATGATGTTCCAAAGTAAGGAACTTGTTTTGTGATATTAAGATAATGACACCCAATGGCAAGTTGCAACTCTAGATTTCTCTTACTGCAGACTCCTGTACTGTAGATTTGAGTGATAGATTCTAAACCTAGTTAACTAATTAAAAACCCATAAGTATTAGCTAAGCTAAACCTTTTTTTCTGGCAATATCCAACACAGCAAACAGCTTGGGAAATTGCTTGTTAAATCACATTTATACTAAAAGGTATAGGGAGAGTCTTGGAGAATGATGCATTACAAAGTGAATTATTTAAGTTTATCCATATTGTTCTTCAGACATAGCCTCATCTTCACCCACATCATTTTCTCCAGATAGCAGTTTTTATTATGATGGTTCATTCTTACAGCTAAGCCCTGCATCTCCTTGCACTGCTTACACTTGACATGTTTTCTTTTTTTAACCCTGGGAAGGAGTTTATTCAAAATGTTCCCAGATAGGTGCTCTCTTACGCCTAGAAGATATGACCGTTTTTCTGTGGCAAAAGTGTGAGGGAATGTAGGAAGGTGTATGTGATTACTGAATGTCTTTCCTTCTTCTTTCCAGTCCACTCCACTGTTTTTTCTACTCTGTTTCTGTCCTTTCCTGTATATTGTGTCTCTGTCTTAAGACAGTGTCTTAACCAATGCCTCTGCTTTGCTTGGCCCAGCTGCACCACCACATAAGCACAGAACAAAATCCTGTCCAACCTCTTTGTTTCTTTGCACATGTGAGTTTAGTCCGGTGGTTCTCAGCTTTTTGCGGGTCATGGAAAGCCTGGTGGTGTATTGCAGTCTTACAGGACACACCAGCCTGCCTCTCCCAGGCCAGCTTTAGCCATCTCCGTGTCTCTCTGCGACACACTTACCACTGTGTGGTGACACAGTAATGTGTCCCAACACAATTGAGAACAGCTGCTGCAGTCTGCTGGGGAACAAACTGAAAGCCCAGAATGTTTAAGAAGCAAGATCTGGTAGTTACACTGGTCAGACTAGATCCAATAGTTCATTTTTATGAAACTGTAAGTTTGTAGGTTTGTCATGTTTGAGTTGATTTAATTGTAACTGTTATTTCTAAAGGAGAGAGAAGTTTAGTGTTTTATTGATGATTTTAAAAATAAAATCTGAGTTTAAAAAAACAGGTTGGTTTTTTTTTTTTTTAAATTGATTTTTATCCACCCGGCTTACAAACCTTACATGGCTCTCTATACACTCAAGCAGTGCCTCCCATATCTACATTGCTCTTTTTAGCAGTGTAGTATCCTGCTTTTTCCTGGCTGCTGGCCTTTTCCCACTGCAATCAAAGTTTCAAGCAGTAGGAGCTGCCAAAGTCTTTCCCAACATCAAGGAAAGACTAAAGTAATGAAGAAAAGTTTTGGCAGCCTTTTCATTCTCCTGCTGCCACTTGCTGGAATTATTTTACTTCCATATGTAGTTACCTGCTGCACTGAGTAACACAACCTAGTTTTCACTGCAGCGCATAACTATAATGTACACTCAGCACCACTGCAAGGTCAAAAACGTGCTTGAGCTCTCCTGCCTGCCCTACGCTAGGAAGCTGAGGTGAACGCTTGTACTGAATGCAGTCATTCTAGAGTAGTTCAGTAGATTGTAACTGCCCGTTCATTCTATGATGCTGCTGCCCAGACTGTTCCCTCATTCTAATTTTATATACTGATTTATAGTTAACACCAGTCTTCTGTACTAGTTTACACATTTGAGCATATTTCCTGCCCACCAGCAGATGGAGATAAAATACCTAAAATTTGGTTGTATTATTTCCCACTATATATAATACCTTTGCTGAGCCACAGAACCTAGATGTTTTTGTCATTAATGGTTGAAGCACCTCTACCCTGTCCAGCAGTGAGAGAGATCAGAAGAAAGGCCTCAGATGTCTGTTCTGTTCTGTTCTGCTGACTTCTGGCCACACAAATGTGTAACTGTCTCTTTAGCACTAGACAAAACAGCGGCAAACAGTCTTTTTATCCTGGAGGGGTGGCTTGTTGCACACGTGATGGTTGAGTTCTGGGGAGTTCCAGTTCCATGCTGCACAGCTCACACATCTAAATATTGTATTCTCCTTCTGGGCTGAACTCTGAGGGAAACATTGACTCCCAGGGATCTCTGAGGAAAGGGGAGAAGATACAAAGGAGAAGGACGTTTCATTATGTTAGGATCTGACCCTCACATAAGTAGACAGTCTCTGATGAAAGATTTTCCTCTTCCAGGCTTTGCCTTTTTGTTTCCAAATGAATCATGCAGCCAGTGTTAAGTTTCTTTGTTCCATCCAGTACCATATCCCTGAGGAAGGCAGCATGTGCAGTTTTGGTCCTTAGGTACAGACGTAGCTTTGTGTCTGCCGTTTTCAGGTAAGGGCCAGCCTGCTCAGTTCCAGAAGCAAGACACACAGTCTTTTTATATATGCCCTAGGAGGTGCCTAAAGCAAGCTTATTTAAGTACTAGTTTTCTCTGGCCTCCACTCAGCAGCACCAGAGTATTCATAATGTATGTTTAGGCTATGAAGCTGGGATGTATGATTCCCAGTGGAGGCAGACAGACTTCTGCTAGCTCAACATGAGCTAGTGTGCTGAAAAAAGACTAGTGAGTGGTGTTGTCCTGGTAGTGATTCAAGCTAGGTGCCCAGACCCAGAAAATTAGGAAGGGTTAAATTTCAGTGGCTAGAGTGAGCCACTACCAGTGCCACAAGGTCTGTGTTGCTATGTTTAGCATGCTAGCCTTGAATCTTTATGACTAACAGATTTATATTTTTTGCATGAGCTTTCGTGGGAGATCCCTTCCTCAGATGCTTTTTTTACTGGACTAGACTAACACGGCTATCTCTTTGGAAATTGAATCTTTATCTCTGCTGGGGATCATACCTCCCAGCTGCAATACAGACAAACCCAAAGAGGCCATTTTGTCTTCAGCATTTGCAGGTGCCAGACCGACTAAGCCCCATCTGCCTGCAGAGAAGTAGAAAGAATTGGGGGACCAGAATGGAGCTGGAGATAGCGCAGAAAGGTCCCTGATCTCTCTCAGATGTGAGCTTGTTGAATCTATTTGGAGAAGCTGTCATTCTCTAAGCCCTTCATAGATGGCCCTACTCCCTCCTCCTGCTTCCCTGCACCTGCTAGAAGTTAAGACCTCAGCCTCTGGCTGAAGAGCAGATCCTAGGTAAGTGCAGGCTTTTTACAGGCAGCTTTTTGACCAGCAGAGAATCTGTGGTAGGCTTTAGCGATACAAGATTAAAAAGAAACCTGTTGAACATTCAATGAGAATGAAGGAGTAGGATTCTCCCGTTATCTCTCAACTATTTTTTCAGATTATAGGAACACTTTTCAGGAAATGGATTTCACTATGACACATACAAAGGTTTGAATCTTGATTTCTGGAGGATGATGAAAATGTGTTATGCTTTGCTATTTAACTCTAAGAAGGACAAGGATTTTTAAACTTTGGAAGGTCACTTTACACGTCTCAATCTTGATTAAATATCTTTTATGTAATTTAGGAAGGGAATGCTGTGTCTAAATTGTATTCTATAATAAGTTTTCTCAGCTTCAGATTATATGCAAATATGGTACATTCTGTGTTGTCATTAATAAAAAAAAAAATATTTAACAGTATTGGACATTCCATACTAATGAGATTGTGTCTTCACTAGGAAGAAAGGTGTATTTTTAACACACAACAGCAAATCAAGGCAAAGCAGCTTCTAGTTTTGAAAGCAAATGGCAGGGGCATAAGGCGGCTGCTTGCTGCCCACAACTCCAGGGAACCCCCCTTTTCGGGGCTGCATCGGGACATTGCCTGGGGCTCCTGCTCTGGGGAAACTCCAGGCCAGGGCCTCATGGGGCTGCTGTCCGCGGCTCAATCTCCAAGGAGCCCTCCCGGCTGGGGCTGTATGGTGCTGTGGCTATGGAGAAACCCGCAGTCGGGGTCACATTGGGCTGCCACCTGTTGCTTGGGGGAATCTCTGACTGGGGCCACATGGGGTTGCAGCCCGCAGCAGTAGCTCTGTCTCTGGCTGGGGAACGCTCTGTCTCTGGGTCTGGCTCTGGCTGGGGCTGGGACCCTATGGGACTGCTGCAGCAACTCAAGGGAATCCCCCACCCGGGG
Organism: Podocnemis expansa; assembly: GCA_007922195.1. Lineage (NCBI taxonomy): Eukaryota > Metazoa > Chordata > Testudines > Podocnemididae > Podocnemis > Podocnemis expansa. The sequence continues at coordinate 1,180,450 of ML682015.1, forward strand.
CTGCTACCTGCGAATGTGGCTCCAGCTTGGGGGATTCTCGTGGCACACTGCAGGAGTTGCTGCGGCACACTGGTTGGGAACCACTGCAGTAGAGTCATGGTGAGCTGCTTCTTCCTGGCTGTCCATCTTTTGGACTGGGAAGGCACAGGCGAATGTAATCATTTCCACAAGTACAGAGTAATGCAGTTACATAGGCATATGTAGTTGTTTCCACAAATACTGAGTAATGTGGGGGCTTTGATTTATGTGAATAACACACATGTAACTGAAGTGGTGGTACCAAATGTCTAGTAGTGGATGAAATTTGTGCGTTTTAATGAAAGAAAAAATCATTTTTTATGAATGAATTTTTACATTTGAAGCTTGTATTTGTATCAGTAATAAGAACAACATGTCCTATTACCCAGCCACTAGTCCTTATGGTGTGATATGATCATGGCTTGAAAATCTGTGGGTGGTAGAGAGTTCTTGTTTGGTGCATCTCAGTTGTGGAATAGGAGGGGAGAATACTGCAAAAGAGAATACTCCTTTTCAGAAACAAGAGAGGGGGTGAGTGTTAGAGGGACATGGTGAATGTCAATTTTATCAAACGCTCACTACTGAGAAGCTTGTATTTAAAAAACAGAGCCCCAGATAAAGTTTGGGAACACTTTTTCCTAATTATGATTTCAGAGTTCTTCCCTTCCCAAGCTGCTGAAAGTGGGGGAGAAGGGAGACACAAAACATCAGAAGCTGAAAATGATGCAGAAAAGGATGTAGCACATTGCGTTATGCAAAAGAAGAGGAATCAAGGGAGACGGGAATAAAGGTACAAGAAAATCAGCAGATGTAGTAAAGTTGATCAAATAGTAATTGACACTTGTTGTTATTGGTAATATGTAATTTGAAACTTTTCTGTAGGATTGAGCCAGATCTATGGATGATTAAATACTGTTAAGCAAACACGTTAGATTAATATCAGTGGAATTGTTCAAATTCATTTAGTGAACAGTCAGCCAATCCTAGTAGTAAGTTGATATTTAGAAACCTTTTTTTTTTAAGGTTGGTTCACAACTAAATACAGTACACATCTATTTAATTATTTTTAAGTACAGTCATCATTTTGAGGATTGGTTACGTTGTAGGTAAGAGCTTGGCATAGTTATTTTTCATATTATCCAATAAATCTACCATTTAGATTCATGCTTGTATATGTGATAATCACATCTAGAAAAGTGTATATTACCTACTTCTGTATTTTTTCTCACTTCTTACATATGGAAGATGGTGTACTACTTCGTGTCTCTTTATGCGTTCTGACAGCTGGGATGGGCCAGCAGGTATAGCTGAGATGGTGGCACCATCTTGCAGTATTTGTTGGAGTGTACATGTAGTCCTCTTAGCTGTTCCCTTTGCATTCTTGAACATTCTGAAGGTGAAGTAATAAAGCACAAGCATCCTGTGCCATTTCAGCTCCTTCCAGTCACAGCACCAGATGGTTATGAATCTGATTGGACCCCTCTAATCCAGATCCTTCTGCCAAGAAGATATTTTTCGATAGTGGATCCAAAAGTGAAGAGACCCAGCTTTAAAATATCTGTTGTCCATAAGTCTTTCTGAAATCGTGCTAGATACTTGGGTTTGATGAGCCAAGCAACGAGTTCTGTTGGTCAAAGAAGCTCTTGGTTCCTCAGATCTGATAAATCTAAGGGGCCCAAGAACAAGGTAGAAAAGCTGCTGCTGTTCTTGGAGACCTTTGGTCTTAAAACTGTTCAAAAAGCTCTGGTCCTGGCTTTGGGATCAGGTTCCAAGACAGCTATTCCAAAGTCAAGTCATTACAAGATCCTACCATTTGTCCAAACTACTGCCCCCAATATGTTTACATGGTCCTAGCTACAGTAGCAACTTATTTAAGACTACAGGGTGTTTGTTTACCCTTGTTTTGATCATTGGATCATCAAAGCCTCATTAAAAGATGCCTTCTTCAAAGATGTATGTTAAACATATTCCCTCTGAAGGGTTACTACGCTTGATAAATATGAAATAAATTCATTTTTTCTACATAGAGGATCCCCTTCATAGTAACAATTCTTGACTCTCAGGAGGGCAGAACATATTTGTCAGAAGAGAGATTTCTGAAGCTTTTGTCTGATATAAAGGTTCTCTGTCAAAATTCTGTGCAAGCAATAATGTTCTTCTGAGCTCTTATGGATCTTGTGGCTTTAGCCACTTGTGTCAAATCTCATGATGTTCAGCTCAGAATGAGAACTCTAATGCTGACTAATGTTAACATGTTGCTATACTTGATGAGTAATTTGACAGCATTGGCCATCCTGGAAGAAATACTGCTAGCCTAGACATGGTGGACTCAAGGTACAAGTGTTCTGAAATGGGTATAGTTCAACTCTTTAGCTCAATAACCTTTAATGCCTCTGACAAGAAATGCACAGCACACTTCAACAGATTAACAGAAGTCATTGAAGCTTTCAAGGGGAGGATACATATAAAAGATCTAGAACTGAGCGATCCGTTGGTCAATCAGATGTTTTCTACATTGCATCCAGAACAAGGTCGTGCCAGTGATTACAAATAATACAAATTTCAAACACAGTATATTATGAGAACAACCAGGAAGGGTTCCATTCTTTGCAGCTGTGAAGGAAGCAATCAATATACGAGACTGGTGTATCTGATACTGTGCATATACCATGGCTCCCCATGTAGCAAACAGCATTGAGAGTCTGGTAGTTGAACTGAACAGAGACGTTACAGAACTGCAGAAATGGTCATTAAACAAATCATTTGTAACCTCTGTGAGTTCCCAGACATCCATCTCCTTGCCACCAGACAGAATCTGAAGAGTCTCTGTTTTTGTCCAAGAGCCGTAAGGTAGTGTGCTCATCTCAGATGCTTTCCTCCTGAGCTGGCGAAAGAGTCTGATTTATGCCTTTGCCCTTTTTTTGTCCCATCCAGTGAGTGAGAAAGATAAGACAAGATTGAGCTAGGACAGTTCTGTGTCCCAGGATGCCAAGACAACAGGGACGTTCACAGGAGTGTACAGACTACTTCCATTGTTACCATACTTAACAAGAGCACAGAATTTATCACCTGGACACGGTTGATCTACTGGACTGCATGTGATATTGCATTATAATGGGTCCTGAAAACATCTATCCTTGAAAAGAGTAGCAGATATTAACACAAAAACTAAACAAAAAAATGACCCAGAAAATACTGTGGTCTCTCAAGTGTATTATATTTGCGAAGTGGATAATCAAGAAACATAAAGGTCTATCATTGGCTCTAATTCAATATATACTTGAACACTTAGTTCAGTTAAAGCTTTCAAATTTTTCTCTATCCTCTTTGAACATGCACTTAGCAGCTACTGCGGTACACTACAGACAATAAATCTCTTTACACATAATACATTAAATAAATTTATGAAGAGACATGTCAATATATCTATCAATGAAATACTCTTATCTTAACGGGACCTTAGCTTAGTCCTAATGAAGCTCATGAAGCCTCCATTTGAGCCTGTGGCAGTTTGTTCTCAGTTGTAGTGATCGCTAAAGTCTTTTTTACGGTAGCTCTGCTGATGGCTAGGTAGATGTGTGAATTATGTGACCTGACTGGATATCAGCCATTCACTGTTTTTCAAAAGGAAAACACAGTGTTGTGTCCTAATTGCAGGTTCATTCCCAAGGTGGTATCTGATTTCCATGTTAGTCAGTCATATTAATCTGCCTATTTTCTTCCTTAGACCTTTCTTGCACATAGGGTAGTCAAAATTATATACTTCGAAGGATATCTAGGATATATACTTCCTATGGATATGTCAATCATTATCTTAATAGGACCAAAGAATTTCAAGAGTTTACCAATCTGTGTTTCATTTACAGGCAACCATTATGGTCACACAGTCTTTTCAGACGTGGGTTCACCAGTCATAGGTGAACAGCTGTTGCTTGCCTTGGTGGGATTAGATCACACGCTACCAGACCAATGACTACCTCAGTAGTATGGTTGAGCTTTATAGGACTGTTACCTGGAGCTCCGTCCATACTTAAACGAAACACTATTCCTTTGGAGCTGACATTTAATTTGTTAGATCAGTATTTCAGTTCTTGTTCAGTTAGAATTCCAAGTCCTGTTTTCTTCAGTGGATGCTGCTTGCCAAACTGTTGGTGAGCAAGAATGTGCAGAAGACATTGGAAGAAAAAATGAAGGCTATTTAGGCCTGCTCTACACTACAGAGTTAAGTTGACATAAACCAGCTTTTGTTGTTCTACCTCTAAACATTAAAATATAGAACTCATCCATGTAAGTTGCCTACTATATCAACTTAATAATTCTATCTCCATGAGTGGAATAGTGCTTAGATCAATATAGTTAGGGTGAAACTGTGTCCCTGTAGACACTGCGTTGCTTAGATTGCATGTTGACCGTGATCCCTACCCATGCTGGGGCTCACAGCTTTCAGCCCCACCTTACTCCAGCTGTGATTCCCCATCTTGGGCTGACAGCTCAGATTGTCAGCCCCAGAGAATGGAGCTATGGCAGTGGGAATCCAGCTTTCAGCACCCAACTTCAGTTGGTGAAAGTACTCTTGATGAGGATGTGCAACATCGACAGAAGGAACAGCGGGTGAACGTGAAACACAGCTTAATTACTGCAGTGGTTGCATGTCAGCTTGTATTGTCTTAATTTTGTGGTGTGGACACACCCTTGCTATAAACAGTATTCATTGAGCTAGAGGAGGGGTGGCCAAACGTATGGAACTCAAGAGTCTCACAAGTTGATTATTAAACCTTTTGAGAGCTGCACTGAGGCATATAGCCTTGCTTTTACCTACCCCAAAATTACTAAGTTTAAAATTTGTTGCACACTTTAATTTTATCATAAAAGAGGGCAAATATTGATCAGATAATGTCAGATTCTAATAGTTACTTAAGGTTACCATGAAGACTAGGCCTGTACAGTAAATACTTAGCTGTCTTGATGTGGAAGACTGCAGGCTAGTGGCAATTTTTTTTTTTTTTTTTTGTAAAAATCTGGCTGGTAACTTCTTTTAGTTGTATATATTGTGATAATTTTTTTGATCTGTTCGGAAAATGACTTTTCACTGCACCAAATTCTTTCTAGTAGCAGGACAGTTTTGTGTAGGTGTCCAGAGGTGCAATGGATTTTTGATCATGTGAAGATTCTCCTAATTTAGGGAAATCCTTGTGTGATTTTGGTCAGTTATTCCAGGAAAAGCACAGGGCTTTCTGTCAGAGGTGGCTTATTTAATAATGAATACTATGCTGAGAAGATTACTTTTTACTAGTTGGTAAAGAGAGGTTGAGGTCTAGAAAGAAAAGTTAGTTAACTTTAGTTACATTGTTGAAGATTTAAAAATAAAACAGTATACAACCAGTGGAAGTTGCTGAGGTAATAGAGATCAGTATGGTTATGGCCCTAAGGGGCAGATGCTCTGATCTTGTAAATCAGTGTATACCAGTTTATACTACCTGAATATCTACTCCTAAGTTTGTAATAATCTGAACTGTGTACAAGATTCTATCTGTTCTGTACTTTATTGGGAAAAATAGTTTTAATAGAAGTTTCTGCTTCCCTGGACCCCGGCACATCACTGGCTTCTGCGTCTCTGCCCCGATCCCTTCTCCCTCCTTCTATCACGCCCTCACCCCCCCCCACGCTTCCCAAGCACCTCCCAAGCTTCCGCCTCTCCACTCTGGCCCTACCCTGGTCTCGATCCCTTCCCCCTCCCTCTAACAGCCCATCAGCCCCTGCTGTCTGCTTCCCTGGCACAGTACCATTAACCACTTCCCCCTTACCTGGCCAGCCAGCTGATAAGGTGACTGTCTGCTGCTCCTGCTCTGAGCATTCATCTGAAGAATGCTCAGGGGGACAGAGATTTAAACTGTCACCCCAGCCTGGCACCCAGAGGAGTGTGTCTGTGTCCAAGTAGGGCCTGCGGCTGTTGGGCCTGCACAGCCTACAGGGAACATTGCTGGGGCTGCTTTCCTAAATTGATTTGATATTGTTCTACGAGTTGCACTGCCACACCTGAGCTAGACTCTGGATATGCACAGTACACCTTCTCTCTTATATAGAATCCTAACGGAATCTTGAGTCTCGAAAAGTGGTGCAAGGAACTGAGGTGGCAGAGGGCACCACATGCTTGTTTATAGCTTTATCTTCTTCAGGAACAGCAGGGATGGGTAGGAGGGTACATGACCATTCCAAGAGGCACTGGCATGAGAAAATTCCACTGTTTTAGCACTTACCAGTACCTCCTATGAATATGAATTTGTAGAACCCATCTTGAAGAACTTTGATTACAAGTAACCAAGCTTCATTTTCCTCTAAAATTATAGGGGACATTAGTAGAATAACAACAGCATTCTTGGAACAGGATTTTGAAAACCAAAGAACTTAAAATATTCTAAAGTTTTTAACTCTTCTAAATATTAACTGCTGAAACTCAGATGCATCTTTACATCAATACCATAGTTCTTGTGGTGTATTTAACTAGTTCTTTGCTGTCTAATCAGACTGGTACAAAAGGCATTCTGTACTTAGTGGATATTAACTTTTGAGGAATGGATTGTTCGGTCTGTCACCATAAGAAAGTCAAGAGTGGTGAACAGTGTGAGAGAGTTGAGCCTGATGCTATTCTAGATTAAGGTCTAGACGTATTACGTTCAACAATTCTTTGTAGCGTCTGTGGTAAAAATCCAGTAGATTTACAGACTATGTTGTAATAGTTGAAGCTGTATAATGAAATATGTAGTGGCATGTTGCTGTTTCCCTTTTTATGAGGAATTTATAATTCTGTTGTGAAAATTAGTGAATGAAATGTTTGGAATTTAGCTTAAGGCTATATTTTTTTCCCTGATTTTTGGAAAAAATTATTCAATTGTTAAATGTCTTGTCATGTGAGACTTGTTTTGTTCTTTAGTTACTCAGATAGTTGTCTTTTTCGTTAAGTATCATTAATTAAATTAAATTAGAGGCAATTAAAACGTGCACCGATGTGAGGGAGAAAACAATACTAAAGTTTGCAGAATTCATTTGAAGTCACATCCATGGATGCAAATATAACAGCCACTTATTTTCCAGATCTTTGGTTAATGTAACTTGTGGCGTGTGGAGTCATGTTGCTTTCTGCCGCAAAACCTAAGTGGACAGTAGAATGTGTAGTAGAAATCCAAGGAGATTAGTTTCACTGACAGATACATAGTAATTTTTGGACTGGTTAAATTCTACAGTGATTTGTGTTTTGTTCTAGGTGTTGCACACTGGAAAGTAGAACTTTTGGTACTTAAGGGTCCCTTTTAAAAAAAAAAAAAATCTAAAGGGAGACAGACTGTGTTTTAGGGCAGGAATGGGAACGATGGCATAAATCATGGGAAGAGAAGAAAAAAATGATATACCAGTGAGGCAGGAGTAGAAGGAGAAGTGAGAGAAAAAAATACTATCATAGGGCATTGCTCCAATAACCCATTGGAAAAGAAGAAAATAGGTGATGTTAAAGACCTGGCAAGTGAGAATGAGACATGGGGTTATTTGAACATGTGGAAAAAAGCAGATAAAACCAGCATTTAGGTTAGTGCATTTTATTAGATTTCATTGGCAGTTCTATAAGCTCTTTGGACTTCATACACCTCTTTTTAGCCCCACATGCTCTGGAATTGTGTGCTGCAGTTATAGATAGCTGAGAGACCTCCAGACTGAACACATTATAGAAGGGATGGGGGCTAATAAGATCTAGACGTTTTGGGTGGATTGGCTGCCTCTTACTCCCACTTTCCAAGGGGAAGTATAAGACAATTCTGAGAAATATCTATTTCACCTTTTTGCTAATGGTAACTCATTAATGAGAAAAAAGGAAGAAAGCAGACACAAAAGCACTGCCAGAGGCTAGACCCATACTTAGATGTACTTTAAAGGAAACCCTATACGAGGGCTCGACAAAGTTGACTCCTGGCTTGGCGCCAGCTGTTTTATTTTTGGTTGCTAGAAGGGTGCTGTTCTGCTTCATTTCTGTGGCAGAAGTAGAAGCTAGGCTACAAAATCCAGTTGCCAGGGTGGCCTACTGCCTGGGGTTTGTCAAGCCCTGCCCATACCATATTAATGTGGACATCCTTCTATTATAATAAGGTTATGTTACTTATATGTTGGTAAGTAGTAAAATCATACCTTTTGTCCTTTTCTCAGTTAGCAGATGTCTAAATTCTGGCCTCTGTGATTTGCAGCATTTCTCTTTTTCTTCAGTAAAGATAACTGCTGCATATACTTGTGTATAACTCAATCCATGCATAAGACTAACTCCAGTTATGAGCCCCCAAAACAGGGGAAAAAAGCACAACCCGGGTATAAGCCAAGGTATCATCCTCCCACCCCAGCCTTCACTGTCGGCTTCCCCTGCTGTCCCGAACCCCCCTTTCTAATTCCCGGGCCCTGCTGCTGCTCCAGCCTCTTACTTTAACCCCTGCCCAGGCTGACTCCCCAACATGGCTGCTCCAGAGACATGCTAGGACTCCCTCCCTGAGCATCAGAGCATGCTCTCTGCTTGTCTGATCCGTGCATAAGGTGAGTGCCTTTTTTTAAAGGCAATTTCAAGGCATAAAAATCTCAGCTAATATGCAAGTATATATGGTAGTATTGAGTTGGTCACCATTTCATTGCACCAGCAGTTCTTAACCACTGTGTTGGGATGCATTACTCTGTCGCCACACAGTGTTAAGTGCTTCACGGATAGTGAGGGAGGTGCCTGTATTTGGCTGGGGGAGGGTGGGCTAGAGTGGCCTGTAGTGTTGAAACATGCTGCCAAGTGTGTCATGACCCAGAAAAGGTTGAAAACCACTGCATTGCACTATCTGACCTTCTGGTATTTTAACAGTGTCTCCAGTGATAAGCTTCATTTTTGATCCTCTGATACCTCCATAGATTAGCACTAGCATAATCTTAAGAAGGTAGATGCTAAATCCATAGTATGCACTAATTTCTTGTTCCACTTACTAAATTTGTCAGTTTCAGAGCATCTCTTCCAAATACGCAGTTTTGGTTAAATTCCTGTACAATGTTCCCATTTTATGCTGCTTGGCAAAACTAAATTAAAACTAGATCCAAGTGAAACTTCTGATGTTTTAATGATTAATATAAGATATATTCCAACATTTGTTTCTTCATGTGTAGTACATCCTTCACTGGCTACGAACCATGGGTATTGTTGTGTAAAGGTGTATCTTAGCTGATTTAATGATGCACTTGCAGACTTAACTCAGAGTTATATACACAAAGCAAGCAAACATTTAGTTGCTTTTGTTAATTATGGTAAGAATAATTGTTGGGAACACACACATTTTAAGATATATAGTGAAATAAAAAGCCAAGGAGATTCTTGACTTCTGCTGTCAACAATTTTTCTGTGATTGCAGAACAATGGGTTACTCCATGTTTTCAATGATACTAAATTAAATAAAGTCTGCCAAAAAGTTCTTTTTACTGCAGATGGAAAGATATTTAGCAATACTCTACATTTTAGAGAAACATTTCTGGTTTAGGCAGCTTGTATATCTCTGAGAATAAGAGCTTTGCAAGATTTATCAGCAATATTTATTAAAAATATATAGTGTGCTATTTTTCTTTAATGTTTTATACATGGAAATAAACTCATGTATTTCAGGAAAGAAAACCTTTTAAACCCTTTTTAAAATTTGAAAGCATGTGCTATTTAAACTTCTAAAAACATCCAAATAAAACCAATTTAGGAAGTTGGATTACACAAAATTAGATTACAGGTAACCTAGTGTAACAATTTTCATACACAGTAAAATAGAAAAAACCTTAATGCTTTATGTGATCATGCATATGGCCTGTAAAAATAATTAATTTATTAGTTGTTTTTGAGATGATTCCCAATATATTACATTCTTTGCAGATATACGAAAAGGGAGATAACTACCTTGAGGAACGCTAACTTGAAAGTACAGAGAGACAACTAGAGAAAAATAAAGAAAACAGAAGATTGCAGATCTGTGTAATAAGAATAATGATGGTGCTGCTGATAACTGACAGGGAAGGGTTGAGAAGCTTTTGAAGAGTTAACTTGTTAAATCTCACCTATTTATCCCTGTAAGTTTACACAGAAACATGTTATCGATCTCTCACTGGGTAATGTCACTGCTGTGTTGGTTCTTTTTAAGGTGACTTATTTTTCTAGCTACATTATACACTAATTCCTCTTGGGTAATCAAGGTCCGACATAAATGACCAGAAATGTCCTGCCTAGCTGTAAGAGTCCTGCAGTCTTGTAAGGATTAGATTTATATTGGTAAATGTAAATTTCATAGTGTACACACAAACTGATGACAAATTTTTGTTGATGGTGATTGGTTGGAAAACAGGAACTGAAGAAAAATAGCAAACCAAAAAAGCATTCTTTGATTACATCGTGTGAGGGCAGACAAATAAATATTGACAGATTTTATAAGTGTTTGTATACAAATGCTAGAAGCCTGATGACTAAGATAAGTGAATTTGAATGCCTGATGTTACATGAGGATATTGCTCTAACAGGCATTACAGAAACTTGGTGGACTGATGATCAATGGAGCAGGATAATACCAGGGCAATAAATATATAGAAATGACAGAGGTGGTTGTAATGGTGTGGGAGTGATACTATCTGTGAAAGAAAGCGAAGAGTCAAACAGAAAAAATCTTAAATGTATCAAACTAACATGGAATCTCTATGAATAAAAATATTCATACTTGAATAAACCATGGATGGCAGAAAGAATATACCAGGCATGGCCAAACTGCAGCTCGGGAGCCACATGTGGCTCTTGAATGAGAAAGTGGCTCGCGGAAGAAAGTCAGCAAGTCAGTTTAGTAGTTAAAAGTATATGGCTATATGCCTCAGTGTGGCTCTTGAAGGTTTAATAATCAACTTGTGTGGCTCTTGAGTTACATGAATTTAGTCACCCTTGGAATATACTATTGACCACCTGACCTGGTGGTGATGCTTGTAAAATACTATGGGAGATTAGAGAAGCTACAAAAACAGAAAACACTAATAATTGGGAATTTCCGCTATCCACATGTTGACGGCATACGTCACATCCTTGGGACTGGATGCGGATATGAAATTTCTAGACGTAATGTCTACTTCTTGGAGCAGCTAGCATTGGAACTCATAATGGGAGAGGGAATTATTGTTTTAGTCCTAAGTATAGCCCAGGATCTGATCCAAGCGGTGAATATAGCCTAACCACTTGGTGATAGAGATCATAATGTAATTATAACATCCTTGTAGCAGAGGCAGTACCAAAGAAACCAGTCACAGTAGCATTTAATTTAAAAAAGGGGAACTACATAAAAATAAAAAAGCAAGCTAAATGGAAATTAAAATGAACAATCACAAGAGTGAAATGCCTGCAAGCTGCATGGAAGCTATTTAGAAATACACCATAATAGAGTTGCAAACTAAATGTTCCTCCTCTCAAAACCCCAACAAAACAAATCAGAGTACTTTCCCAAAAGCCTCCCTGTTCCTGCCTGCTGCCCCCCCCTCCCAAGGAGCGGAGTAAAAGAGGTTGTTAGACCCAAAAAGGCATCGTTAAAAATTGGAAGTCAAATCTTACCTAGGAAAACAAAAAGGAGCATAAACTCTGGCAAGTCAAGTGTGAAACTACATTTAGGTTATCAAAAAAAGATTTGAAGAGTATTTAGCAAAAGATAGAAAACCCAACAGTATTATTTTTAAGTACAGCGGAAGCAGGAAGTCACTGGACAATCAGGGAACTAAAGAAGCATTCAAGAAAGACTGGGCTATTATGGGAAGCTGAGTGACTTCTTTTCATCAGGCTTCACTGCAGAGGATACAGTGGAGGTCCTTACCTGAGCCATTATTTTCAGGAGACAGATCTGCACAGCTGTCCTAGAAGGAGGGATCAGTAGACATTGTTTTGGAACAAATAGATAAATTAAACCACAGTAAAGTCACAAAGCCCAAATCACATTTACCCAAGAATTTAGAAGAAATTTACAGACTGTGGTGTGTCACCTATTGTTTAAATCAGTGTCTATGCTGGACGAGTGAAGGAAAGCTAATGCTAATCTTTAAAAAAAAAAAAAAAAAAAAAAAAAAAAAAGAGGGGGGGGCTCCAGAGTGTATAAGGACAATTCCAGGCTAGTAAGCCTAACTTTAATACGAGGAATTCTGATTGAAACTGTTTAAAAGAACAGAATTATCGGACGCCGAGATGAGCATGATATATTGGGGAAGAATCAGCAATACTTTTGTAAAGGGAATTCATGCCTCATCAGTCTATTCAAATACTTTGAGAGTCGACAGATGTGGACAAGGGAGATTCAGCGGATTATAGTGGTACTGAGACTTCAGAAAGCCATTGACAAGGTGCCACACCAAAGATTCTTAAAGTTTAAGGAGCCATGGGGTAAAAGGACAGGTCTTCTCATGGATCATTGTTGGTAGTCCATCAATGATGACAATGACAATTATTGTTGCCATTATCTGTGGCAGTGCATGTGCCTCTGAAGTTCAAGTGTTGATCTTACCAGAGGCCACCAGTGAGTCTTGTTCTGAGCCACTTGCTTGAGTTCTTTGAGATTGATGCCAGCCCTCTAGTTATCTTTGAAGGGATTATGTGGACAAACCCTTTTTTGGAGGCAGGTGGGAAGCAGTGCCTAAGCTCCCAACACAAAATTTTGGGAGACTTCCATGCAGAATATACTGCTTCATTGTTAACATGTTTTAAGTCATTTTAAAACATCAGTGTACATAGGTGTCAAGGTTTGTGCATGTATGTGACATATACTTAATGTGTATGTGATGATAAACTTCAGCTTATGCTCAACACACCCTGTGCCAAGTGGTGATGAGGGTGGCACTTGGGGGCGGGACATGGGTTTGCACAAAACTTGGTTTCTGTGGTGGGTTCTCTCAGATATCTGGAAAAGTGGGTTGGCATTCTTTGATGGAAAGATAATTTTATCTCCATTAACAGCTACACTTGTGGCATTTCAGCATTTTTTTTAAAATAAAAAATTAACACAGAGAAACATTTCTTTAGAAGCAAGCATGGTTGTTACATATAGTGTAACTGAGACAAATTGGCAAAAGTAAGTGAATGGTTAAGCTATCTCATGAAGTATACCTTCTACTTCTTTAACCACCAGCACTCACTCATCTTACCACAACTGTGCTGTAGAATAGACTCAATATACACTATCTTAATTCTGCAGTCTTCCAGCAATTCTCTGCCTGTCTCTTTACCAAACTGCTCCCTCCCAACAAAGTAAATTACACCCAGCATGCTTAACTCAATGTGTGTGTGCATTTGTGTGCATGCATGCATGAGGGAGTAGAGGTATGACTGTGTTATGAGTAAAATTGTGATTATAGGATTAGAGGACGTAAGCTATATAAATTAGTTAGCTTTTTATTTTCATTTATGTCAGCTATGTTTTGAGTACAGCCTTAACTGCTTCTAAACAATTTTTTTTGTGAGTAATTAATTTTATATCAGCCTTTCACTGAAAGGTTTTCCCCACTGGTTATCGGTACAATTTCGAAGTCCTTTATGTGATGGCAGAAGGGCTAAAGGGGAGACTGATGGGTTAATTTCTGTTTTGTTTTTGGTTTTGGTACAGATGGGAGAGTGATGCAGCCCATATAGGAAGATAAAGGAACTGTTAAGGGTGAAGGGGGAGAAGGAGAAGAGAGAAAACAGACTGAAGAGATCATGTGAAAAATTGTACCATGGTCTAGTAAAGGAAAGAAAAAAAAATTAAGGTAGAGTGACATCTGGGTGAAATATGCTAAGCAAATCCAAGAAGGATATAGCAGGTTACAGTTTAAAATATTGATTGAAATATTTTAATATTAACTGCAATACACAACATAGTGCACAAGTGCTCCATTCCTTTATATTGTAGATGTTTGTTGCTTCTACATTCGGTCACTTACTTTTGGGTACGCTTTTTAAATCCTGAGCCCTACCAACAATTCCTGGTCCTTTTTAGTGTGTCTGTAAATCAGTTCCTCAAAAAGTGTAGTATCATGCCAGATGGACATGATTCTATATTTTTAGGCTCCAGTTGCAACTGATAATTGTTTTCACTTTTTCCCCAAAGTACTCTTGATACAGTAATAAACACAGTGAGTACCTCTTTGAGCTCTACTTGGCTAAAATTTTAACTGCTTTTTATAGGTTGTACTATATGAAACTGTCTAGAAAGAAAAACTTATTAAAATATTAAATATTTTAGACCGCTTACTATTGTCAGCTGCAAAGAATAGGGAAAACGGTTTCCATGTTCAGTATGCTTTTAAGCAGATGCTTTGTTTTGCTAAGCTGCATCTTTAAACTACTTAATCAGATTTCAGATTGATGTTGTTGCTTTTCTGATGTGGAAGCCCCTGTAGCATCTTGCTTATTCTGGAGCTAAGAGTATGGCTTATATCCCAAACATTTAAATTTATTCCTACTTCAATTGGGATTTTTGAGTGTGTTGGGGAAAAAAAAATTGGTAGGGTGTCAAGAACCCTAAATAGGTGGGTTTTTTTTTTTTTAATAAATTGAAATGATATAAAATGAAAAAACAGCTGAAAAAGTTGCTCTATTTGAGAAGGGGAGAGATTGTTTTAACTCAGAGGAGCCCAGCTTTGATTTTTTTTTTGAGATAGATGTAAGAACAAGGGTTTACTTGTTCTCAGAAATCTTAGGTGCTGGAATCTTCACCTTTTTGTATTTGCCAAGTAACAAGCAGGGTCAGATCCTTTGCAGGTGTAAATCAGCATAGCTCCATTGACTCCACTAGTCCTTCATTCTCTGCAGCTTAGCTTGCTTCCTTCTTTAAATTACTTCTTGTGTTGTATGCAAGGTGGTTAACCAATTATTATTCCAGTTGCTTTTTAGAAATCTAATAATCTTAATATTAGTTTAAAAAGGCTTCTGAATTTTCTTAACTTTGTTAAAGTCCTTAGTGTTACATTTTTGTAAGTTGTACTTCATTAAGCTTGTTCAATTTTCTTGTCAGTTAATAGTTAATATTATTAATTAAATTATTAATAGTTAATAACTTTTGGACCTGAACATATTGGATTCAGTCAAATGCCGAGTTTGACCTTCATCTGTACTATAAAGAGAATTCTCCATCTTCTGTCTGTTGCTACAATGTGAATCATTCTTCTGATTCCAGTATTTATCACTTTGGTATCTACTGTTCATGGAAAGTACTCCTGATATGTGCACAGCTACGTCCTTAAGTTCTCTTAAGTGTTGTTTTTTTCTACTGTGTAGTGTTAGTAGAGGTTTCTTTGCATTTATACACTCTTCAATGTAGTTTTATTTCTTGGACTATATGGTTAGGTGAATATCAATCTGCTTTGTCATAATGTCTCATCTGTGATCTTTGACAGTGGACTGGTCCTTCAAACAGTAATTTATTTGTTTCCAGTATTAATTGGGTTTTGGAATTTGTTTCCCATAGGAAGAGTAACTTTAATTTAATGATACGTCTTAGAAGAGTCTATCCCACTTCTTCATATTTTTATTTTTTGAATAGCGACAGAAACAATTGTAACAGAAGAATTGGCACCGTTTGAGACAGCTCTGATTTGGGAGCTAGTTGGAAATGCTCCCTCTTGTGGATAAACTGTGGTGTTTGGAAAATTATAAAAACCTTATTCACAGATAAGAACTGGGTATTGTCTCAGGCTTTATTGGGTATGGTTGCAGTGAGGGAGAGGGGAAAAGCTGAGAGTTGGAGGGGGTGGTTGTGTGTTTATAATTCTATTTTGGATTGTGGGCTGTAAGTGTACAAACAGCAATAGATGTTTATATAAATCCTAAATAACAAGTGACGGTAGTTTAAACCCAAAATGTAAGAGTTTCAAAACTATTATGAACAGAAGTATCTGAATTTGATATATTAAATTTGATTTGTAGAAGATTGTTTTTTAAATGGCTTGAACTTGTGGAGGGGCTATATTAGTCTATGCTATGGCAGAAATTAACCCTATTCATACAGCTGTGAACATCAGTTTGATGCTGGTGCACAAATAGAAGATTAATAACAATTGTCCTTTATTTAATTTGATAAAGATATATAGAAAAATTGCTAGCTAAAAATAATGTTGAATGGGAAGTTTTACTAACTACTTTTAAAGTATTTGAACTTATAGCTTTTTAAAAACTGTGCAGCCTCAAAATGTCTGTTTATTCTGTGTGTTGCTAACAAAGGCCTTAAAGAAGTACAAAACTAAGTTTGATCACTTATCAAACTCTTAAAAGTGTACTAGCCCTGTCACAGTTATAGTAAGTTTCTTTCCTAAAGATCCTGGAAGTTAAGTGGACAACATATAGGAGAGTGGGGAGAAGAATCATAGAAACTGGAAGGGACTGTGAGAGGTCATCGAGTCCAGTTCCTTGCACTCATGGCAGGACAAAGCACCCACATTAAACCATCCCTGACAGGCGTTTGTCTAAACTGCTCTTAAAAATCTCCAGTGTAGGAGATTCCACAACCTGCTGAGGCAACTTATTCCAGTGTTTAATCACCCTGACAGTTAGGAATTTTTTCCTAATGTCTAGGCTGAGCCTCCCTTGCTGTAATTTAAGCCCATTCCTTCTTGTCCTATTGTTTGTAATTAAAGAGAATAATTTTTCTTCTCCTTCCTCATAACCTTTTAGGTTCTTGAAAACTGTTATCATGTCCCCTCTCAGTCTCCTTTTTTTCTAGACTAAACAAACCAGCTCTTTCAATCTTCCCTCATAGGTCAAATGTTCCAGACCTCTAATAATTTTTGTTTCTATTCTCTGGAGTTTCTCCACATCCTTTTTGAAATGAGGTGCCCAAAACTGGAAACAGTACTCGAGTTGAGGCCTAATCAATGCAGAATAGAGTGGAAGAATCACTTCTTGTGGTTTACTCACAATACTCCTGTTAAGACACCCCAGAATGGCGATTTGCTTTTTTTGCAACAGTATTACAGTGGTGACTCATATTTAGCTTGTGATTTACTATTACACCCAGAGCTGTTTCCGCTGTACTCCTATCTAGGCAGTCATTGCCCATTTTGTATGTGTGCAATGGGGGGGTTCAACCCTAAGTGGAATACTTGGCACTTATCTTTATTGAATTTCATTCTATTGATCTCTGACCATTTCACCAGTTTGTCCAAATCATTTTGAATTGTGATCCTATCTTTCAAAGCTTGTGCAACCCCTCTCAGCTTAGTGTCATCTGCAAACTTTATAAGTTTACCCTCTATGCCATCATCTAAGTCATTGATAAAAATGTTGAACAAAACCAGACCCAGGACAGATCTTTGTGGCACTTTGCCTTCTAGCTTGAATGTGAACCACTGATGATTACTTTCTGGGAGCAGTTATCCAACCAGTTTTTCACTCATCTTATAGTAGCTCAATCTAGTTTGTACCTCTCCAACTTATTAATAAGAATATTATGTGAGACTATCAAATGCCTTACTGAAGTCTAGATATACCACATCTACTGCTTCCCCTCTATCCACAAGGCTCGTTATCACATCAGAGAAAGCTGTCAGGTTGGTTTGACATGATCTGTTTTTGACAAATCCATGCCGACTAGCCCTAAGCACGTTATTCTCTTCTAGATGTTTGCAAATTGACTCCTTAATTACCTGTTTCATTATTTTTACCGATACAGAAGTTAAACTGACTGATCTGTAATTCCCTGGGTTGCTTTTATTTCCTTTTTTGTAGATGAGCACTATATTTGCCCTTTTCCCATCCTCTGGGGCCTCAACTGTCTTCCATGATTTTTCAGAGATAATAGCTAATGGCTCAGATATCTCCCGAGTCAGCTACTTGAGTACTCTAGGGTGCATATCGTCAGGCCCCTGGGACTTGAAGACGTCAAACTTGTCCAAGTAATTTTTAATTTGTCTTTCCCTATTTTAGCTTCTGACCCTATTGTATTGTTTTTACTTACTCATTTTATTTGTATGTTGAATACTAATTGCTGACTAATTGCTCTGACCACCGAACTTGTGCATAACTGCACATAAACACGCTTCTTTCTCTATTTCTTCACTCTCCTCTCTCCATAAGATGCAAACAAAACACACTCAATATAGGAAACAAATATTTTTGGTGGGGATTGGAAAGAAATATATAGGTGGCAGGAATTCATCCATAAATGCTGGAGCTTATTATTTTAACTTGCTTGTTTGAGAACTGAGTCTACCAGCTACGGTGTGCTGTCATGAGCCAAAAGTTTTGTTCTCTGTAGTTGAAGAGAATAAAAAGTTGCTTTGAGCTTAAGTTGTATTTAATTGTAGAGGTCAGTCAATTTTGTATTGGAAAAGAAAATTAAACTAATACAGTATCTCTTGCTTTTGTTTGATCTTTCCTTTCCTTTCCTTTCTTTCCTGGGTTTGCTTCATTTTGTTTTCTTTTCTTTTCTTTGCTATTGAAGATATGTGTTTCTTCACCATGACTGTTTTTCAGTGCATGTCTTTTTCATATTTTTTATCCATCTATGCACCCTCTCATTTTTCTATTTTGTTTTTCTGCTGTCACACCTATATTTTCCATCCTTCATTCTCCCCATTTATTCCCCTAAAAATCTTTTCAATATCATACTTTTTGTTTTTCTAACTTGCCTCATTTGTCTGTGTGTCTTTCATGCCATTCTGACCCATCTTTTCTTCCCATCCAGCCCCTCGTGCACAGAGACATAAATCACTTAGTAGTAGACACCTAATAATTAGAGGACAAAATTAAGATGAGAGGCCTCACTATCCTGGGCAATACTGGAACTGTCTCTGATAATACTAGAGGTCAGACTAGGTGATCACAGTGGGCCCTGTTAGTTTTATGATACCTTTATCTGTGTGTGTTTAGATTCCTATCAGAGTATTTCCTTAAGACCTTGTTGGGGGGGGGGGGGGGAGGACTGTCATTCTCTTAGAGCCCAGATTCCTATTTCTAAGGTTACCTTGAAACTATAATAGGTGGAATTATTTTATTTTTGTTGAAAGATTCTGGAGTAGCTGACAAGTGAATTTTTCATGCCTTATTATGAATGTATCTACCCTGTCCCCAGATTTACCTTGTTGTGTGTGTTCTGTTTTTAATTTAACCTTATAAGCACACACATTAGCGTCAAGTTCTCTTGTAATGTCGAAGGATCCAGATTCTTCATAACAATCTGATGTTCATTCTGAAGCAAGATTCATGGGTTTTGAAGCAAATTAAAGTTAAAGTTAAAAGCTTAAAAGTCCTTGTGCTTTCAGTTGCTAATATGCTCCATATTTTGGACCAGTAAATTAGTACCTAAGCTGGCTCTGCTTTGTAAAATTTGATGGTGAGAATGTTACAGATTTTGCTACACTGGTAGTGGATATCTGGGACTTGTGGCACGTTAGAAGAGATGAAATGCAGTTAGAGATTTTGGTGTAAGAATGTAAGCAGGATGTTTTGTTAAAATGATCAGCATTTATTAAACAATGTTGACCTTAAGGTTCTGATTTCTGAACCTGTTTGATACATAGACTAACCAGATTTCATCACCTTGATCAGAAGGGAATGTGGAGACTCCAGCACATTTCACACATGACAAAGCAGCATTTTCATCAATAAGATCCCTCAGTGCTGATAACAGAGATGCAGAGGAAGTTCAGTTTTCATCTGAGCTCCCCTCCCCCACTAGACCTTCACTAGAGCCAATTGAATATGGCCATCATAGAGGACACATACAACATCCATACAGTGGCCTGCCATGGTTTGCTCTTCGCATATCACACAATGGCATAAATGGAACATGTTGTCCTCCTACTCTATTGCATATGAGAGGCCTTCCAAATCCTATGTGAGCAGGATGAATTCAGTGAGACCATTAACTTAAATACATTGATGGAAACAGGGAAGGAATAGAAGACTCTACTATGGAGCAGGATATATCTTCCACAAATGAATTATCATCTTCATCAGAAGAAGCCATGATTCCCTCTGCACCTACTGTTGTAGATGACCTTAAACTGGTTAAAGATCTATTTAAGAGGGTAGCTCAAAAGTTAAAGATCCCTTTAGAGGAAGTGACAGAATCACACCACAAGTTGCTGAAAATATTGCATATAGCAACATCATCAAAAATCTCACTTTGGATGGATGAGGCTTTATGGAATCTATCAGTAAAATATAGCTGACACCAGTAACCATTCCTACTACCAACAAGGTGAATGATAGGAAATACTGTATTCCAGCTAAGAGGATGGAATTCTTATTTTCCTGTCCACCACCAATCAAAGAAGAAAACAGACAAATTATAAAGCTACACCACACCAAAAGGACTGGAAAAAAACTCGATGTATTAGGAGGAAGGTCTAGTTATCCTCCACCTCATTAATGAGAGTATCTAAAGTATGCAGCACTACAGTCTAATTTCGACTATAATATTTACAAAAACCTGTTGCATATAATTAATGATATTCCAGAGATATAACATAAGAAATTGATTAAAGAGGGACAACTTGCATCCAGAACATCTCTGTTGGCTGCTTTAGATGTAGTTGATGCTGTGGCTAAGACAACAGCCATGGCCATTGTCATGCACAGGGCTTCAGAAATAGGAGACTTAAGGCACACCTTTCTTGCCAAAAAGACAGATGAAGTACTTCCTGTGTTCAGTGAAGGATTCTAGGGCAACACTGAGGGCATTAGACATGTATACACCTGGAACAGAAAGAAAACAACTCATGTTTCAACTATACGCTCGCAGATATTGCATCCAGCCACAGTACAGAGACTATGAATCCCAAAGAGGAAAACAGAGAGCACACCAGGGCAGGCAATCATAAGAAACGTCCTCCACTTCACAAAAATGTAATCTAAACAACAGTTTTGAGAAGTTGGCCAAAGGTTTCAGAAACCCTAATCATCATACAGTGCCAGCTTCACCAAATTAAAATTTCAGTTTATGCCTATGCCAGTTCCACCTCAGTTGGTTAGCAATAACAACAGACAAATGGATTTTAATAATTATAAGATTGGGATACACTGTCCCATTTATATCCATTTCCCCTACCAACTTTCCCTCCCTATCCCTTTTCAGCGAACCATCTCATGTACAAATATTGCTCTAAGAAACAAATCATTTTTTACAAATAGGGGCAATAGAGCATGTATCACCTTATCACACAGGGAAAAGATTCTATTCCTGCTACTTTATAGGACAAAAAAAGAGCAAGTGGTGGAGACCCACATTAGATCTCAAGACACTAAATAAATTCATGAGGAGACAAAAATTTAAAATGGTCACTTAACAACCATAATATCTGCATTACAAAGAGAGGAATAGTTCTTAGCCATTGACCTTCAGGATGTGTATTTTCAGTATTACTTCCCACAGTCTGTCAAAATAATAAATAACAAATATGCTCAAGAGCAAAGCGTGGGTCACCAAAAAAGCCTCATAGCACCATCTCCAGTGAATACTGCATTGAGAAACACTTGGAAGCTGTCAGAATAGCTGTAGCAGTGGGGTTCAGGAAGAGAGGGGGCACCAGGCTGGGCATCATACTCCGCAACCCATTGATGATGTCTCCTCATCTTCTGTCCTGTGGGCCAGAAGCTCTGGGATTGGCCAGGCTCTCTCCACCAACCATTGCCAACCTCACACCACCCATAATATGGTGTTAAAATCCCTTTCCCTTGTTATTCCCCAGTCCCAGACAGAGTAATAGTCTTCCATTGCTATTAGATAATACTGTTAGTGTTGAATTCCAAAGGGGCAGCTGTGTTAGTCTAGTTCAGTAAAATGAAAAAAGGAGTCCTGTGGCACTTAGACTAACAGATTTATTTATTGCATGAGCTTTTGTAGGAGAAAATACCACTTTGTCAGATGCTTTGAAGATGCGGGAGTTCAAACATCTGATGAAGTGGGATTTTCTCCCATGAAAGCTCATGCAATAAATAAATTCATTAGTTTTAAAGTGCCACAGGGCTCCTTGTTTGTTTTACTGTTAGCATTGTCATTCAATAGGCAGCTCGGAGCTGAAGGTTCCGATTTCCAGTCTTAAAATGCTTGATATGGGGATTTATATTGTACATAATAATTATTTTTATCTCTCTACTTTTAAAAATAATCTAAGAAATAACAATTTTTGTTAAAAGAAAACAGCTTGAGTTTAGAAAACCAAGCGCGCGAAAACTAGAGAATCCAGAATTACAGTTGCCCAGGTGCGATCTGCTCTTTTTGCATCACAATCTTTAATTACAGGAAAACAATGAGGCTGAATTAAGGTTGTGCTTGCATCCTTAAATCTGGCATTTTTAAACTTTCAGGTACTTAACTTAATTATTTAAATAATTTCTTTTAACACAGTTTTTTTTGGTTAGGTAACTGTACTAGAAAGCTGCATCATGTTAAAGTTCATTGTATCCTGGTTATTGTACTGGGCTTGAAAATATTTTGCTTTTAATACCTGCATTCCCATCTTGACTTCTGTTTACTGCTCTTTACTATGTGCATCTTTTCTTTTCATTATTTTTCTTCACCTCTTTATGCAGAATCACCTCTTTTTTTTTGCATATTTTCTCTACCATTTTTCATCTCTCCAAATCTCTATCAATACTTGTTTTTTTACAACAAAGTATGGAGAAACCACGTAGACAGTAAAATTCAAAATAACAATATTTACTAAATATGCACAATGTACAAGATCTAGTTGAGTATGTATACTGTTTTGGCTGGTTTCTGGTGGCTCCATTTTCATACTACACACTATACATAAGTGGTTTTAAAATTTTTCCTCTTGGGTTCCGTTTGAAAAAAATCATTCATGCATGTGACTGAACAATTATGTCTTTTAGCAAAAGAAACAAGGAGTCCTGTGGCTCTTTCAAAGATTAACAAATTTATTTGTCGCATGAGCTCTTGTGGGAGAAAATCCCATTAGTCAGATGCTTTGAAGCATCTTCAGAATGTCTGAAGTAGGATTTTCTCCTACGAAAGCTCATGCAGTAAATAAATTTTGGTCTTTAAAAGAGCTACAGGACTCCTTGCTTGGTTTGCTGAACTAGATTAACACAGCAACCCCCTTTGGATCTTTTAGGTGCCTTTCCGACTTTTGGTGGCAGTAGCAGGGAGTGCCACAATCCCACACTGGGTCCTGATCCTTGGTTTGAAAACCCTGTGTGTTCCTTTAAGAAGCAAAAACTCCTTCCCTAAAGCTGCCAGGAAGTGGGACTGTGCTGTGCTTGAATTGTGGGTGATTTTTATCCTTGTAATTTCTGAAAAGTAGGTATTTGAAATGGTATTTTGCAACATCCTGGCACATGTTCTGAAAATTCTCATGGGAGCTGGTGGGAGTGGAGAGGACAACTGTTGTATCTCTGATCTTCACTTATACTCCAGAGTGGCTGCTATAGGAGTGAGGTAGTTGCTAATCTAACTCTGTTTTGGGGCTCCTCCTCTCCAATTTATATGTACATTACACTTGTTTATTACAGTGGTGGGCACTGGTGGAGCATCTAGATTGACTGATGTCTGTCTCTCACGCTTATAGCTTTCCCAGCCTACAGCAGAGTAAAAAGTTACATTTTTGGTGTGTTTTTGTTTCACTGGGGCTTATAAGAGCAGTGGTACGTTGAGGGTTTTTGGGTTTTTATTTCAGTGTGGCAATAACAGTATGGAAAACTGACAAAGGTTTTGGTCTGTTTTCACACATCTGCAGTTTGGGAAATCTGAGTAGCATTCAGAGGCACCAGGAACTATTGGCAGACTTGGCAAGACAGCCTTCCCGTTATTTTACACTTAGATCACATTTGAACTGTCTGTCTTTCTTTATTAACTTACATGTTTTAATGAAAGTTTATAAATTCAAACCACAGGTAGCACTTGTCTGGTAAAGCTTCTTGTTTGTTTGTGACCAAAAGGATTTTTGCTATTGTAGAGATGAGTAATTGCTAAAATGCTGTGCAAAGTGGTATCCAGTTCAAATAAAGAACATAAAAAAACCCCAAATACTTTCAAATGCTACTTGAAGTTTGTTGTGTCCTGGTAAAAGAAAACCAAAACCACACCTGTGTGCACCAGTTTCCTTTACTAAGTTTCTCTACCTCTGCAGCATTTTATTTGTAATAAACAAATGTAATTCAGAGATAGAAAAGATGAGAAGTCAGATGCAGTAAAGAAATCCAGCTCACTGTCAGTTTTTGTTTAACCCTGATGTTAGTATTTTTAAAAAAGAAATCAGTACCCAGTGCTTGAGAAACTTCATAATAATGAAAAGTGACTTAAGTCGTGGGTGTCAAACTTGTCTCCTATGGTTGGCCAGATTTGACTTAAAAGTACTTCAAGGGGCGGCACATACCATAAATCGAAATATTAGGGCACTCTCAACAACATCGAGGAATGCTGTGTATGAGACTGCTTTTCAATAGCTCTCACTCTCTGCCCCTCTCTCTCCTCCTTCTCTGTTAGGGGGAGAGAGTTGTTTTACAGGGCACAGTGTTGTACACCCAGTGCTTTGCACTGTCTCAGGACCTCATGGTTTCTTGGCATCATGGAGTGCTGGGTATGGGAGACCATTCTGGCTCTCTGTTAGGGGGAGAGTGTAGTCCCATGGAGCAGAGCTATGGGACAGATCTGGCCTGCTCTGGCAGCATGTTTGACACCGCTGATTTAAGTAAACTTCAGCTATAATATGAAATTTCCTTGGAATATGGGGTCTTGCAATGCAATCTAAGGTGGATTCTATTTGGAAACCCAAGGCTCACTTTTCTCTCCCAACTGCTCTAGGGGAGTTCGAATGTGGTGCACCTCACCAAGGAGGATATTTGTTCTTGATCGTGATGGAAAGCACCGACATTTGTATCAGAGTTGGTTAGTAGATATTGGTAACTCTCCCTCCACTTTTTTTTCCTGTCCTCTCCTACTAAATTACAACTGTGAGGGGTTGGTAAGATTACTATCTATTTTCTTTGCTGCTTTCTCTTCTCATTCTTTGTGTTGGTATGAATGTAGCTTTCTTCCTTTTCCCGGTAAAGGGTTGTGTGTGGATAGCCCTTCCATATATGTATTTTTTGGTTTTGTTTATTTCACTTGTCCCAGGCCTTGTTTCATCCTTCAGAATGGATCATTCCCTGCCTTTGCTACTTATGGGAATTGTAGATTGAAACTGGTATAATCATTGTAAATATTATGGTTTCCTCAGTTGAAGCTGAAATTATTACTCGAGATTCTTCAATTAATTAGGTTTTTTGTGGTATATATTGCAGTGATAGCTAAGCACTACGGTATTTTTTCTGTTGGATCTTTATAACCAGTGCAACTTGTGTGAGCAAATGTTTTTTCAATACAGCTAGTCCTCACTTAGTGACCTACTCGTTTAGTGACCCCTCAGAGTTATGACCAGCTCTCTGATGAGTTGGTATTATGGCGATGTACGAGAACTCGCATCAACTCTCTCAGATTACCTATATTTACAGTACACTATGCAAACTAAGTTCAGTACATTAGAGCTTAAAACACTTAAAATATATATTAAAAATGTTATAAATGATGCAAAGGTGACATTAAAACTATCTACCGATGGTTGAAAAACCCACTACCAGTAAAGTACATTATGCTTGAAATACCGGTAAGGGCTGCTCCTCGTTTAGTGACCAATTCGTTTATCAACCGGGTTTCAGGAATGGAACCCGGTCACTAAGTGAGGACTACCTGTAATTGAATTTAATGCAAATTTACCATTGGCATCTTTTAAACTCAATAGACTCCTCAGCAGTTTCATATGTAGATTAAGTAAAGTGCATTTTATTCAATTTCTAAAATTTATTTGTCCCATCCTCCTAAGGGTCACCTGCAGAAGTTTAGTAACAGTCTTGTGCCCTTTTACAGTACAGCAGAGAAGGCTTCAAATGTTTAAGGACTTAGGGCAGGCACTTTTTTGCATTTTTTTGAAAAGTTAGAAGTTCTGATCATGTTAACGAGAAGGCTCTATAGAAATGGTGGCATTTCAAGAGTCAGTTTTTTATATATGAGCATTTGAAAGGGGAAAGGATTTTTAGTGACTTTTCAAAAAAATTTTGGGGTTCTATTTTTTTAATTTTAGTAATTGAATAACTTTTTGTATGAAAGGAAACTTTAATGAAAATAGTCAGCATATTCCCAGTAATCATCTGGAGACCTCTTAGGATTCCTCCAGCAGAACTAGAACTCACCAGAGTGGACATTCCTGAAGAGTATTAAACAAACAATAAAAAAGCCCTGCTCTTCCAGGTTGCTTTTTATTTATCATAAAGAACCAGAAGTCCAGTTTTCAATAAATTCTTGGCAGATAACCTTAAAAACTTGATGGTCCTATTAATTAATTGCAATATTATTTATAACTTTTTTGTTGATAATTAGGGGGTTTTACAGATATATATAAAACAACTTCCAAAAGTACTTCTGTTGTGACTCATTTGCTAATTAAAAAAGTAGTTTTATTTTAAATAAACACATCAAAGAAGTTAGCATATAAAGTTAAGTAACTTTCTAGTCCAAAAAGTGGCTAAAACTTAGTGCTTTGGATGATGTATTTATCTTATATTGTGTCCACATCAAATGTATTAAGTTTACATATAAAAAGATAGTATATTTTCTAATTGCAAGTCCTTCATCTCAACTTAGGATCTGAGAGTAAACTTAGTCTTCCCTAACGTATCCCGATTATGCTTTTGTATTCAGTAGAACTGTAGAGTTGTGACTCCTTGAAACTGAGACAATTCTGTTGTAAGAGTAGATTCCAACTCTCCCTTGTCATAACAATGATGGCTCTGTGTAGCTAGCATGCATGAACCAGAGAGAACCATTTAATTAATAACAATTAGTCCAAAACCCAAATTTGTACTGCTTAAACTATACTGGTATAGTTAAAGTGAAATAATACTCCTACTGTGTGGGTACTGTCAGA
Organism: Podocnemis expansa; assembly: GCA_007922195.1. Lineage (NCBI taxonomy): Eukaryota > Metazoa > Chordata > Testudines > Podocnemididae > Podocnemis > Podocnemis expansa. The sequence continues at coordinate 1,207,417 of ML682015.1, forward strand.
CTGCTATAAAGATGCATATATTGGTATAATGTATTCCTGTACAGAAAGGGAAGTAATTTATACCAGTATAAGATGGCTTTATACAGGTAATCGTACTGGAGTTTGTACTAATGTAACAATTTCAGGTGGAGAAAAAAATCATGACCCTAGCCAACCAGTATATACACTGTATATTGCAGGACTAAAACAAGCAGATGCAACTGGGCACATGTGAGCTAGAGGTCCTGTTTTTCAGTAGAGAACTGTATTTCGAAACAGATTGTTTAATTCAGATGTGAATTGTAATGTCCACTTCGAGCTTCTGTGCTTGGAGTGGTTTGTATGTAAATACTGACAAATTTGAGTGCTTAATATAGTTGCTGCTGTTAAAATGAATACCCTGTATTGATAAACACCTTAACAATGGTTTCTTTAACTATAAACTGAACTGGTGTTCTTAAAGTGCTGATAACTCGGAAGATGTATTCTTTTAATTTATAGAATACATGCACATTATATTCCTGGCCTCTTCTTCCCCCCAGTTACCCCAGCATCCTGCAACATTTCTCAGCGCTGACCTGACCATTCCCACTGAATCTTTGGTAATCTTTGGTGATCTATGCTTAGATTATTAAGAGAGATCTGGAGGGATGGTCCAGGGCTTCTTTTGTTCTGTTTCCAGTTGGTGGGCACCCTTTTGCAACCTCATCTGTGACCACTTATTTCCTAGAAGGTTCTGAATGGCACTTACATAATTTTCAGTATTTACCAGTGTAACCTAGAAGAGAAAAATTTGATTAATTCATTGAGGTATCCTCCTGTGTTACCATATATATTTGTGTAGAGGTTTCTTATATTACCACAGATCTGCAAAGGAGATGTTTTTGACTTAAAGAGAACATGTGAATTAGCAGAATAGTGCGAAGCTGAGGGAGCAAGAACTTGATCTTGTGTTAGGGCTATTTGAATCTTGTAATAGTATACAATATTCCTCTGAAAAAGTAAACTTTTCTTTCTATATAAATTGTTAAATGATTTCAGGTCTTGACCTGCTAAGACTGTCACTAAGCCAAAAGACATTTGGGCACTTCCACTTCTGGGTGCTCAACTTGAGATACTATAAGGACAAGGGTAAAATCCTGCATGTGGGACTAAAAAACCCCATGCACTGCTACAGGCTGGGAAACATTCAGCTAAGTAGCAGCAGTATAGAAAAGGACCTGGGGGTCATGGTGGATGGGAAGCTAGATATGAGTCAGCAGTGTGCTCTTGCTGCCAAAAAGGCCAATGGCATACTGGGCTGCATCAAAAGAAGTATTACCAGCAGATCATGGGATGTGATCATTCCCCTCTATTCTGCACTGGTGAGGCCACATCTAGAATACTGTGTTCAGTTTTGGGCTCCCCACTACAAAAAGGACAGGGACATGCTAGAGAGAGTTCAGAGGAGGGCAGCCAAAATGATTAAAGGGCTGGAGCACAAGCCCTATGAGGAAAGACTGAAAGCATTAGGCTTATTTAGTCCGCAGAAGAGAAGATTGAGGGGGGATTTGATAGCAGCCTTCAACTACTTGAAGGGATGCTCTAAGGAAGATGGAGGTTGACTGTTCTCGGAAATAACAGAGGACAGAACGAGGACCAATGGTCTCAAGTTGCGGTTAGGGAGGTCGAGGCTGGATATTAGAAAAAACTTTTTTACTAGGAGAGTGGTAAAGCCTTGGAATGAGCTGCCAAGGGAGGTGGTGGAATCTCCATCTTTGGAGGTGTTTAAGGCCCGGCTGGACAAAACCATGACTGGGATGGTTTAGTGGGAGTGGTCCTGCCTCTGGCAGGGGGTTGGACTAGATGACCTGTGAGGTTCCTTCCGACCCTATGATTCTATGATAAAGGACCTGATTTTTCAGAAACAGCGGAGCATCCACCTTATGAAAATCAGGACCTTTATGGTGTCTTAAGCTGGGCATCCATAAATAGAAAATCACTCATCACACATTTGAAAATTTAAGCTTTAACTTTAATTCATAATGAGATTAAGGTGCTATAAGAGCCCTTGCTTCCCCTTCTAATTTTCATTGTTAAACTTCCTGTTTTGTAATATTGCTTTACCCTATTATTGTCTGGAAGCAGGGGTTAAAGTACAGAGGAACACCCTGGTATGCTGTTCCAGGGCCCACAAATTTGTGGGGCGAGTGTTCCGGGCCCCTGAAAATGTAAACATAGGCCAGAGCTCCTGTTCTGCCCTGCCCTGGCTGCTGGCAGGTCCCAGCACTGGGACCCGGTGGGGCCATGAGATGTCTTGGTGGCGGCCATGGCCACCGAGTCCTCTAGGAGGAACCTCCCCTGCCACCACAGTGGGGCCTCTGACAGAAAATGCAGATCCTGCCACCTCCCCCAGTGGCACCCAACTTGCTGCCCCCAGTTGCCACAAACATGCTCCGCCTCCTGGCCATGCTGCCATGCTTTGATGCAATCACTAGCACTGCCACCACAGTAAGAGGATCCCTTGCTCCAGCACACCTGGCTTCCTCCTGGCTGCTGGCACAATGTGAGTGGCTCAGCTTGGCTCCACACCTGCGGCATGATGGCCGCCCATGACCGCATGTATACACACCTTGGCAGAGGGGGCGGAGGGCTGTGCCTAGGGTGAGTGGGTAGCGTGTGAGGCCGGGGGGTGGTGGAGGCACAATGTGAAGCTGGGATTGAGGGTGGGGAGGTGCAGAAGGATCAGTGTGTGAGGCCAGGATCGGGGCCAGTATTTTTATGGAGTGATATTGTTGTTATGGAGTGATAACTGATGTGTATGGTACCAAGAAGCAGTTGCAGATGCCTACCTGGGCCAGAGCCCACACATGCATGAAGGGGGCCTGGACAGTATGGGAAGGGGGCCCAGAAATGGAGGGTTCTGGGGCCTGTCACATTATATTTTAACCACTCTCTGGAAGACTCCCCTAACCAATTGGAAATGGACTATATAGAGTAAATACTGAAACATAAAGTGCTGTCAAGTGCAAAGTAAACAGCTTTTTGGTTTTTATTCCCACTCCAACTATTCTTTCAATTAAAGTATTGTTGTGTTATTTTATTGAAAGATCAGGTATAAAATTTTGCATGCATCAAATGTCTGATGCTTAAAAGATTGCCAGAATAATTTGATAGTGTGTAAATTCCCCATCAGCTTCCTTTGCAATAAAGTGTTCAGGTGAAGCTTATCTTTTTGGTCACTCTGTTGTCATTTGAATAAGCTCACATGATAATTGGTAAACTCAGTATGGATGAGATTCATTTGTGATTTCCTACCCTTTGTACCACTGTTTCTTTACTGATGATTAATAAAGTTGTTCTCTGTGAATAGAAAAGTGTATTAGGAATGTAGTTGATTTCAACTAGGAGTCTCAAACTCATGGCCTGCACATGTGGCCCCTAAAGTTATTTCCTGCAGCCTGCAATGACACTATCGTTATCGATATTTGCAACATCATTGTATGAAAAGCTTTCAGTGGTATGGCCCTCGGGCTAACATCCTAGTCCTCATGTGGCCCTCATGATGATTTGAGTTTGAGACTCCTGATATAAACTATTAAATATTCATTTTAACTTGTTAATGCTTTTGAATTTCAAAGAGTCTTAAGCAAATTGATTTTTCGTTTCTGTTCTTTGTTTGCTTTTCATAGTGTTTGGGAGATGGAAAGTAATGATAGCTGGCACCTGAACTAAAATATCTGTTTAGGCACCCATCCCAGAGCTTCAGGATGAATGGGGATATGCCTCATGTTCCCATCACTACTCTTGCAGGGATTGCTAGTCTCACAGACCGTAAGTACTTTTATTTATTTAATTTATATATCTATCTATTGGTCATGCTTTTTCATTGTTTTTTTTTTCTTTTCAAATATTTTTAGAGAAAAACAGTATGGCTGAATCTTTTTCTAATTTTAATTGAATAATTTTTCTTTTAAGACATAAACTTTTTAAAATTAAATTTGAAATTTTGATAAACTTTAAGGTCTAAACTTACTATAATCAAATTTTAAATAAATTAGAAAGTAAGAATCTGAAATGCAGATGAGAAGAAATCCTAGAAGAGGATAACTAAATAAACCTGAAACATAACATAACATAACATTGGTGCAGTGCTCACTTAATGTATCTCTCAGTCAAAGACTTTGGTGGTACTCCAGACATAAAGGAAAATGATGCTGAATTAAGGAAAGCTACTGTAACAATTGTTTTGCTTCAGCTTTATTGAAGAGAAAACAGATCAAAACCAATTCTCCCCAAAGATGTATGTTGTAATTCAATGGTTGGTTATTTTGAGCTGTTCTTCTGGGTCTTTGAGAAGGATACATGACGAAATAGATGGGCTGTCACAGCCCAAATAGTCAACATTGCACTAAAGAGAAAAAATGGAGGCTATGCTGAATATACTGAAGCCTATTTCCATAGCTTTGGACAACTTGCAAATAGATAGTTGCTTTACAACTGAAGCTGTTGAAATCCAGAAAGAAATTCCAAGGAACATCACAGGAGAAAATATCAGAGTTAAACTGAATGCAGTGATGAAGCAGGTGGATGAAAATTCACCCTGCCTCATTTTCTTGCCAGCAGTGAAAGTACCAGGGTATAGATGCCCAACTAGTGAACTGGAAGATGCTGCTATAGCATGAACATCTAGTAATTATCTATCTGTAATGCCAAAAATAATAATAATTCAAGGCTAGAGATGAACCATTCAAGAAGTACATGTTTCTTGTTGAAGTTTTGTCAAACGACTGAACTCTGGATTCACTGGCTGAGCATCTGGAACCAGTGTTTGATGAAGTACTAAACCAGATTCTGACGGCAGTATTCTTTTCTGTATGTGCCGACAGAATATTTTCTTTCTTTGATCTAGTGTGTCCAGAGTTGAGAAACCAACTGAAAATTAAAGTTGAAAACTTGTTTTTCCTCTCCCAATAAGGTGGGAGAAGTAGTAGTTCATTAGTTCTAACAACTTGAAGAACATGATGACTGGATACTGTTTTAATATATAAACTTATTTTAAATGAAAACATGTTTTTGGTGCTTTTTAAAAATTTATCGCATGTATTTAAGATAGTTAAACTAGTAAAAACAAAAAATAAAATTTCCATTTTAGAATAATGTTTAAAATCCTATGCTTTTTTTGAATTCAGATTTCCTTTCAAATGCAGTTTAATTCAAAATCATACATAAAAATTAATTTGATAGAAAAAGACACATGAATTTATCTAACATAAAATATGTAAGAAGTAAAACTTGAACAAGTGTATTTTAAGCTATATAGTTACTTAAAAAAAAAGCTGTGTATAGATATACTAAATCTCCGTTCTTCAGGCTACTGACGAAATGGGACTTTCTTCCGCAAAAGTTCGTGTAATAAATAAATTTGTTAGCCGTTAAAAGTGCCACAGGTCTCCTTATTTGTTTTGCTGAACGAGGCTAATATGGCTGCCCCTTTGAAAAAAAACATAAGGAGTCCTGTGGCACTTAAAGATGAACAGATTTTGTTTTCACATGAGCTTTTGTGGGAGAAAATCCTGTTTTGTCAGATGCTTTGAAGAGAAGGGTTAAGTGCCACAGGACTCCCTGGTTTTTTTGTTTTTGTTTTTTTCCCCCCTCGATTAGACTAACACAGCTGCCCCTTTGGAACTTGCCCCTTTGAAACATTTCGTCTTGGTTAACAGGAAATACCAAATTTATTTTAAAGGCTATATTAAACTGTAAATCTACATGTTTGAATGATTGTTGTCAACCAAAGAAATTAAGCTGTCCTTCAGGAAATTAATTAAAGTATCAATACAAAACAAGACTCTCATAATTTATTTAGATCAAGGTTTCCTAAAATCACATGGATTTTTAAGTTAGTTCATCTTGGAAACAAGTGACATTGAACATTTGGTCTATGCCATTGCAAGTTGCAGATGGCACAAGAAAACTTTAAGCAGAGCCTGTACCCATTCACCAAATTAAATGCAGCCATGATATTGTTTCTTTATTTTCTCTTTTTAATAGTTGATTCAGCTTCAAGGCTAAATTATTCTAGTTTATTAATTGTGTTTTCTGGTTTATTAGAAAAGATTTTTTTGGAGGAAGCAAGCAACTTTTTGGTTTAAAATATGACTCCAGATTTTCTTGATGTAAAGTAAGACTCTGAGCACTTCAGTGTTTTTCAAACTTTTAAGGATACGAGAGAATAAATTGTTAGAAATCTATTGGCTGGTTTTCAGTGGAATAGTGTGAATTGCTTTTTTCTTTTAATACAGTTTTGAACCAGCTGCCTCTTCCATCACCTTTACCTGCTACAACCACAAAAAGCCTGCTCTTTAATGGACGGATAGCAGAAGAGGTGAATTGCCTTCTGGCCTGCAGGGATGAAAATCTGGTTTCACAACTTGTACACAGTCTCAACCAGGTGTCAACGGATCACATGTATGTACTTTGTATTTCTTCAAACCAGAGTGTCAGACTAGCTTGTTTATTCTTTGAACAATTAAAATGAGCAAGAATAGCTGTAAATGGCTTGCTGTGTTAAAAATGAAAATATGCAAGTATTTTGTTAAGTTTGCATATGGCAGTGCCAGTTGATATTAGAACAACATTAAATTATTTCAGTTAATCAGAATGCAAAGTTACTGGACAATTACGCATGACTAACATATTTTCCTGCAAATATGCTGTTCTTTGCAGTTATGTTGGTTGTGGAGATATCATTTGTATGCTGTATTTCGTGTCTCTTGTCAACACCACTTCCTCATACCTGGCCACTCTAATGTTGGGTTTACTGTCCCAGTTCACCTCTCAGGCCTTCTAGATTTCCACAATGGACTTCCTTGCTTGAGTTATGCTCCTCCTTGGAACCTGATTATTTAAAAACATAATGCAAATAATCCATGAAGTCAAAAACATAGTTCATTTAACACCCCCACTGCATGTAGTCCTTAAAATCCCTCACAATCTAATGCACTGATATGGCACATGCTGCAAACCAGCATCTTCCATTACACCTAGACTCTCCTTCAGTCTTGCTCTGTCCTGGCAGGGCAACCCCCTAAACCAGTGTTTCCCAAACTTTTTGAATGAAAGCCCTACTAGTTAACTCTAGGTAAAATACATGCTCCTATTCTGGCTCCCTGCTCACCAGCCACAAGCATGTATAATTTTGATGATAATCCTAAATTAAGTGAAAAATAATAATCAATAAATACATTGCTTTTAGCTGAGTAAGAAGCTGAGCCTTCCCTGGCACAGGTGCCACTGCATGCCCCATGTGGCACCACCTCTTCCCCATCCCTTATGGACTGAAGCTAATGGAGATGGGTCCTGGTGCATTGGCCAGGGCTGCTCCAGGCCACCACTGGTGTGGGGCTTCTCCTCACCACCTGGGTAGGCACCCAGCTAGAGTAGGGCTGTGGGATAGGGGTGGGGGGATATGCCTTTGCTCTGGCTGGAGTGGATCTCGGAGCTGCTGCTCGCTTGGGGTGGTGAGGGAGAGAAAAAGAGGTTGCTTTTTAGGTCTGGCTGGTGCAGAAGTCAGGAAGACTAATATTACTTGATAGGATCTCAATATTGTTGAAGTCTCATGAACCCCTTGTAATCTTTGGCACTCCTTCAAGTGGATCCTGCACTCCAAGTTGGTAACCTTTGACCTAAGCCCTTACAGCTGGTGTGTGAATCTACTTATCCCAGAGGGAGCACCTATGGTCTTTTTGCTTGGAGTTCATTGTCACCAGGGAAGCACCCATCACTCCCTTTGTTCTAGTAACATTGCATCTCAGATAGGCAATTGCAGTAGTTCCCAACCTAGACGCCAAAAATGTCCACCAGGGCTTTCAAAGTGGCACACAGTTACCCTTCTGCTGGCTGTGGAAGGGAGCTATTGTTTCAGGACTCAGGGGAAAGACCAGTGCAGGCTTCTTGTTGCAGCCAAGGGGATGGGAGATGAGTGCTCCCACTCACCTTGGCTGTAGCAGGGAGTGCAGCAGTGTGCTGCATCTGGAGCCAGAGGGAGGGGAAAAACTAATTTTCCAGCCTAGGGCAGTAGTTCGCAAAATTTTCTCTGCCATGGCACATCTTGCTACCTTTAATTAATTTGAGGCACACCGCCATATACTTTCCAAATGAACTCATGAATATTCTTGAGCTAATGAGCCAATCCAGAGCTCTTTGAGTAGTTTTTTCAAAAAATTTTGTGGCACACCTGCTTAGACCTGACAGCACACCTGTGTACTCTGGCACACTGGTTGAGAAACACTGGCCTAGGGATCCAGGTGGAGCACACAGGGCAACAAGGATGCATGCGGTTTCCCTGATGCAGCCAGGAAGAAGGGAGATAAGTCTCCTTGCTGAACTTCTTCTGTGTGGTTGCAGTGGTGGGTGGGAGGGCAGGTGGGAGCTGGTGGCCTTTCCGGATTGTAACAGTGGTCCTCAGGCCAAAAAACACTAGGAAGCACTGGGCTAATGAGTAAGCCCCCCTATCACTTCCCTACCTTCGCCCCTTTTGGCCATTGACTGCAGGTTGCAAGTCACAAGGCAACTTCCTCTGCTGCTCTTGTGCCTTTAGCCTTCTGGCCTGGCTGTCCAGCTTGGGAAGGCCAGCCAGCAAACCCTTCTCCTGCTTTCAACTTTTCCCTTAGGATCTCCTGCAGCTTTTTCCATGGATGACCTCCTCCTCCAATTCACCCTGATCCTTTATAGTCCAGGTGCTGACCTTTACCCTCCATTTAACTGGCCAAAAGGCACACCTGTCCTGGCACAAGGTAGCTTGACCCACTTCATTTAAAGGGATCAGACTTCCTGTGACATTCCTGTACTCTGGCCCACATCCATTATTAGTCAATGATTACATAGGGATTTGTATAATTGCTGCAGAGTTATTTCTCTAACACTATGAATATGGCTGTGTTTCTGCTCTGGATTTTATAGTTCATTCTTCTGATTGGCTCCTGTACTAAGAATATTCAAGCGTTGTCAAGTATGTTTCCTGAGCTTTTTTTCCTGTCCTGTGAGTTGTCTTGTCTTGGGGGCTTTGGCTGCTACATTGCTCTTGAAATATTCTAGTAATTTGCTATGATTGTGTGTGAGGCCAGTCCACAAGATAAGCCAGTAGTTTAAAAAACAAAACAAAACATGCACATGTGTGCACTTCCTCCCCCAAGAGGGTGGGAGGAACAAGTAAGCATAGAAGATTTTTTAAAAGATGTTCCTAATGCCAGTGGTGGGTCATGACACTCTTGTGTTACCAAGGATATGACAATTTTCTTCTTTGAGTTATTGCTTATGTCAATTCTGCTGTAGGTGTGCATGCATCATGTACATGCGCCACCAGAAACTTCTTCCCCTAGTGTCCCTGAGGTGGTGTGGAGCCCCCTAGAGTCATACCATTGCGCATGCTATATAAGGGCTCCTCCGACCCCACCCCTTCAGTCCCTTCTTTCCGCCCGTGACGGTCGCTGGTCTCCCTCTTGTTAGCAAGAGAGTCTTCCCTGTTTTTTCTAGTTATTGTTGGTTAGTTAGTCTGTTCATTGTTAAATCAGTAGTTCTACATAGTTTTAGCTAGTTAGTGTTCCTCTTTCGGGCACCGGTCCCAGTGGGGCCCAGGGCATGCTGGGTTTTAAGTCATGCAGCATATGCAAGAGGACTATGCCCCTTGACAACCCACATGCCTCCTGTTTAAAGTGTCTGGGAGAAGCCCATCTTTGTGAAAGCTGCAAAATTTGCAGAAGCTTCCAACCACGTATGCAAAAGGAGCACAACCAAAGACTTTTGATGATGGAGTAAGCACTCTGTCCTCCAGCATCGCAGACTCCCGGCACTGCATCGGTGCACAGTGCCCCAGCTGCTTCCCAAGACCACTCTAAGGACTCCATAAAGGAGCCTTGGCACCATTGGTCACCAGCATGGAAGTCAGCTATTGGCCATCATTGGCACCGTTCCCACTCTCACCGGTGCTGCAAAAGGAGAGGAGGTCCAAGGCACGAGCCTCGAAGACTAAAGGCATGGAGCAGCCTCAAAGGGCAGGACCCGTGTTAGGCCACCCAGGCCCAAGCACAGGGCATACGGTTCAGGTGGCTCCGACTCCAAAAAGGAGGGCTTTGAGCCCGGCACCGCAGGAATTCCCTTCCAGGGAGGTTTTAGAGGGGGATTTATTTTGCCCTCTACTCCCGAGGCTTTCGAGGCGATGAGGGAGCTCATTGAAGAGAGTGCCCCTCTTGGCCGCTCATCGGGAGAGCAGAAGCACAGGGCACTGGTGAAACCTATGGTGCGGTCTGCGGACAAACCAGCATTGTCCAGACTTAAGTCTCCCAGGCACCGAAGTTCGGCACTGCCCAAGGATTCGTCTCAGCTCTCGCCCTCATCTTAGCACAGGTCGAGATCCCCATGGTACCATTCTCCAGCACCAACTGGCACTGCGCCCTGGCGCTCCCTGCAGAGCAGCCGCTCTCCTTCCCTTTCATTGGAGGCAGGCTTCACATGTTCTAGGCAGGAGTCCCATCAGCAATGTTCCCTCTAATTACTCATAGACTGTGTGCGCAAACAGTTTCTTTGTGTGTGCAAAAAGATTTCTTTGTGAGCACCAGCATTAGCACTATTGAAATTTTTTGTGCACACTTTATTTTGTTGTGTGCACAGGCTTCATGACCTGTGTGTGTGCGCACACGCACACAGCTTAGAGGGAACAGTGCCCATCAGTCCCATACAAGGCACACAAGCCACAGGGACCCGACACCCCTGCCAATACTGGCATCAGTGGCAGGGAGCCCCCCAATGGCCTTTCTGGACTCCGTGGGCTTTCCACCAGGCCCAAGGCCCTCTTTCGAGTTTTGGCACCGAAGACCTGCCAATCACATTCGGCCCCCCCCGTGAGTGCTCGGAGATTTCGGATATTGAGTCTGTCACAGGGAGCCTTCAGGATCGCGGCACTGGGGATACCGCAAAAGCATCGCAGGCCCCTTTCAGCACCGAGGACCTCGAATCCCCAGCCCTGCTTGGGAAGTCCTCATCCGCAGATGAGGCAGTAGTGGGGACAGCTCCGGCTGCAGTCCCTGATGATTTGAAGGCACATCAGGACCCTGTACTCAGGGTTGCTAAGAACATGGGCTTACAGATAGAAGAGGTGACCCAGGATATAGATCTGATGGTAGACATTTTAATCCCTGAGGTCCCAGGTCAGGTTGCTCTTCCACTAATTCGGACCATTACCGATAAAACCAAGGAGCTCTGGCGGACCCCAGCCTCAATTCCTCCCACAGCCAAAAAGTGGGAGAGAAGATACTTCCTCCCCTCTAAGGGCTTTGAACATTTTTATTCACACCAATCTCCAAGCTCCCTAGTAGTGGCAGCTGCAAGTGAAAAGGAGAGACAGAGCCACCAGGGTCCAACTCCAAAGTTCAAAGACTTTAAACACCTGGACCTCTTCGGCAGAAAAGTTTATGCCACGGGAGGGTTGCGGCTCAGAATTGCAAACCAGCAGGTGACCCTGAGCAAATATGCTTTTAACTCTTGGTCAGCTGTGAACAAATTTCAGGACAAGCTAGGCCAGGAGGCCAGGTCAGAGCTCTTTGCCATGATTAAGGAGAGCAAAACAGTATCCAGAGCTTTTCTCAAAGCAGCATTAGATGGAGCGGATGCAGCTACCCTTACTATGGCCTCTAGAGTCGTTATGAGGTGTTCCTGGCATCCTCCTGAAGTCCAGACCACCATTCAGGACTTTACCATTCGAGGGCCAGGACTTGTTCTCGTCTCAGACGGATTCCAAATTACAGAGTCTGAAGGACTCAAGGGCCATTTTGAAGTCCTTGGGCCTTCACACCCCAGCACCTTAATGCAAGCACTTCAAAGCCCAGCCTGCACAGAGGTCGTTCCAACGGAGGTGAGACTACAGTTGGTGCAGGGGGCAAGAGGGCAGACGGGACAACCACTCGTCAGGCCAACCTCAAGACCATTCCCACCAGCTGGCAGCCCAAAAGAAGAACTTTTGAGGGTACGCCCGAGGCCAGCGCACCAACCCCTTCCTGGGATCTTGCTCGCCCCTACTTTTTCCACCGCCTCTCTCATTTTTACTGGGCTTGGACTCTATTAACTTTGTACCATTGGGTCCTCCGCATAAGGAAAGGTTATTCACTCCAGTTTTCTTCTACCCCTTCTTTCTGTCCCCCTTTTCAGTCCCTTTTCAGGAACCCCCCCATGCGCATCTCCTCAAACAGGAGGTCGTGTCCCTGCTGGAGGCAGGAGCGGTCCCAAATGGGCAGAGGGGAAAGGATTCTGTTCCCGGTATTTCCTTATCTCCAAAGCAAAGGGAGGCCTTTGCCTTATCCTCGACCTGAAAAGATTGAACAAGATCCTGAGGAAAGAAAAAGTTCTGGATTGTCTCCCTTTCCATCATCATCCGCTCCCTGGATCCAGGAGATTGGTATGTTGCCCTCAATATGAAGGATGCGTATTTTCACATCTCAGTTAACCCACTCCACAGGAAATTCCTGAGGTTTCTGGTGGACAGTGGACATTTCCAATTCTCAGTCCTTCCGTTTGGCCTTTCAGCCGCGCCAAGGGTGTTCACCAGTGTCTCGCAGTGGTGGCAGCCTTTCTGAAGTGCAAGGGCATCCAGGTGTATCCTTACCTTGACGACTGGCTGATCAAGGCCCGGAGCAGGAGCACAAGAACATGTCAACTTCACACGAGATCTTTTCAACAGTCTAGGACCATTAATAAACACACACAAATCCACTCTAGCTCCCACTCAAAGAATAGAATTCATAGGGGCGCTCCTGGACTCAGTGCAAGCCAAAGCCTTCCTCCCTCTATCCAGGTTCAAGGGAATAGTGGGCATATTACAAGGTTTAGAGGATCACCCGATGTGTTCTATCTGGGTGGTATTGGGCCTCTTGGGACATTTTGTGGCCAGTACAAGTGTCATCTAGCATGCCAGACTGAGACTGCGATCCCTCCAGGCGTGGTTGAGATCAGTTTACCATCTGTGCAGGGACAGTCTGTACAAGATAGTGGTGGTTCCTGCAGAGGTCCTATCAGCCTTGCGCTGCTGGAAGGATCCAAATTGGGCTTGAGCGGGGGTCCCATTCTCTGTCCCTCAGCCCGTGGTTACTCTTACGACGGATGCCTTGGACCAAGGGTGGGGGGCCCACCTGGGCCATCTAAGAATGCAAGGCCTCTGGAGTCAGGAGGACCGCTGTGATCATATCAAGGCCAGAGAGCTGAGAGCAGTGCGTCTCATCATCCAGGCCTTTCGCAGCCTCCTTTCACGGAATGTGATATCGGTTCGTGTGGACAATTTGGCAGCGATGTTCTGTATCAATAGACAGGGTGGAGCTCGCTCCTCTTGCCTGCGCAACGAAGCCCTCAAGATTTGGGAGTTCTGCATCATTCATGCAATCCACCCTGTAGCTTCATACGTCCTGGGCCAGCAAAACAGTTTAGTGGCCTCTCTCAGCAGGTCCTTCCTGACACGTGAGTAGTCGATCAGATTGGACATCCCACATTCCATCTTACAGAGGTGGGGTTTTCCCCGGCTGGATCTGTTTGCGTCAGAATTGAACAAGAAGTGCCTGAGTTTTTGCTCGTTCCAGGGCAGGAGTCCAGGGTCGTTGGCTGACGCCTTCCTGATCCCATGGTCAGACCACCTCTTTTATGCGTACTCACAGACTTCTCTGATACACTAGGTGCTCGTGAAGGCCAGATGGGACAAGGTGGCATTGATCCTCATAGCCCTGGCCTGGCCCAAAAAGCACTGGTTTACAACACTGGTGCGGCTCTCAATAGACAACCTGATAACTCTTCCTCAAGTTCAGGACCTCATCACTCAGGACAATGGTCCTCTGATGCATCCAGATCTTGGGAGACTGAAGCTCACTGCCTGGAACATCCGTGGCTGAACGCCAATGAACTACAGTACTCGCAGGAAGTTGGGGGCATACTGCTTAACAGCAGAAAGCAATCGACCAGAGTTAATTGTCAGGCTAAATGGTGTCACTTCTCTTACTGGCTGCAGGGCAAGGGCATCCTGCCCTCACAAGCCACTATCTCACTTGTGCTTGACTATCTCCTTCATCTGATATGACACGGTCTGGCCTGCTCCTTGATAAGAGTCCACCTTGCAGCCATATCAGCCTTTTTTGTAGTGGGAGGTCGTAAATCCCTCTTCTCGTCTTCCCTGGTGAAGAGGTTACTGAAAGGATTGGGTAGGATCTTTCCTCCTATCCGCCCTCCTATTCCTCAGTGGGACCTGAATTTGGTTTTATCTAGACTTACTGGTCCACTGTTTGAACCATTAGCTTCTTGTTCCCTGCTGTACTTGTCTTGGAAGGTGACGTTCCTGATTGCAATTACTTTGGCCAGAAGAGTTTCAGAGCTGAGAGCTCTCATGGTGGAGCCACCTTATACGGCCTTCTTCAAAGATAAGGTTCACCTTTTGCCTCATCCTGCATTCTTACCCAAGGTGGTGTCTAGCTTTCACATTAACCAGGACGTATGCTTGCCAGTCTTCTACCCAAAACCACATACCACCGACAGGGAGCGCAGGCTCCATTCGCTGGACATACGGTGAGCCGTAGCATTTTATATTGAAAAGACAAGGCTGTTTAGAAAGTCGCCTCAGTTCTTCATGACAGTGTCAGATAGGTCCAAGGGCCAACCGGTGTCATCCCAGCGCATTGCCTCTTGGATTAGGGACTGTATCAAGGAATGCTGTAGGCTTTTGGGAGAGCCGACCCTGAAAATCACAGCACACTCGATGTGAGCTGAAGCATTCTCGGCAGCCTTCTTGGCATTCGTCCCCATTCAAGACATTTGTAAGGCAGCGACCTGGTTGTCCGTTCACACATTCTCCTCACACTATGCCTTGATCGAGCAATCTAGAGGTGATGCAAGCTTTGGCAAAGCAGTGCTTGACACTGTGTTATGAGGAAGTTCGACCTCCTCCTCCACTCCAAGTAGAGCTAAAGTAGACCTACAGTGGAATTGACATGAGCAATTACTTGAAGAAGAAGAAATGGTTTCTTACCTGTAAGTGGTGTTCTTCAAGATGTGTTGCTCGTGTCCATTCCCGCCCTTCCTGCCCCACGGTCGGACTTGGCAGCTAAGAAGGAACTGAAGGGGTGGGGTTGGAGGAGCCCTTATATAGCTTGCACAATGGCACAACTCTAGGGGGGCTCCACACCATCTTAGGGACGCTAGGCACATACCTATGGTGGAAGGGACATGAGCAACACATCTCGAAGAACACCACTTACAGGTAAGAAACTGTTTCTTCTGATTAAACAGGAAGCATTCTTAAATTGTTAGTTGCAACCTGAGTATGATATAAATAAGGTGGTGGTTTTTACTATTTATTATTAGTAGTAGTAATATTAATGGTGTACTCGTAAATAATGATTTCTTCATGGCATTGCCATCAGTATGTTGTTCTGTGATGGAGAAGATCAGATTTTCAGAGTGAACATGGGAAGTTCATTATTAATTTAACTAATAACCACTGGTAATAGTGGGGAAATTATTAATATAAAGACAAGTACAAATACTTTCTCTCCATTATGCTGAAAAAAAGAAATATGAATATTAAATTGAGAAGTAAAGGGTCAGTGCTTTCCATTTATTGTTGAGCAGGTGTGTGGCTTTAACCAGTAGCTTCCACTATATTGAAAACATTCACTTTTTTTGTTTGTTTGTTTTGCTTATCTCTTCAATCCCAGAGAATTGAAAGATAACCTTGGCAGCGATGATCCAGAGGGAGATATACCGGTCTTGCTGCAGGCTGTCCTGGCAAGGAATCCTAATGTTTTCAGGGAGAAAAGCATGCAAAACAGATACGGGGTACAAAGTGGTGAGGATATGTTTCTACTAATTACATTTTATATGCTTAAAAAATAAATTAAGTCCTCAAAAATGTATGTGGAGCACAAAGATGACAAATTCTGATCTTTGTGTCTTAACCTTGGATAATGTCAGGATGCTTGTAACTGTGAGACTCCTTGGGGATAAGCTGGGACACTAAGTATCTACTAGGAATTTGTCAAAAATAAAATAGTCTACTGCAAATACGTGGGATTTTGTTTTGGGGAGGAGGTAGCTTATTTTCTTTTTAAAGACTTTCTTTGACTTTCTTTTACTCTTTTTTTCTAATTTTTTTATCATATCAGTGCAAGGTGCTAATCCAACAGTAATGTTGTTAGCATGAACTGCACCTACTCTGAATTTTATTGTGGCAGTGGTTGTTCTCAGCAGCTCATGGGGTAGGGACACTGACTTACCTGAGACCTTCCCTTCTCAGTATCATCTTTACATATTTAGGAGCCCTGCAGATCTTGTCAGTTTCAGATTGTGCCCTGTTTTGTACAGTTGGAAACCCACTGAGAGGGGAGTGGAAAAGGGGAATAGTCAAACAGTGGTAGCTGAAAGGCAGGCCCTGTTTGATAATTAGTCAGCATTCATCTTCTAGTTTGCATCTGACTCCTGCCTTCCAGGCAGCTAGAAAGTGATGAGAAGAGCTGCCTGCCAGGGCCCTGCTAGCCTCCCATTGCTCATGGGGCAGGACCTTTGGGAGAGAGCTGTTTGAAGGATTTTGAGAATGGTTTATATCTAATATACAAAAATATCTGGAAACTGATAAAACTTTCTGCTGCTGTGAAGTGAGTAGCTGTTTTGGATCTTAAATAAATTTATCCCTGGTTAAGAATTTTGCAAAAGAAGAAACAAGAGTTGGGGAGGATGCTGAGGGAAAAGTTGTACTTAACTATCAAATCAAACTGCAAGGGAAATGTCCTCTATGAAGTGAGCGCAGTCTTTCTTAGCAAACTCACTTAACTGTCAACATTTTTTAAAATGATTAGGAAAGGTGTATATTAGTAACAGCTCCATATAGAATATAACTCTATTTGAAGCTGAAAGGAGTTTGTTAATTAAACAATGTAAAGTATTTGAAGGGGTCAGAGGGAAAGATGTAGCATGCTTAACGCTTCCTGAAAGTTGAATTTTCATTTATATAAACCTAAATATTTGTACTAATGCTGCTATGTGGCATGTAAGGAAGCATTGCTACATTGTTTTTTTGTTTTTCAATAACAGAAAATCTGGAAGTGACAGAAGTGCTGAGATTTTTAGTTTTCACTTAAAAGTATGGTAGCAGTTGGACATCTAACTTGATAAATACCAGTGAAAAGAGAGAGGATCGGAGACTAAAATAGGGAAAGAACAAGTTAAAAATTGCATAGACAAGATAGATGGTTTCAAGCTGTGAGGGCCTGATGAAATGCATCCTAGACTACTCGTGGAACTGTTAGAAAAGATATTAGAGCCATTTTCAATTGAAAAATCAAGGAAGATGGAAGAGATTCTTGAAGACTGGGAAAGGGCAAATGTAGTGCCCATCCAGAAAAAGAGGAATAAGCATGACGAGGAAATTAAAGCTTAACTGCGGTATCTGGAAACATAATGGAACAAATAATTAAGCAGTCAGTTTGCAGACACTTAAAAGATAATAAGGAGATAAATAATAGCATGGATTAGTCAAGAACAAATCATGTCAAACCGACCTAACAGCTTTCTTTGACAGGGTAGAAGGCTTTGTGGGTGAGGGGAAGCAGGTGTGTGATATATGTTGACTTTAGTAAGGCTTTTGATGCTGTCTTTCATGATTTTCTCTTAAACAATCTAGATGGAGCTACTATAAAGTAAGTGTGTAACTGGTTGGACAGCTGTTCCCAGAGACTAATCATCATGGTTCACAATCTGGTTCACAGTCAATCTGGAAGAACAGGGGGTCCAGTTCTGTTCAATAGAACCATAGAAAATTAAGTTTTGGAAGGAACTTCAGGAGGTCATCTAGTCTGATCCCCTTTTCAGTATCTTTTTAATGAGTTAGATAATGGCATAGAGAGTAAAGTTTGTGGAAAATGCCAAGCTGGGAGGGGTTGCAAGTGCTTTGGAGGACAGAATTAAAATTCCAAATGATCTGAACAAATCGGAGAAATGATTTCAAGTAAATGGGATAACATTCAATAAGGACTTGTGTAAAATACTCGACTTAGGAATCATTTGTTACACCCGTTCAAAATGGGAAATGATTGCATAGGAAAGAGTACTGTGGAAAGTAGATCACACTGTAAATACAAGTTAAGCATGTACCACAGTTGGGGGCAGGGGGTGGTTAAATATCATTCTCAGATGTATTAGAAGGAGTGATGGAAGCAAGGCCAAAGAAGATTCTTCTGCTTTACTCTATGGTGATTAGGCCTCAAAAGAAGTATTGTATCCTGTTTTGGATGCTACATTTTAGGAAGGATGTGGACAATCTGGAGGAAGTTCACAGAAAATTAGAGATTAAAGGTCTAAAAACCATGACCTAAGAGGAAAATTGGGGAAAAAAATGGGTTTGTTTATTTTGGAGAAGACTGTGGTTGAAAAGCACAATAGTTTTCGAGTAAAGAAAAGGTTGTTACAAGGAGGAGGGACAAAAATCGTTCTCTTAACCTCTGGTGATAGGACAAGAAGTAATGAGCTTAAATTTCAGCAAGGATGATTTATGTTGGAAAACTTCCTGTCAGGTAGTTAAATGCTGGAATAAATTGCCTAAAGATGTTGTTGAATCTCCATCTTTGGAGATTTTTAAGAACAGGTTAGACAAACATTTTCCAGGGATGGTCTTAGGTAGTAGTTAATTCTACTTGGAGTGCAGGGACTGATCTAAGACCTCTCAGGTCCCTTGCAGTCCTACAGTTCTATGATTTTATAAGTGTGTAACCACAGGAAAGCAGTAGAGTGAGAGAGGCTATAGTGTGGATGACAAACTAGAGCCAAATTTTGAGAAGAAACAGCTGCTGGGGAAAAGAGTTTGGGGTATGAGGGAAATTATGGCAATGCTGAAGTGGTCAATAAAGGTGAATTGGAATGCAAGTAGCACACAGCAGGCCTAACTAGAGAACCAAGCTATTTCTACTCAGTTTTGTTCATCTGAATGATCTTGAAAATGTGATTGGCATGAAATACAGAACAAAGTCCTGGGTGATAGAGTTATGATTTGGAATAATTACATCTCTTAATTAGCCCAAGAAAAAAAATTTCTCAAGAATTGAGTAATTATGAAATGACAGAAATGTGCAGAAGGAGGGTGAGAAAAGTTGCTTTGAGTTAGATTGTTCTATTGCTGTTTTGTATTTTAAGTTAAATTGAAAATAGTTAAATGGAGAAATAGTATTTACTAGACAATTTTAGTAAATATTCCTTAGCTTTAAGCAAATGATTGGTAAAACACAGTAATAATATTCAATAATGTCAGTCTTGCAGAAGTGTTTATACAAATAATTGTTTAGTAGGAATAAAATAATTTTTGCATGCACATGTTCCCTAAGTTTTTAAATATGTTAAATGAATAGCATGTATGTGACTAAAGGTTATGTTAGCTGAACTAGGCAAAAAGATGTTTACTGGCAAAATTACAGTACTTGCTTATAATTTATTAAAAGTCTTTGCAAATGAAACTATGACAACTCAGAAATGAAGGAATGTTCTTGAAAAGGCCTTAATGCGAATCATTAGTATTCTTTTTTGAATTATTGTTTGTTTATTCCAGTACACGTGTGTGTGTGTGCGCACATGCACCCCAAGTACAGTCACTGGTCATAATTTTCTCAGCCAAGGACTCACCCTGTTTCTCTCCAGTTATTCATTTTAGGTCATACATCAATGGCCTATGCCAATATAGTGGCCATTTTGGAACTCATGGAGGTTTCCTTTGCTCCTGGGACCTCATTTAGGTCACTTGTATTTAGTGGCCTCTGAGAGGAGGGTGCATCAATCCCTTCAGGCGGTATCTGGTCCAGACTTAGCACCAAGCCCAATGCTGAATTTCAGGAATCGGCTCTGCAGTATCCTCACTGTACTGAGGGAGAGGAGGAGTGCTTTCTTGCTCGGATGAGGCTGTGTCAAGCCGGGCATGTCACTTCCCTGGAGTGATAGAACCCACCAGGAGCGCTTGAAGAGGATGCCCTTGAACTTGGGTTTGCAGGCAGAGGCAGTCAAACAATCTTCAAATAGTCTGGTTGACATTCTGGCCACAATGAGGTTGTCAAAAGTAGCGCTGCCTGGCAATAAGGCTGTTAGGAACCTAGTCAAGCCCTGTGGTAAACCTCCACTTCCCTTCTTCTCTCCACCACAGAAAGGACTGAGAGAAAGTATTTTTCACCTTCTCAGGATCATGAGCTCCTTTTATACTCATTTTCCCCATTCCAGGATGCCTGGTGGTTTCTGCAGTCAATGAAAAGGAGAGGCAAGGTATACAGGGGCAACACCTAAGGCTAAGGATGCCAAGAGGCTGGACCTTTTTTGGTATTGTAATGGGTAAAAAAATCCATACAACAACAGGTGATTTGACCTCACCTACCTTTATATGCTGTATCCCAGTGTTTGATTCTTAACAGCTGCTTTGATTTGCTGTTACAGTATGATCTGATCCCATGACTTACACTTCCCTGCATTTATTTCCTCCCATTCTGTGAGTTCCCCCCTCTTCAAAGCATCTGCTGAAGTGGGATTTTCTCCCATGAATGTTCATGTGATAAGTAAATTTGTTAGTTTTCTAACTGCTGCCAGGACTCCTTGCTTGTTTTGGTCATTAGTGTGTATGTTGTCTGCTCAGTATGCCATTACTCAAGCTGTTTTACACTCAGCATTTCCATGCACTCCAGTCCCAACTCCTTTGCAGTTGCTTGGAAGTCACGTACATTGGAATGGACATGTGGAAGCACTTGAAGGGAAAAAAAAGTTACTAATCTTTCTGTAACTGTTGTTCTTTGAGGTGTGTTGTACATGTCCATTACACAACTCACCATCCTTATCCCTCGTTAAGGGACTTGGTCAGAAAAAAGTAACTGGGGGAAGGTGCTTGGTTGACTGGTCCCTTTATACTAGCACTATGATGGCACAGCACTTGAGGGTGCCAAAGCCATCTGGATGGGCACTATGAAGGGAAAAATTTCTGGCGACTGCTCGGGGCGCACATGCTCCTACCTTGGATTGGACATGTGCAACACATCTCAAAGAACAATAGTTATAGGAAGGTTAGTAACCCCCTCCCCCATTCTGGTTTACATTTGAATTATCGTCTAAGGAGAAATATTTAAGTATCTTACCAATGTTGTATTGCAAAATTATTAGTTTTTAGGGATTTATATTAATATTGCTAGATAGGTAACTTACCTGTCAAGGATTGTAGAATTACTGAGACTAATTGGTTTGTATTGCTTGTACTATAACCTAGTTTTTGGGAACTCCTGAAAACAGATGAAGGTCAAGGCTAACATGCTATTGCCTGTTCCTTAGAAAGCAGAATCATATTCTTCATTGACCAAATCTTTCTTTCAGGTTTTCATCCACATGTGAATATGTAAGTGTATAAGAGTGAAAAGCTTTGTCAAATCTTATTAAATAAAACAAGAATTTAAGAAATTATCTGACATTGGAAAAATCATCTTATTTTCTTTTATAGAAAAATATGAGTTTGAAATATTTAGTGTAATCCATGAAATTATCCCTCTAACAAGCCATTGTTGCCTGTATAATGAAACACGTGTTAAAGACGGAGGGAGCTTTCAGATCTGGAGACAACTAGTTTTCTGTTGTAATCTTAAACTACTCAATGTCAGGTTACAGAATTGAGCTTGTGCAAGAGTACTGTTAATTAAACAAAAACAGTTCCTCCCCTATCTCCCTCGGCATCTCTCAGAATTAGAAAGTCTCTGAGGTAATTACTGGTGAGACTTGGGACAGGATCAGCTAGGACTTTTTAGGAGGGTTTGCAAACTAGAATATGGCACTCTGTTGCTCCAAAAATTCAGTAGAGAAATTGACAAGGCACAAAGTGGAGTTAGTATCTGTCTCTCTTCTTCATCCCATCTAAAATCTCCTCCAGAGGTGTTAGAAACTTTAGTTGTTAATATAAGATTGGGAAGACCAGTTGGTGGAAGAATGCCAGTCATTCAAACAGTTGTATTGAAACTGGGACAAAAATCTGGATTTTAGTACACCACATCAGGACAACAGGTGTCCCCAAAAACCTGGATCTTTACTAATAAGGGATGTTATATGTCACGCTATCTGGAATGTGTTCAAGCTTGGAAAGACCATAAAAAAGCAGGGCAGAAACCCCAAACATATTTTCTGTTGTATCTGATGAAGTGGGTTGGAGCCCGTGAAAGCTTGTGCCTGGAGAAATCTGTTAGTCTATAAGGTGCCACAGGACTCTCGTTTTTTCTGTAAATAGATTTCACCAACCCAATAACAAATGTGAATTCCTAAAACACTGCAGTAGTCTCACCATGGAGTCACAAATAGACTGGAATGCCCCAGAAGACCATCTTGCCATCCAGAAAAGATGGAATATTTGGTAGATGGTCGCTTCATACCAAAAATCACAACAATATTCAGGTTCCAAAGGGGTAGCCGTTTTAGTTTAGTTCAGCAAAACAAGCATGGAGTCCTATGGCACTTAAAAACTAACAAATTTATTGTATGAGCTTCAAAGCATCTGATGAAGTGGGATTTTCTCCCACAGAAGCTCATGCCATAAATGAATTTGTTAGCCGTTCAGTGCCACAGGAGTCCTTGCTTGTTTAGACAATATTCAGGACACTTTAATCCCAAAACACCAGTCACTTATCCCAGATCAATTGTACTCAGATCTCAAACCAAAGACAGTGCCTCTAGTCAATACTGCGATATAGTAACGTTTATTAAGTAAGAAAAGAAATATGAGTTGTTCACAAAGTTAAAACAGGAAACATATATACAATGAGTTAGTCTGAGATTTTAAAAAATAATACAGATCTGTGTATTTTAGAAGCGCATATGTCCTGTGGGGCTGTGACCCGTGCCAAGCAGTATGGGGATTATGCTTATGTTTATGAAACTTCTCCCCTCAGAGTCCAGACAGTATAAAGATCCCAGTTTCTCTTTTCCTGAGATTTTCATCCCCTTCAGCCCAGAATCCAAGCTGATGGGGTGAGTTCATGAATAGGTCTTCCCTTCCTAGAGGAAGAGAGTAATGCAGTCAATAAGGTCTTTGTCCTTTTGATGCTATAAATGCCTCATTTACTTGCAGTCAGGGGTTAAAGAATAATTGGGCGGGTCCCAGAACCCTCCCGCATAGGTGGGGGCCCCCCCCAATACCCATCCCCAATTCCCACCCCCCAGCCACACACACACACAGCCACCCCTCCTCACATGGACACACAGCCGCCCCCCCACATACACACAGACAAAACCCCCAGCAACACCCTCCACCCCCCAGAGCCCTTACCGTGGCTGTTTGCAGGCTGCCTGAGCAGCTGGAAGCTGCTTCCAGCCACAAGCTGCTCTGCCTTACAGGGGGAGATTCACAAATTCCCAGCCCTGCTGCAGCTCTCTGCTGGCTGGGTTTAATGTGGAGCCACTGGAATGCTGCATTCTGGTGGCTTGTGCTGTTTTTAGGGGGGCCCAGAATCCAGCGTTGCAGTGCGTTCCTCTATTTTTAGGGGCCCCAGAATACTGCCAGTGTGAAAATAGAGGGCCCTGGAACTGCGTTTCAGTGTGTTCCCTCTTTCTTTAACTCCTGCCTGCAGGAGGCTATCTTGTGGACAGGATGAGCAACTTCACTGTAATTAATGCTTCCTTTCCTGTTTGGTGAGTTACACAATTACAAAGGTTAGTAATGCAAACACCTTATCATACTATAGAGGTTATAAGTAAGAGCTGTACATGAAGTATCTGGTGCTATTCATAATGTCTAGACACAAAATGCATTCTTATAACTCTTATCTTTATTTTAACAATACTAACACACAGGTAAACCAGACTAGTTTCCAGTTATGTATTTGTCTATGTTCAGCGGGTCCTGAGGCCTTGGCATGAGTTGACACCTGGTTTGCCAACATCATACTGTGCATCTTGTGTATTGGATTTTAATAGAAGCAGTAAAGAACACAAACCAAACAATATTAGTTAGAATGAGAGTCAACTTAGATGTTGCAGCTGAAGGATTTCTTTTTACTTATTTTAATTATTCAAAAAAGGAAATTTAATAAACAGGTGACTTTTTTATCATTAGGGAGTTGGCATTTCCTATTACTAAGTTGACAGGAGGTGGATAAATAGAACTTTAGGAATTGCCAGAGCCTGTATGGCTTACAGCTAGTATTTAGGCTTTTGTCTGCAATTTTCTTTTCATATACTGTGCTCAAGTGTGGGTTATTTGTTTAACCCTTCACTGTAGCTGTTCAGTCATTTTGTAAACTATTTTTTGTGATGTTTTCTATTATTTCTGTTCTGGGTCTTTCCGAGATATTTACTATTAACGAGGTACATGAGTAAAGCAGAGTATATCGCAATATAGTCTTTTAATAGTCTAAATGCTGTAAAACAAGCAACGTGAAAAATTCTACTGTAGAATATTTTAACTGACCAGGATGACTACCTTGGGTCTTCAGTACTGAATTCCCTACCATTATAGAGTCAATTTCATATTCATAATGAACAATAATTCTCCTTTCCATTACTACATTCTGACTATTCGGTCAATTTTATATGTTCAGGAATGGTTTGCACAGTGAATTTTATTTTAAAAAGAAATGTAATGAATTCTTAACGAATGAAGCATAGTAAAACCAGGAATCCAAAATTTATGGTTGAGCTTAAAAGAAATTAAAATAATTTTAGGAGTGGGAATCTACACTTAAGATTTAATTCCAGCTTGTAGTACCACTTGATTGTTATTGTTCTGCTATTATTGGCATTTCAGTGACTGACTGCAAATTACATTGCACTGATTTTTAAATACAGGTTTTTTCATATTCTCTGTGGTGTCAGTACATGACAGCACTGTGGTGGTTTTGGATTTTTTAACTGCTTTGCTATACAGTAAAATATTTGGATTTCTTTCAGGTTTCACCTTAAACCTGGTTGAGGAATAAATACAATACTCTGTCATGGTTTTTAATCATTAATTGACTGATAGGTTCTCTTAATAGCAGCTGTATTTTTTTTCCATGTTCAAGCATCTGACGAGGTGGGATTTTCTCCCATGAAAACCCACATGATAGATAAATTTGTTAGTTTTTAAAAGTGCCACAGGACTCCTTGCTCATTTTAATGTAGGGTTGTTTTTTTCTTTGAGTGTCCTTGGTTTCTTAAAAAATTAAAAAAAAAAAAAACACTAAACAGGAAAATGAAATGGAATGCTGCCATGATATTTATTTACAATACATTGTCACCTTAAATCGTTTAAATTTTAATATTGAGGGACTTATTTGTATACCAGTTCAGTGCAAAGTAGCCAGTGTGTGTTAGTTAAAGTGGTGTTTATAGGTGCTTTGGATGACCAGAGCTATACAAAGTAATTGAAGCTGGCTTTTAATTTGCAATTGACTTATTACTTTAGAAGGTTGTGTTAGTGCAAGCAGCAAAAGGTAGGGAGATGAGAGGAAGCCAATCCCCAAGTTGTAGTGTCTCTGTGCTTTAAGTGTTTCCCAGGCATTTCTCCCTCTGTTTCCCCAGCACTGCCTATTGGAGCAAAGGCCTCAATGCAATTGCGTTTCAAGAAGTCATGCCAAAGGTAACATGTACAGCCAGAAAACCATTAAAGAGCAAAGACAGATGGGCTACGTAACCTGCCAGTGAGGACTCTGACACCTGTTCAAATTTCTTCAGACTCATAACACCCAGTGCGTTCATAATTGCTATAGAGGAAGGATAGTAATTGACTGAATTATCTTTCTCAAAAGGGAACCAATTAGGAGTTATCCGAACTGTTGACTTGACCACCTGTAGCCTTTATAATTAATACAGTTTAATGAAAAAAGTCATTAACTTAATTTAAATGCAACCTCATTTCAAAATTCACTTATGCAAAAGTTAAAACAATTTTTATTAACTCATAAACTTATGGATTTATTTGTAAATTCTAAAATAATCATTCTCTACTCAAATAACTTGAGTCAGTTTTGTCTATTTTTCCCTTATGCTTAGTATGATTTAAAATTTGACTTGCCAACTGGTTTGTCTTTTATATGTACAATGAAAACTGTACAAATAATTCCGAAGGGGCAGTCATGTTAATCTAGTTCAGCAAAACAAACAAGTCTTGTGGCACTATGAAAGACTAACAAATTTACTTGTCTTATGAGCTTTTATGGGAGAAAATCCCGCTTTGTCAGATGCTTGAAGATGTGGAATTTACAGAATGGGAGGAAATAAATGTGAGGAAGTGTAAGTCGTGGGATCAGGGCATGCTATTTCAGCAAATCAGAGCACTTGTTTAAATTCAAACAGGGTGGAGAGCATATCAGAAGTGGGGTAACTACGTTAGTTTTTAATAGTGCCTCAGGACTCTTGTTTTGTTTTGTACAAAAA
Source organism: Podocnemis expansa (assembly GCA_007922195.1). Taxonomy (NCBI): domain Eukaryota; kingdom Metazoa; phylum Chordata; order Testudines; family Podocnemididae; genus Podocnemis; species Podocnemis expansa. The sequence continues at coordinate 1,233,799 of ML682015.1, forward strand.
GTGAGTTTTGCCCATTTGTGGAGACCTGCAAAAGGCCCTTCATGCTGTAATTGTCTCCCTGATGTGAATAGGGTCAAAATGGTCACTTTCAGAGGTTCCTGTCACTGATACACCTTACCCCCGCACTACTGGATGGAGAGGGGGGGCAGTGAACTATAATCCTGTGTTATGTATCCCTGAACTGGAGAGTGGAATTTGTCCCTTCCATCCGCATTTGTATTAGACAGGGATGTAACCTCCAATTAAACAAGCTTTGTGGGAATCAAGGATTTTTTTTTAACTCAAGTTATTGGATGTAGTAGAAATGCCTCTAGATCAGGGATGCCAAACTCATTTGCTATGGTGGGACAGATTTGACTTAAATGTACTTCAAGTGGGCTGTACATACCATAAATCAAAATATTAGGGTACTCTCGTGGCATCACGGAGTGCTGTGTATGTGAGAAAGTGTTCCATGATAACCCCCCCCACACACACACACAGGGAGAGAGTGTAGCTTCAGAGTACAGTCTTGCATACCCAGTGGTCCTCTGCAATATCAGGAGACCTGACACTCTTGTGGCATTGCAGAGTGCTGGGTACGTGAGACCATTCTCTCCCTGTCTGTTAGGGGGAGAGCAAAGTCCTGCAGAGCACAGTCACCAGCTGGTTGGAAGAGTTTTATGAGCACCATGTTTGACATCCCTTCCTCAAGTAAAATGCTGTAAATGTCTCAGGCTTCTTCAATGCAATTAGAGAGACTTTTCAAGCCAAGTCTTGGCTAATTCAGCTGTATTAATCTATTTGGAATGCAGCATTTTACACCTACCGGGTAGATAAAGCCTGCAGTATTCCAAGTGGATTTTCAGCTCTCTTTCCTGCTGAACAAGAGAAAAGGGAGTAGAGGGGACAAGCCTTTTCTATACAAGAAATATTTGTACCTCTTCCAGAGAGGTAGCTGTGTCAGTCTATTTCAGCAAAACAAGCAAGGAGTGTGGCACTTTTAAAGATTAACACATTTATTTATCCCATGAGTTTTTGTGAGCACAATTCCACTTCATCAGTTGCATGAAATGGAACAAATATTTTGTTAGGTATAAATAAATAGATACAGAGAATGTTAATTCAGACAAATCCAGAGGGATAGATTGCTGGGGTGGGGGGGCCAGTTTATCCCTCTGGGTCTATTTGAATAAATTTGTTAGTCTTTAAAAGTGCTACAGGACCCCTTCTTTGATTTGTACCTGTATTTCAGTTATTGCTATCAGTGATGCAGTTGCATTGATACTGATTTAGTCAGCACTTAGGCATTTTGCCACCCTGATATTAAACTTGCTTAGTTCACGTTGCAGGGGTTACTAGTGTAATATGGCCATTAATTTTTCTAGTGTAGATGCATCCAAAAAGAACATGAGCCAATTTAATGCTAGAACTCTCTCTACTGGGAAAATAAATAGGCATCCTGGTCCTTCTGCCACCTGAAGTACTTGTAACTCTTACTGGAAGTACATCTCTGAAATTCATAAATATCATTCTTGGAACTATGCAGCTCTCACATCTTGGTCTTTGCTCTGTCCTATTCACTTCTTTTGCAGGGAGCAACTTCAAAGAGCTGCCTATTCAGTTCTTACATTAGATGAAAGTAGACAACCTAGTAGTAGATGCCAGAATCTGAGTTGCAAAGAGGTCACCTATGGGATGTCTTTCAACACTGGATAAACTTACCAAAAAATGTAATCTTGTTTGAACATCAGTTTTAAGTTTATACCAGTGTAAAAACTGGTGAGAACCTTAGGATAGCCATAGGAGTGTTGGGCCTGTAACAGAGTTCTGGGCCTTAGGTTTATGGCCTATTCAGGAGAAATCTGTGACTCAGACTGGTTGTTTTCCAAGACCTCCAGGCCATATTTTAGATCCTTCCTCAGTTCTTGATGTAATTGTTGGACAGAAGAATTTATTGTATGCAGTGTTCTGTAGCTATGCTGGCTCCAGCACATTAGAGACACAAGCTGAGTGAGGTAATATCTTTTATTGGACCGACTTCTGTAGATGAGAGAGACAATCTTTCTTGTTTACACAGAGCTCAAGTCATGACTCTGACCTCTGTGGAGGCTTGAAAATTCCTCTCTTTCACAGACAGAAGTTGATGCAGTAGAGAAATGTATTGACTCTTAGGCAACTTTGATTTCTTTTAGCTCCTCCATTATATGTTAACAGCTTATAGTTTCTTATTATGAACTCTGTTTTTTCTTCAGACACCAGTGCATCCCACTGCTGAACAGTAACAGATTTATTGGCCTTGCCAGCTCAGTTTTCCATTGAAGGAGAAATTAGTGATGCAGAGTCCAGACATTTTCTTAATATAACTGTTTTTCTTTATGCTACATACACTAATCCATAAACAGAGAGAGACAGCAAGCAGGAAATCCTCTCTTTAAGGAATCTTAGCCAAAACACCAATGCCTCTTTCCCAGAAGCAACTCTATTCCAAGTATTGACTCTAGACTCAGATTAAAGCAGAGAGGGCAAACTCTCCTGCTGTTTGCAACAGCTCCACCAAAAGAATGTGTATCACAAAAGATGGTGGTAATACAGTATTTCTTCAAAAAACAGTGGTTATGCACAAAGAGAGCTAACTTATAAAAACTAAGTATAACAGCGCTCTCTGATTTTCTCCTCTCCCTTCCTGCACCATAATATGAACACTTGGAGAACTTTGTCTCTTTCAAATGGCATCATCTTCTAATCAGCATCCCTCCTGAAGGGGCATGTAAATCACAGAATCAATTGTAATCTTCCTATGGGAGCATAAGTTTGTGGAGATGTATGGTCTTATTGCTGCACCTGTAAGTAGTTCTGGACACAATGCAAATAGTAACCAAAGGCAAGGTTCTCCTTTCCTATGAGACGCAAGAACATATCCTTGACCTAATTAAACAGTTGCATCTGTATCATCAGTAAGAGCCTCAATGGAACTTCATTGCATACTGATATTTTGTATGGAAGCTCTTCCATGGTAATGTTTTATGTGAACCAGTACAAAGGATCTTGTTCCCTGAACCTTTAGTTTTATCCAATTTCATATACAGCTAGTCCTCACTTAGTGACCTACTCGTTTAGTGACCCCTCAGAGTTATGACCGGCTCTCTGATGAGTTGGTATTATGGCAATGTACGAGAACTCGCATCAACTCTCTCAGATTACCTATATTTACAGTACACTATGCAAACTAAGTTCAGTACATTAGAGCTTAAAACATTTAAAATATATATTAAAAATGTTATAAATGATGCAAAGGTGACATTAAAACTATCTACCGATGGTTGAAAAACCCACTACCAGTAAAGTACATTATGCCTGAAATACCGGTAAGGGCTGCTCCTCGTTTAGTGACCAATTCGTTTATCAACCGGGTTTCAGGAACGGAACCCGGTCACTAAGTGAGGACTACCTGTATACAAGGAGGGGGTTCGACTTTCTGTGCTCTAGTTGTTGAATTGGAGGATTCTTCCCCTTGGTTCATTTCAAGCAAGCTAATGTGGTAATTGGGTAGAATGGGCCATATTAAGCTTGCTCAGTTTTGGACTAATTTTTAATGGGTCAGATATCCCAAGAAACATGGATAAATGGATAGCAATAACGTAGAGCGGTAGAACTTGAGGCGGTTAAGTTCGTGATTCTTTGCTTCTGGACAGACCTGTAACATGTCTGTTCTAGTCATGAGGGGCAAGGCTATAACAGTGGGATATGTGAACAGAGAAGGAGAAACCGACTCTTCACAGAGGCCAGCTCATTACTGAAACAGCAGAAAGCCAACATATAAGCACTTTGGAGCCTACATGTCAGGTGACGTATTATAATTGACTGACTTAGCAGGACGGAAAGAGATCCAGGGTGTATGATTTCTGAATGTGAGAGAGTTGTTACCCAGTCCTTCAGATTTCTGATTTTAGACTTATTTGCGCCAGGGTCAAGGACTCTCATGTTATTAACTAAAGAGGGAACTAAAAGCAGTTGTGAAAGATGCTGCTTTTTATGAACCTTGGTGATGCTCTTCATGTGTTCCTTTCTAATCTGCACCCAGTGATTAAAAAGGTTACAGCAGAGCCAAATCCCAGTAATAATTGTCTTTCACTGGCCTTGATTTTAATCATAATCTGGAATACTTGCAGTGAGATTTATTTATAGGTCTAAAACCATATAACCACAAGAAACACATTTCAGCCATTTTGAGCTCAATGAGCTGGGAAAGAACTCAACTGATTTTAAACACTGGTACTTTCCCCAGTTATTAAGAACAGTGTCATTGACAAATGCTTCTGTCACTCAGCTTCTTCATTTAGAGCCAGGTTAACAGGCACCATGCTTGCCTTGTCTTTTTCTCTGAAACAGGATCTCTTTCTTAGCTGTTATCTATTCTTCATTGGGAGTTTTGGAAATACGTTTATCCATGGAGCCTCAGTACTGCAGCATGAGATTCTTATAACTGACCCTGCATTCATACTGAAAGTTAAATTTCTTTTCTGCAGGACAATAGGATGGGGGTATTTCTGTCCTTCTGAGTCCCTAGAACACTTAAACACTAGAAGGGTGACCAAAATATGTCAGTTCAAGGTGGAGACCTCCAGAAATTAAAGGTACATCATGTTCTGCACCATCTCATAAAACTAATCTAACAGCTAAATGGATTAAATTCGGTATCTTGGAAACTTGCAAAGTTAGGGAGGCAAATCCATTTGTGGGTGTTCATGCACGGTCATTTGAGAGATAGCAGAGATTTGATAGTCGGAAAGGTTGAATGCTTCTGTAACCTTTGGGTGGGCTAGAATTCATTTATGTTCCCTTCTCTAGTGCTTCAAAACAAAAAAAAATTTAAAATTTAACTCCAACTCCTAAAGCAAAGCAGCTGGAAACCCCAGATTCAGTGTGTAAGGGACTCGGCAAAGATTGTTCGGTTTCCCTCCCCACATTAAAATACTGCCTAAGAACAAACATAATGAACTTCATTAACTATTAACTTGATAAACCTTATCATTTAAAAAAAAAAAATTTAAACAGAACAGTTAAACCCGGAGTCCCAAACTTTAGGTGTTCACCCATATCTCAGTTGCAGTCTCTATTTGTCCAAAGGCTTGAGTTGCAAGAAGCAGTGGTCCTCTTCTTTGGTTGCAGGGATCTTAAGTAGGAATCGATTCAGGCTTTTCTTTTTCTTCTGGAACCAGCATCATCCAGTCAGTTTACTGGTTAACCAGCAATCAGTCACATATGAGAAAATTCTGCTGCAAAATGCTCCACATCATGGAGAAGACATCTTGCTGTGCACCACTGGCTCAGCTTCATCCAGTCACACACTAAGCACATGGACTCGTCTCATTGCAGCTCCCATGCTGCTGCTCTCATGGCATCTGACCACAGCAGCAGTAGAAAAACTTAGTGGAGCATGCTCAATGCAACCACTCAATTTCCAGAAGTTTCTGGACCTGGGTAGCCACATCTGCCCAGCAACATAACCCAGCTTCAAAAGATTCCTTTAATTAGGCATATGGGTTACGCCTCATTTAAGGAGATATGCAAAACAACAACTGTGTTTCAAGACACTCTGATGTTTCCATCTTGTCTGCTACTGCTACCTTTTGGTAGGAAAGTTTTATAAAAAGTTATATTTCAATAACTGGTCATGGCTCTGGGACTGGCAATATGTTTATAATTCATTCTTCTCCATCCCAAGAACTGCAATCACTACAAACATTGCATTTTGAAGGCATAATGGACACTTTCCCCCCTCACCTCTGAACTTCCTTTCTCCAACCCCTTATGTCTGGAAGGGTGAATTTCCCATGAAATTGGCTAGTTTTCCAAAATTCTTAGTATGAACTGCTTTTGCTAACTTAGTTTAGTTAGTAACTATTGCAGCTTTGGAGGCTACCTATTCAGGATATGATTTCTAAGTGGACATCTAACACCACATATAGACTATAATGTGTGATCTCTCTCCCTTCCTCATTATAGCAGGTCCTTGTTTTAAGGTCCAGGACAAGGCATTTCCAGGTTAAAAAGCAAACAAACAAGCAAAAACCATCTTTTTTTCCATTCACATCTCTGCTTCAGCAATGCACCGTTACTGAGGTTCTGTTGAAATGACACAGAGGCTATAACTGTTAAAGAACTCAGCTGCTTGTTTGCTCTTTAGGTAGTGATTTATTGTTATGTGATGGCATACACAAGTTAGATAAAAACCCAGATATACTGCAGCCTCCCAGCAGAAGTTACACGTCTTTATCTCTTCGAATGCAGAATAATAACACATGAAGAACCCTAAAGAAGAGAGACAAAGCAGATTGTTCCCTAAAACAGAGGCACAAATCATCCCCCTATCCTAGCTGTCTGTCTTCAGGCTGAGAGCTGCTTGGTCCAGATCATGGGCTTCCCTAAACCCTGCTGGCAAGCAGGATTATGAAAACCCCTGAGATTCTGAAGTGATAACAATTCTAGCAGTTTCAATATATCACAGTTACACTCACCTTTCATGATGGATGCTAGCTTTTTGTAAAGTAGGGTGACCAGAATACCCAATTTTAAAGGGGGCGGTCCCAGTATTTGGGCCTTTGTTTTATATAGGCACATACTACCCCCCACCTCCATCATGATTTTTCATACTATCTGATCACTTGCCGTATACCCAGGGATATAAGGTCTTGACATATAAAGGTCTTCATAATCTAGACGCAAAGAATTTAACAGATTGCCTTTGTGCTTTTTGTTGCTTCCTGACAGATACAGGCCTTTTGCAACTGGTATGTTCTTGTTGTTAAGACTGCATCAGGACTGGCATGAGAAATGTATTTCTCTGCTAGGGGTGCTCAGTTGAAGGAGGCTGGAGGAGGAGGAGGAGTTGAAGGATGCAGAGATCTGCTGGAGTCCCTCACAGGATCACTTTCAACCCCTGCTAGAAGTTTACCTAATTTAATTTGGCCTATTGTTGACAATTATTTTGCTCTTTCCCTTTCATTTCAATTTAGCTTTGTCCTTCCACCCCCTGACTCTTACTGTGTGGGCCTTGATTCTTTTGTGGATTGTGTTTTGCCCTGTGACCTGTTGCAGTTCATTCCTGTACATGATTTTTTTGTGGAGTTTTTGTTTTGGTTTGGTTTTGGTTTTGGTTTTCATTAATCACTACATGGCTATAAGCAGAACTTGATTGGTTCTTTTAAAGATATTTCTTATTTGATTGTATAATGCTTACTGCAAAGCGCCAAAACCCTTACAAATGCATTGAATAGATAAACAATATTGCATCTGGGTGTGAACTACAGGCCATTGTTTTGTTAGTGGTTCGTTTTCATGGATATTACTATGATGGCGTAGTTATCCATGCTATCACTGGAAAATGCTTTTGGAGAACAATATTTTCTTTTAAATTTGATGTTAGACATCATATCTGCCCAATGGCTTCCACCCAATTTAATAACTGAAAAGCATTTCCCTTGGTACTGTAAGAAGCATTGTTTAATTGCCAATTCATTATTTTACTGTTTGAAGCAACTGTGGTGTTTAGTCCAGGTTCCCTCTTACAAAATACATAGTTACCATTGTCTGTGTTTGCCAACAGGAATAGGAGAGATGGGCAAAAAATAACAAATATAAGAAATTGCCTTTGAAATACATTCCTGTTACAAATTTGCTTCTTAAGGGAATCTTTTATATAAGTTAATGCATGCAATTATGGGCATATACCATAAATATGAAACGTACACGTTAAATGGAGTTGACCGTGTCACCAGTTTTCTAAATTAGTTACGAGTACAGGATTTTAATGTGGGTGTACTTTTATATTTCTGTACAAAGTAGTTTCTTGAATGAGGAAAACCTAGCAGCTGAAAATGTACTCAATGTGTATAAGGTAACTTTTTTTCTGGTTTGTTTTTTTTTGTTCTTTTGTTTTTTAAACAGGAATGATGATGCCACAGTACAAACTTCCTCAGAATTCCATGCATGGTAGTCCTGCATCTTCCAATTATCAACAAACCACTATCTCACATAGCCCTTCCAGGTAATACAGTGTGTACAAAAGAAGAGGGTCAAACTCATTATGCAGTAGTGGTCAAATTTGTTCTGAGTCCGTAGACCAGACATAAAAATTACACTGTCCGGAGACAAACTTTGTATTCTTGTTCAACCACAGAGAGCTGCTTTAGCTAGCACAGTCAAATATGGCATTTAAATGCTCACTTGTAAGAGGGTAATTGCATTTATGAAACCTCCTGTCCTTTGCTCATCAAATCATTCCTCCATTCATTTCCATATGACCATTTACCTCCCTAATTTTTGGTGAATTATTCATGCCTTCTGCCTCAGTTTGGTAATGCTCCCTTGGAGGATTCTCCCTCACACTTCTATTGTGGAAGGTTGGACGTGGTGGCAGGAAGGCCTGGGGTAGAAGGTGAGGAGAAAGAAAACCATCCCTGAAGATATGACAGCAGCACAGAGTTGGGCGTAAACGAGACAGAAAGGGAGACTGACTGTTCTGTGGGGCATTGTGAAACGTGCTCTACGGAGATCTGCTGAGAAGGGATGGGTTCAGATACCTGTGCCCGAGCTTCTTTCTCAGCTCTGTCTACACCATCTCCTGTGAGATGCATCAAGAAAGGCAGCTGTAGCCTTTAGTAATGGTTTGCTTTATTCTGGAAAGGACTGGACAGTAAAGGGTTCTTCACCCAACTCCAGCGTATGGGCTGTATATTTAACACCCTTGCTTTGTAATTAACCATCATAATTAGCTTTTTAAGCTTTAGAACTCTGCTATATTATACAATGAATTTATATAATTTCTTGCAACTTAGGAAATCAAATTGTACAGCCATTCAAGATATACCTTGTTTCTTGGTGTGGAGTTGAGGGAACTTTTTTAGATTTTATGTTTCCAAAATTAAAAAAAAAAAAAAAAAATCCCCTCCATCTTTCTGAAAATACTTTGGTTTTCCAAAATGCTTGTTTTCATTACCTGTCTTATTCCTCAAGGTCACATGCTAATAAATCCTCTTCTAAGATTTTTTTAAAATTACTAAAAATTGAGTCAGTGATGGTATATTTAATATTTTAAAAACTAAATTATTTGTAAAGTTTTCTACAAGTTAACACCTTGTAACAACCTTTTTGGGTCCTTTTCTGTGTGTAAAACAGACAGACAAGTCCTGTGGTACTTAAAGACTAACAAATTTATTTTTTGCATGAGCTTAAGTTCCCCTATCTTCAAAGCATCTGATGAAGTGGGATTTTCTCCCATGACAGCTCATACAGTTTTTGTTAGTCTTTAAGTGCCACAGGACTCATTTATTTGTTTTACTAAACTAGACTAACACAGCTACCCTTTTGAATCTTTTCTGTGTGTATTATTGCGGGCTGGGCACCTAAATGAGGCTAAATCTCAAAAGTAAAGCACCTTCTTCATGAAGATTGAGAGACAAAAGTGGTAAATTTCAAAAGTAACAGTACTGGAAGGAAAACAGTTATTGGGAAGTGTACTTTTTATTTCATTGTTTACATCATTTCAATCTTCTTTAGTTTTATTTCAAGCAATTGGTACATTTTTGTTCAATTAAAACAATCTGTTATATATCTCTGAAGATCTCATTAACTTGATCAACTATCAAGAAGTTGTTCTATTGTAAAACCAGAGATCACCAGTCTTTTGGGGGGCTGGGGGAGGTTATGATTGCAGTACAGAGACAAAACTCGGGGTGCGGGGTGTTAGGTTGGTTTACTCATTAAAAAAACCACAAAGCTTCAGGTAAAGTGTAATTGAAAATATATAATAATGTATAACTACATTGATCAAAATTATTTACAAAGCTCTTGTCATTACCCAAAAGCCATTCATGGGCCTGAATGCTGAGTTTTTTGGTTATGGCAAGTCTGTTGCAGACTTGATGCTAAAACAGAGAAAAATATTATCCAGACAAAGACCTGGTCTAAAGTCGTTGAATTCAGTAAACCTTGGACCGTCTCTGTGAAGAGGATGCATACTACTAAGCTTACTTTTTTTCCATTGCTGTATATGTATGCTCTTTATAGAGCTGATCTGAGATGTGTTGAATTCAGTGTGCTTTGGATCAGTCCTCTTTGGCTGGGTAATACACTCCTTTACTTTAGCACTACAGTTTTGTCAGAGAATTAGTTCTATGAAATCTTGTTGGAATGGTTAGTTATTTGATATCAGTATTGCATATATTTGCTGGAGAGCTACTAAGCTAAACAGTTATAAATCAAAGTGCTCTCTCAAGGATTTTTATACACATCAGTGCTTCCAAACTCCTGTTAATTTTAATGAATTACATGTCCTTGGTAATGAGAACAGCCTCACCCCCCGCCACTTGGCTGTTTTGATATTCTTTGACTGTATAGAAATTAGTGACTTCTGCTCAGCCTCCAATAGTTTTCAGTGGTATAAAACACTCATGTCATGAGATTAAGTTCCCTATAGATACGTGGAACAATATTGTGTTCTTTTAGAATAAAGCAAGGTCTTTGGTTTCTAGAGGCTCTGCAATCTTAAAGCTTTTAGATTTAATGAACACTACACACTTCAACTAGTATTCGTATTTGTCATCTGCTTGTAGATAGGAAGGGGGGAAGGGGAAGTGTATCTTACCTCATTTCATTAATACTGCTATTTGATATTCCATCAAAGCATGTTGTATTGTCACTTCTTTAAAACTGTATCCAGAAGAAGAATTCCTGTTTTATTTTCTCGAGAAAATAAAGCCATTGGTTTGTCTGTTTATTTCATTTGAGGCTAAAATGTTAAATCTGGCAGTGTTAAAGAATAATTTCTAGTGCATTGTCAAATAATAAGCACTATGTCATGTTATTTTTAATTTAAAAAAATGAACTTCGTGACAAATTTATGCAAAGAGCTGGCATTTGGTGTTCAGGTTCTGTAAAGCATTTTGCAACAGAAATGTAGAAATCAACAGGTATTCACAAACTATATATATATATATATATATATGTACTCTAATATGTTTTTAGAGAACTAAACTGTTTGGAAATGGGTTGCCACTGCTATGCTGCGGATACCATGAGACCTAGGATTATATGGATTCATTTGTAATGCTGACCAGGCTATGCATCATTTGAAAAATTAAATTTTGGCTTTGATTTTCAGTCAGGTTTTCAGTAAGCTATCAGTATGCTTGGAAGCCATAAATAGAATTCTTCTATGGCATTTGTCTTGGACATTAAACAGCTGTTTACTTTTTCTAGGTATATTTCTTATGAATGGATTTTTTTCTCCAGTTAATTTTAATTAATGCAGTATAATAGACTTTAACTGTTAAGAAGTAATTGACTCGGAGAACGCTCAAATAATTTTGTGAGAAGAGTTACTCTAAAGGTGTTTGATTCCAGAGGATTACAGGTCCAAGCTCATAAAATTTTGTAAGTGTAAGAAATACAATGCCTACACTGGATTTTATAACGTGTACTTGGGTTTTATTTTTAGCCGGTTTGTGCCACCACAGACAAGCTCTGGTAACAGATTTATGGCACAACAGAACAGCCCAGTGCCTAGTCCATATGCTCCTCAAAGCCCTGCAGGATACATGCCATATTCACATCCTCCAAGTTATACACCGCACCCTCAGATGCAACAAGGTAATTAGATCATCTTTCTGTTCTCAGAACTCAAGTTAACTTTAACTCTATGTGACTAGTTTCCGGTCTGTAATTCCTTTCAAAGGGCCATACTCTGCTTGCTGTTCAAGTGCAAAATAGCATTAGGTTAGCAGTATCTATAAGTAAATAAATTAGGCAGGAATTTGTTTAAAGTATGCAATAGGCTGCAAAACTAGCTAAATGCCTTTTTTAAAAAATCAGATGGACTTCTATCCCAGTTTGGTTGAGAAAATAAAACACAGCAATACCAAAACTGAGTTTACTGTTGCTAAAAGGCTTTCAACTATTTTTTTAAGCCCTTCTTATCAACTTAATTTACATTTTTTCTTTAAGCAAGGCTTACCTACTTGTTGAAAATGCAGGGTACTTCTATATTTCATGTTACACATGCCATCTATAGCTATTTCATGTCGTAATGGTAGTGAACTTATCCGGAGGATTTCCACATTCTCCCCCACCTCTCCGTACTCTCTAACTTCAGGGAACAAGCTGTAACTTCAGGGAATGAACAGGTGCGAGGCTGTAATAGTGACTTAGAAGAGCTACAAACACAGTTCAGTCCAGACCAACCCACAAAATTTGGATATAGGTTTTGAGTCCTCTGAAAGTACAAGGATGTTGTGTGTCTTTTTTTTTTTATGGTGTTGGCAGTAATAAGGGCTAGTTTTCCTACATTTTAATTTTTATTACTATTTTTCCATGGATTTGATTTGCCACAAAATTCAAAATTTGCCACAAGTTACAGTGACTTGCTGCAGAAGCATGCATCATGTACATATCTATTGATATTGGCTTACCTGTTGTGCTGCTTCATGTTTTTGTTTGAGACACATCTTCAGCTTGTCAATCTGATTTTTGAGATGATGCAGTCTTTGACTTTCAGTCTAGGAATTTTTCATAGTTTTCCTTTTTCTTTTCCAGTGAAACATTGTCATTAACTCATTAACAAGTGTTCACCCTTCATTCATGCCTCTACCTTCTCCACTGTAATTAAAAGCTAGTCTAACTTATTAAAGAATCGTGTGTGTGTGTGTGTGTTATCTATCATTGAGTAAACAGAGTTGGTTCAGACTGGTACAATTTCATAAATCACTGGTAAATGTTAGTTTAGAATGCTTTTAATTACTTGTTGCTGAAACAGTGCTGGTGAGTACAGCTGATTGTTAAACCTGTCTTTGGTCACTCTCAAACATGAATTATTAATAATCGGGCATAGTATTTAATACTAACTTTTATTTATTTTTTTCCCCACAGCTTCAGTATCCAGTCCCATAGTCTCAGGTGGGATGAGGAACATACATGAAAATAAAGTTTCAAGTCAGTTGTCTGGAAATTCAGCTAATCACCATGCTGATAGTTCTAGACATGGCTCAAATGAAGACTACCTACAGATGGTGCACAGACTAAGTAGTGATGTATGTTATGCACCCCAATCAATTTTTTATATGAAAAGGAAATGTTTGATAAATATTTGAGTTGTGTGACTGATCTAAAAGCCAAATCTTTTTCAGGGTTGCTGCTGACGTTTAATAAGGACAGTCAATTTAATTAAATAATTTTTCAATTTCTGCTTGTGTAGGTCTTAGTTTTCAAATTTATTTTACATGACCACTGTTTTACTTGAAATCATGTTTTCAGCATTTATTTTGCATTTAAGAAAATTGAAAATTGTCTATTATCTCAGCATATTTTGAAAGGCAATTTTGCCTTGTTGCAATTGCTCAAATACTGTGGTGATGTGGACAGTGCATGAGTCTTTTGTAGGTTGTAGCTCTCTAGCCTTAGTTGGTGTTATGACACATTTTAAATACCCTGTTAAAGAGCTTCCTCTTGTTAGATAGTGATATGATTGTCAAACCTGTTGGTAGTATCTTTTGACTTTTTATTTTTACTCAGTACCTGTGAGTTCAAATGTCTTGTGTGGAAGTTTATTTTCCTGGCATTTGTCACATAAAGGGAGGTGAACTTCATGCTCTAGTGAATAATACATGGTTAAATAGATTTCAGATACTGTTCTGTTTTGATATCAGTTCTTTGAGCAACGCTGTTGTAATAATGCCTGCTACAGGTTATGAAAGGGATTTGGATTTGGGATATTCAGCATCAGAGCAAGCCTTAACCAGAGAAGGAACTACGTTAGCTTGCAGCAGTAATGAGCAGTTATCTATATAAACCAGCTAGAAGGGAGGAAGACGTGACTCAGACTATACAAGTGTGTTACATTGTCTCAGAGAGAACCATGGCAAGTGTGATAACACTTGGATCCTTAAAACCCTGAGCACACAAAGATTGAAGCTGAATGCCAATACATGAGAACCTGGAGGTGCAATTGTCTTGAGATGGACAACAAACTTCAGTGGTCCCCAAACTATAGGGTGTGCTTCCCCAAGGGAGGCAAGGAAGAAAGTGCAGGGTGGTACAGCAGGGCCTGCCTAGCCCTCTTATGAGGCAGGAAGGGAGCATCATCTAGCCCCACTCTGGCCCCCATTTGTAGCCCTGCCCCTGGCCTTGACCCTAACCCCACCTTATTCTGCTAGCAGCCATGCTCCTCCCTCTAATTATGACTCTACTCCTGGTTCCACCTGTGCTTCTGGCCCCAGCTGTGTGGGGTGTTTTGTTGTTTTTTTTTTTAATCCTGCTCCTATGCTTCAGTCCTGCTTCTGGCTGCACCTGCAGCTCTGGCTCATTGAGGTGAAGTGTAGTGCCAAAAGGTTCAGAGACCACTGAACTAAGCGTAGTGTCATGCTGTAATTATTCAGTTTGACTGCAGAAGGTAAACAAAGTTAAAAGTACATTCAGTTTGTAAAAATCCTTTTACTTTTTACTATTTTAACATGACAGTGGTAAGACAGTTAAATTATTAAAATTTTCAAAAATTATTAAAATTTAAATAATGAAAATAAACACCATCACTTCAATTAAAGGAGATGCCCGGGTTGCACCCAGAATAGTCAGTATTGTAGAGAAGTTTTTATTGTAATTTCCTGCTTTTGCACATTTACAAGTTTCTGAAACATTCTGCTTTAGAATGAAATTTCTTATATTTAATGTCTGTGAATGTTTTTTTAAAAAAAAAAAGTATGAGCAAAATTCTTAAACTGTTTTCGAACTTGAGAATGAAAATGATACCACTTTTTTGAGTAGTGTTCCTATTGGTGTTCAGCTGTAGGTGCAGGAGTGCCTTTCTGTGTCTGGGATTGGAGGTCTTTGGTAGCAGTGCTGTTGGACCATACATGTTCTCCTCGTTGATTTGCAGTGTGACTGGCATCTATATATGGCACTGTGTGGTTCAACCACCTTTAGTTTCTTTGCAGCTGCTTTTGATGTGGGTTAGATGCAATGAGGAAAGCCCTTCTCCCCTAATCTTTAATCACAATTATTTGTCTTAGAATACTGTATTTCCATTTGTTTTTCCTTAAAAAATTACACACAACAGTTTTCATTCTCTTCCCTTCCTATTACCTTCTGCTTTCTCTTCTCCCACCTTCACCAACTGTGACCTCTCCCTCTCAGGAGAGTAGCAGGATACCCTGGATTCAAGAGGTGCCTCTCTACTCAGAAAGCCTTTCCATTGGGCGATGGCCACTTGAGGTACATCTGCTGCCTCAGTAGGATCATGTCCCATAGAAGCGCTTCCATTCCATCAACTTGACTGCACAAGCCTGAAAAGACAGACATCTCAGATTGAAATGTATTTTAATGGAGAGTTCCTTGTGACCAGCTTTGGACCCTAGCCTGGGGTCTTGTCATATGTGGCTTTCACCCTTGGTTTGATCATCTGCTGAACCCCACCAAGATCATCTAAGAAAATTCTCTCTTCCCCACTCAGATGGGAAGAAATGGTCCATTATCACCCTCTCATGGATCACTTCAGTTAAAAGCCCTCCTGTTTGAGTTCAGTAGTCTCATCATCGTCAGGGGTGAAGCTTTGGATGCAACCTCATGTACCAGTTACTTCACATTGTCACTACTGGGATCCAAAGGCTATGTACAAGGGACAGTTTCCTATGAATGGTTACCATCCTCATCTCTCTCTCAGCCTCCTCAGGCCAATCCATTTATGATGGAGGAACAACAGGAAGAAACTGAGGAGGTTAAACTCCTACTCCAAAACAAACAAGGAATCTTGGGGCACTTTTAAAGACTAACAAATGTATCACATGAGTTTTCATTGGAGAGCTTGTACAATAAACAAATGTGTTAATTCTCAAAAGTGTCACAAGACTTCTTGTTTGTTTTGCTGAACTAAACTAACATGGCTACCCCTTTGGAACTCCCACTTCAGTTCTCCTTCTTGTCCTTCTGTAAGAGCATCACACCACCCCTCCAGTGTCAGCAGATAACTTCAAACTCCTTCGAAACTGTTCTACAAGATTGCAGAGTTCCCTCTAGAGGAAGTTTAAAAACAAAAATATAAGTTGCTGGCTATCTGATAAGACTCTTCATTAGCAAGAATAGATCACTCTGTAAATGAGGCCCTGGTGGACCCTGCCAAAATACTCTGGCAGACTTCAGCGTCCATCCTGCCAACCCACAAACATGCAAACAAGAAATATTTTTCTGTAAGTCCCCCATCTTCAAAGCGTCTGACAAAGTGGGATTTTCTCCCAAGAAAGCTCATGCACAAAATAAATTTGTTAGTCTTTTAAGTGCCACAGGACTCCTTGCTTGTTTTGCTAAACTAGAATAACACAGTTGCGCCTTTGGAACTTGGCAAGAAATATTATGTCTCTGCTAAGGATGTAAAATTTCTCTTTTCTCATTATATCCCAACTTACTGGTTGTTGACACAGTATAGTAGAAGGATCATCATCATCATTCCAGAGCAACCCCCTGTGACAAAGACTGGAAGTAACTAGACCTCTTTGGTCGCAAGGCGTATTCTTTTCCTTCAAATAGTGTCCCTGCGGGTGCTTCACTGTGAGTGACGTCGCATCCTTGCATCACAGTTCAAAGATCTTTGAAGCAGTGCTTGTCGGGGCCATGTGTCCAGCGCAGCAGTCTTGTGCCATGAATTTGGCACCCTTTTGGAGCATGTGCGGCACCAACCACCTCTGTTCCTTCTCAGCCATCTGGGGTTACAGTCAGAGCTAACCTTCTCTCCTCCTCGTCGAAATTTCTTGTCTTCTAAACACTTAGATAGTTTTTGTTGGTTTTCTTCTGTTTGTTTTTTTCTTTCTTACTCCCCCCCCCCCCCCCCCCGCGCCAAAGGTGTGAGTCATGCCAAGATGGTATGCTGGCCTCTGATGGACATGCCGTTTGCATAAAGTGCCTCGGAGAAGAGCACATTTCCCAAAAGTGGTCTCATTGCTGGAATTTAAATTCTCAGGCTAGACGAGACAGAGACTTGCTTCTCAAACTCATTTTGATGGAGAAGTCTCTACGCTCCACGTCAGATCCAGGACAACAGAAGGCTGACTCCAAGACTCTCATCACACAAAAAGACGATGCTCTCTATTTCTTCACGCAAGAATTAAAAATCACCACCTTACATCCTGAGAAGTGTTCGTACTAAAGTAGTTCAAGGTCCCTCAAGTACGATGGCTCCTGGACCTGGGAAACAGTCCCATTTCATCTCCTCAGAACCAAGAGACAAATCTTCTTGGCCTAAATCCTCAACCGTTAGACTATTCAATTGGAAGCTCCTCACCCGTCGGTTCCAATTACACCTTTGGCACTGACACCTCTAGACTGTGCCCCATGGTTCTGCAGCAATGACCAACAGCACCTGTCACCATGGTGCTGACTATCACCGGCACGATACTATAACCATGATGCCAACACAAATAACTGCAACGGTACCAACTCAGAATTCTGCTGACTAAACACGGTCTAAGCTCAATGAGAAAAAGAAACACCAAGGTACTGAGAATACTGCTGAACATTCAGTGGGCTCTCCATTACTCGGCACAGTCTCATCTATTCGTAGTCTCTCTCCACAAAGCAGAAGCCCATCTCCAATCCCCTTTGCAAATGAGGATGAGGGAGGAGAACCAGTTACCTCCTCCCTACCTGCCCAATCACCTCACAGCTCCTCTCTGCTACCCTGGCACCACTGGGTACCATGGGCACCATATTGAGACCAATATAGCAGGCCCTCTACCTCCAGAGCTCATCGACCTGCTTCTAATCCTGTCCCTGAAGGAACAAAGTCTCATACACCCGAGAAGGCTAAACAAGGAGACCCTCAGTTATTTTGCTCCCCTTCACCTAACTTATCATCCTCTTCTTATGAGGCAATAACACCCTCTCCGCCTACCACTGTGGATGACTTTAAGAAGTTTCAAGAACTGTTCAAATGGGTTGCAAAGTCTCGAAATTTTGATGCAGGGGGTGGCTGATTTACAACACAAACTATTGAAAATCCTGCAGACATCTAACAAAATCACGCTTCCTATGAATGAGGGAGTACTTACTAGAGCCTGCTGAAGCACTGTGACAAATGCCAGCTGCTATTGCACCAACATGCAGGAGGGCAGACAAAAAATATTATATTCTGGCAAGGAATTTGGAATACTTGTTCACCCGTCCCCCTCCTAACTCCCTGGCAGTAGAGGCAGCCAATTATAGAGGCAAGCAACTCTATAACAGATCTACTTCACACGAAAAAGAGGATAAAACAATGGACCTGCAGGAAAGAAAAGTATATGCATCCTCAACATTTACTTCTAACTAACTACTCTGCATTGCTGTCCAGTTACAACCACAACACAGAATCCATATGATCATCAAATAATACAATCAACATATTAGTCACTAACTACAAACACACTGACATACCTACAATTACTCAGCCACATGGCAGTGACCACGTTTGTGGTACAGCACTTAAGGCTCTATATGTCGCCTCTTTAACTTTGGTTGGCCAGGGTTTACAAACCCAACATTGTCAGTTCACAAAGTCATATCCCTACCAAGCAAAATAAAAAAAGACTCATTATGTTGGTGGTCTCTGCCACAGCACCTACTATCTGGCATATCCTTTGAACTAGACACACCAACAGTTATGATCTCAACGGACACCTCCATCATGGGATGGGACATTCACCTTGGACATCTCACAGCACAGGACAAATGGACAAGACAGGAATCATCCCTCCATATAAATCTTCTAGAACTTCACACACTGAGGAATGCTTGCATACATTTCAAACCCTTTATAGTCCAAAAATGTCAGGATCATGATGGAGAAGATAGCCTGTATGTTTTACATAAACAGACAGGGAGGAGCAAGATTAAATTCCCCAGATATGAAAGCCATAAAACTTCAGAACTAGTGCATAAGCCAAAATGTAACTTTTTTCCAAAATGCCCACTCTTTTGTTCACACATGGGCATAGGGAAGAAAAATCTGTAGGAGATGCCTTCTTGCTCCCTTGGAGTGGATACCTCGTCTGTGCATTCCCACCGATGCCTCTGATCCACAGGATGTTACTAAAGTTTCAATAGGCCAGGACGTCAGTAACGATAACCCCAGCATGGCCGACACAGCCATGGTTTACCCTAATCACTCAAATGTCCACCAAAACACCAATCACACTTCCACATCTACACAATCTACTCTCACAAGATGCAGGTGAGATCATTCATGCAAACTCAGAGATCCTGTTCTAATAACATGGTTCCTTTGTGGTTTGGCCAGCAAGAACTTCAGTGTTCAGAACACATGCAAGATGTACTGTTGAACAGTAGAAAACTGTCAACCAGATGAACATACCTCCAGAAATGGACTAGATTTTCCAAATGGTGCAAGCTTAAACATATTGCACCAGTATCAGCCCCAATTAGTCACATTCTCAACTAACTTCTCCATTTGAAAGATTCAGGACCTTCAGTTAGCTCTTTGTGTGCATCTCACTTCTATTTCTACTTTCCACATTAACCTGCGATCTTCCTCAATTTTTACACACCCAGTAATAAAATGCTTCCTGTCAGGCATCCATGACTTATATCTAGAAATCTGTGATCCTGCCCCCATTTGAGACCTAAACCTAGTATTAAAGAACCTTATGAGACCTTTTGAACCATTAGCTACTTGTTTTCTCTGACACCTATCAATGAAGGTAGCTTTTCTAGTAGCTATTACTTCTGCTAGACAGGTGAACAAAATTGGAGCACTAATGGCATACCCTCCTTTCACTATCATCTACAAGGTGACTTTGCATCCTCACCCAAATTTCATTCCTAAAATCTCTTCATCATTTCATATTAACCAACTGATACACTTTCTTGTTTTCTTTCCAGATCTGCATCAAGATCCTCAACATGCTCTGTTGCACACCCTTGATGTGTGTTGTGTCCTCACATTTTATCTAGAAAGAACAAAAAACATTTTGCATTACACCTGAACTATGAATCTCTATAACAGATAGGTGCAAAGGACTTGCTGTCTCATCACAAAGACTATCCAAAAATTTCAGGGACCAGGCCACCAGAACATATCAGATCCCACTCACCAAGGGCTGTAGCTGCTACACTGGCTTTTCTAGATCACATCCCCTTACAGGACATATGCAAGGCAGCCACATGGGCATCCTCCTATACTTTTGTCAAATACTATGCCTTACAGCAGACACTGCTAGCGAGTCACTCACAATGGAGCACCCGCAGGGATGCTACTCAAAGGAGAAAGGAAGATTACACACCTTGGTGCAGTAATTGGAGTTCTTCGAGATGTGTGTCCCTGTGGGTGCTTCACTACCCGCCCTCCTTCCCTCTCTCTTTTGGAGTCTTTACATGGTCTATGTTGTAGAGAAGAAACTGAGGTAATTGGCACTGCGCATGCGCCGAAGGGGCATCAAGCACATGGCACAAGACTGCTGCGTCGTGTGTGGCCTCGACAAACACTGCTTCAAAGATCTCTGAACTGTGATGCAAGGATGCGCGATCAGCCACAGTGGAGCACCTACAGCGACACACATCTTGAAGAACTCCAATTACCGCACCAAGGTAAGTAACCTTTCTTTCTGTAACATTCCAGTTCTGTATTGCTAATTGAGGCTATTACAGCCAAATAAAATTACATCAGTTACTCCAAAATGCAGGAATCTTGCCGATGTCTGCCTGAAGACAAAAGGGTAATTCCAAGCCCTTAAGTCTGAGGAACACTTTCTGGCCTGAATGGCATTACAAGCCTCCCTGGACTTTGCAGACACAGCTGGTTGCTCTATGGCAAAAGGTGTCGTTAGGGTCTGGTCTACACTGCCGGCAAAATTTGGCAGCAGTCAATGGGAGTTACACAAGCTACTTCATAATTTTCTTTTAGTGCGGTGTCTTCACAGTATTGCATCAATGGGAAATGCATTCTCATCAGTGCAGCACTACACCACTTGAGGGGGTGGTTTTATTTTATTAAGTCAGTTTCTGGATTGACTGAGCTTGTCTTTAGTGATTGCTCAGTTGGTCTTCAAAAATCGATCTGATGGCAGCACATTTGCTGCTGTCAATATAGACATACCCAATGAGATGAGGATCATGGCTTTGCCTTTCCAGGTTCTTTGGAGAGGTGTGAAACACAGCTGAAGATCTCCCCTTTTTGAGGGTTCCAAAGAATTAAATGAGCACATGTATGTATCATTTCATTTCCCAAAGACTGTAGGGTGACTCCATTCCCTTGGCATATATACACTAATGCCAAAGCAACATCACAGGAAAAATCAGCCTGCCCCAAGATCTTGACCTGCCAGCTTTCACTCCCTGCTGATAATATGCCACATAACTGACAGAGACCCCTTGCAGAGCACAGAAAAAACCATCTCAGGGGTTACCTCTCATGTTCCTTCATCTAAACAACAATTCTGAAGTTTGGTCACAGCCTCAAGAATGCCTTTCCGATTCTTATCATTGCAACTATCTTCAACAGCCCACCAGTTTGGCAACTGTTTCCCCCATTTTTATCCATCATGGTGGCAAATCACTTCAGAAGTGTGGGTGCTGGATATAATCACCAAAGCTACTTGATTCCATTTCTGTCATTCCCTCCCACCCACCCTCATGCCTCTTCATAGACCCTTCTTACAAACACCTTTTACAAGAAGAAATTGCAACTGGGAACCATAGAATTAGCCCCTTGCCAACAGAGGGAAGGGCTTTTATTCCCACTGTTTCTTGATCCAAAAGAAATACAGTGGGTGGAGACTGATGTTGGTCTTATGAAACCATCAACAAATTCATCGAACTGCAGCACTTTAAGATGATCGTATTATCAACCATTATCCCAGCACTGCAACAGTGGAACTTATTCTTGACCAAGATGCTTATTTTCAAATAACCATACATCCTCCTGACAGATATTCATTGGATTTGTCCTGGGGGACCAGTTGCTCTCAATACAAAGTATTACTCTTTTGAACTTTCTGTAGCCCCTTTGATATTTTTAAATGTCCTCATGGTAGTTGTAGCTTACCTGTACAATCAGGGCATCATCATTTTTCCATACCTAAATGACTGTCTGCTCAAGACCCCCTCTGAACCTGATGCAATTCATACCATAGAAAAGACAATGGGACCTTATTTCAAGCCTCAGCTTTCAAATAAGAGACCAAAAGTCAGTACTCTTCTTGTACAACAGCTTGAGTTTATTGGAGCATGGTTGGATGTGATACAAGCCAGATTTTCCTGTATAGTCTACCTTGTGTCTGTAAAGAGATCCAACCCCCAGCTCTAAGCCAAGATATGTCTCCTGCTGGTTGGCCACACGGCAACTGCGTTCATGATAAGGCATGCCAGGTTACACATGTGCTGTCTCCAGGACCTTTTGTGCTTAGTGTATGCCCTTCACAATCATAGAATCATAGGGTTGGAAGGGACCTCATAGGTCATCTAGTTCAACCCCCCTGCCAGAGGCAGGACCACTCCCACTAATCCATCCCAATCATGGTTTTGTCTAGCCGGGCCTTAAACATCTCCAAAGATGGAGATTTCACCACCTCCCTCGGCAGCTTATTCCAAGGCTTCACCACTCTCCTGGTTTAAAAAAAAAAAAAAAAAAAAAAAATTTTTTTTCTAATATCCAGCCTCGACCTCCCTAACCACAATCTGAGACCATTGGTCCTCGTTCTGTCCTCTGTTATTACCGAGAACAGTCGACCTCCATCTTCCTTAGAGCATCCCTTCAAGTAGTTGAAGGTTGCTATCAAATCCCCCCTCAATCTTCTCTTCTGCAGACTAAATAAGCCTAATGCTTTCAGTCTTTCCTCATAGGGCTTGTACTCCAGCCCTTTAATCATTTTGGTTGCCCTCCGCTGGACTCTCTAGCATGTCCCTGTCCTTTTTGTAGTGGGGAGCCCCAAACTGAACACAGTATTCTAGATGTGGCCTCACCCGTGCAGAATAGGGGGCAATGATCACATCCCTTGATCTGCTGGTAATACTTCTTTTGATGCAGCCCAGTATGTCATTGGCCTTTTTGGCAGCAAGAGCACACTGCTGACTCATATCTAGCTTCCCATCCACCATGACCCCCAGGTCCTTTTCTACACTGCTGCTACTTAGCTGAATGTTTCCCAGCCTGTAGCAGTGCATGGGGTTTATCCATCCCAAGTGTAGGATTTTACACTTGTCCTTATTGAACCTCATAAGATTTCTATTGGCCCACTGTTCCAATTTATCTAGGTCTCCCTGAATCCTGTCCTTGCCCTCCAACGTGTCTACTGTTCCCCCCAGCTTGGTGTCATCTGCGAACTTACTGAGAATGCAGTCTATTCCATCATCCAGATCATTGATGAAAATGTTGAAAAGAACCGGCCCCAGGACTGACCCCCTGGGGCACACCACTCATGACTGGTTGCCAGCTAGACATTGAACCATTGATTCCTACATGCTGAAACCGTTGATCTAGCAAGTTTTCTATCCACC
Source organism: Podocnemis expansa (assembly GCA_007922195.1). Lineage (NCBI taxonomy): Eukaryota > Metazoa > Chordata > Testudines > Podocnemididae > Podocnemis > Podocnemis expansa. The sequence continues at coordinate 1,257,307 of ML682015.1, forward strand.
TTATAATCCACCTATCCAACCCATACTTCCTTAATTTGCCAATGAGAATGCTGTGGGAAACTGTTTCAAAAGCCTTGGTAAAATCAAGGTATATCACATCAGTGGTTCTTACTGTATCCAGAAAACCAGTCATCTGATCATAGAAGGAGATGAGATTGGTCAGGCATGATTTACCCTTGGTAAATCCATGCTGGCTGTTTCTGATCACTTTTTATTTTCCTCTAAGTGTTTGAGGATGGATTCTTTGAGAACCTGCTCCATAATATTTCCAGGGATTGAGGTGAGGCTGACTGGTCTGTAATTCCCTGGATCCTCCTTTTTCCCCTTCTTGAAAATAGGCACTACATTTGCTATTTTCCAATCCTCTGGCACCTCCCCCGTTCTCCATGAGTTTTGAAAGATAATGGCCAGCAGTGCTGCTATCTCATCGGCCAATTCCCTTAGCACTCTTGGATGCAGTTAGTCCGGCCCCATGGACTTGTGCACATCCAGCTTCTTTAAGCAGTCCCTAACCTGACCTTCCATCACCAAGGGTCTCTCTTCTTCTCTCCAATCTGCCACACCCATGGTAGTGGGCAGGGAGCTGACCCTGCCTGTGAAAACTGAAGCAAAAAAAGCATTGAGCACTTCAGCTTTTCCCTCATCCTCTGTCACGAGGATGCCTGCCCCATTCAGCAAGGGACCTACACCATCCCTGATCCTCCTCTTGTTATTAGCATACTTGTAGAACCCCTTCGTGTTATCCTTTACGTCCCTCGCTAGCCACAACTCCATTTGTCCTTTGGCCTTTCTGATTTTATCCCTGCAGGCCCTAACAATATCTTTATATGCCTCCTTGGTCATCTGACCAAGCTTCCACTTCTTGTAAGCTTCCTTTTTATGTTTAAGCTCAGAGTAGAGTTCTCTGCTAAGCCATTCTGGCTGCCTCACATGTTTGTTCTTTCTCCTAATTGGAATGGCAACTTCCTGTGCCCTTAGCAGGGTTTCTTTAAAATATAACCAACTCTCTTGGACTCCTTTCCCCTTCAGATTAGCTTCCCAAGGGATCCTGCTCATCAGTTCCCTGAAGGAGCCAAAATCTGGTTTTTTGAAGTCCAGGGTTTTTGTTTTGCTTCTTTCCTTCCTTCCTTTAATCAGGATCCTGAATTCAACCATGTCATGGTCACTACTGCCTAGCTTGCCATTTACCTGTTTTTGAGCAGCAGGTTGAGAAGTGCAAGGCCCCTAGTTGGTTCCTCTAGCGTTTGTACTAGAAAGGTGTCCCCAACACACTCTAAAATCTTCCTGGATTGCCCATGCACTGCTGTATTGGCCTCCCAGCAGATGTCAGGGTAATTGAAGTCCCCCATGAGCACCAGGGCCTGTGATCGAGAAGCTTCCGCTAGTTGTCCATAGAACACCTCATCCACCTCCTGCTTCTGGTCTGGTGGTCTATAGCAGACACCCACCACAACATCCCCCTTGTTGCTTTCCCCTCTCAATGTAACCCACAGACTTTCTACTGGCACGCTTCCACTTCCATAATGGAGCTCTGAACAGTTATAGAGCTCTTTTACATAGTGCTACTCCTCCCCCCCTTCTTCCCTGCCTGCCTTTCTTGAACAGTTTATACCCATGCATTGCAGAGTTCCAGTCATGCAGTCTATCCCACCATGTTTTCTTTATTCCTATGATATCACAGTTCCTTGTCTGCACTAGTATTACCAATTCTTCTTGCTTATATCCTAGGGTCCTCGCATTAGTGTATAAGCACCTAAGATACCCAGCTGATTACCCTACTTTGTCATTTTGATTTCCAATTCTATTACATAAACCTCCTTGCATTTTCTTCTTGGAGTTCTCCTCCCCCACTCTCCTCACGTACTGGGGCATCAGTAGAACACTTAAGACAATTATTTGACCCCCCCCCCCATGTTCCAACAACCGTCTCTTTTATTCCTGGTGCTACAGTCCCAGCACCTCCCAAGTTCCATCCCTTCCCCCAGATCACCCAGATTGTCACTTACCTGTGGGCTTTGGTCTCCTTCCCCCGTTGAACCTAGTTTAAAGCCCTCCTCACTAGGTCAGCCAGTCTGTGCCCAAATATGCTCTTCCCCTTCCTGGACAGGTGAAGGCCATCTCTGCCTATCAATCCTCTGTCCTGAAACAGGACTCCATGGTCAAGGAAGCCAAATCCCTCCTGACCACACCATCTTCTCAGCCAGGCATTCATCTGTAGGATGCATCTGTCTCTCCTCAGGCCTCTAGCCTTGACTGGAAGGATCTAGGAGAACACCACCTGTGCTCCAAACTCCTTCACTCTCGCTCCCAGAGCCCTGAAGTCACCTTTGATCTGCTGAGGATCACCTCTCGCAGTATCATTGGTACCCACATGGATAAGAAGCATGGGGTAGTAGTCTGAGGGGCAGATGATTTTTGACAATCCCTCCATTACGTCTCGGATACGGGCACCTGGCAGGCAGCATACCTCTCTAGAGGCCTTGTCAGGGCGACAGATGGGTGCCTCCGTTCCTCTCAGGAGTGAGTCCCCAATCACCAAAACCCTACGTTTCCTCTTAGGTGAGATGGCTGTGATCTGCCCAGCCTTTGGGATGGATGTCATCTCCTCTACCTCCTTCATTGTGTCCAGCACCGCATAATGGTTCCTCACCACAATCGATGGTGGGATGTGAGCAGGCGTGGAACACTGTCTACTGCCAGAGGTGACCAGCTGACAGTGTCCTTCCTCTGCCATAGGCATCCCATCCATTTCCAGAGCTGTGGCAGTAGCCCTTGGCCCTGGGATAGGGACCTCCTCCTTGCAGGTCTCATCGTGGACACAGTCAAGGAACTTTTCCAGGGCATAGATACCTCTGAGTTGTGACACCTCCTCCTGTAACTCTCCTACCCGTTTCCGGAGAGATGCCACCAGAAGGCACCTATCACATAGGCTCATCTCCCTAGCCTGATCATCAGTGGCAGGAAAATGAAGGCCACAGTCCCTGCAAATCCACACCAGGATCTGGGTGGAGATATGCATGGACAGACAGTCTGTCTGGCTACAAACAGAGGCAAAGGAAACAGAAGGGGTGCTGGCACCAGCAGTGTGGCTCCTCTTCACCATCGTGGCCTCACCAAACTCCCTCTCAAACTCCCATGTTTGCAGTCCTCTAGTCGCTCAAGCAGTGGCTTTTAAAGCCTTCTCTGCCTAGGTCAGCCCTTGCCCCTTGTTAGTCACACAGGGGCAGGCCAATCCCAAGGCTCTTAGAAGCTGGTGATTACAGGTGATCAGTGAACAATGGTGCAAACAGCCCCCACCCAATCACAGAAGCACAGTCCCACAACTAACAGCAATCACCTGTAGGGAAAAAGACAGAAACACACAGTCAGCAAATCACCTGTAGGGAAAAAGATACAAGCAAATCACACACCTAGGGATGCACCTGGCACCAACTCCTTCCCTCGCAAACTTCCCTGTTTGCAGTCCCCTGTTCGCAAACTCCACAAATTCTTATTCATGCCTTTCAAGCTGATGAACAAACTATACTGGTGGACATAACCCTGAAACGTTTGTATGGGCACCCCTTTTCTTCAGCTAGCACCATCATAGATTCTAGTGACAGATGTCTCTCTAATCAGCTGGGGATCCACGTTTGAATGCATGTAATGCGAGGAAAGTGGCCCCTTTCAGAATCCTCCATGCATATCAATCTTACAGAACTATACAGTCCACAGCACATGCCGACACTTCCTACCACTAATCAGGTATTGGATATAAAGGTAATCACGGACAACATTGCCTGCTTGTTCAGCATCAACAGACAGAGGAGCAAGGTCCCACTCCCTTTGCTTGGTAGCACTGAAATTGTGGAACTGTTGGATAAAGTACCACATCAACATCTCAGCCACATCTGCAGGGACACAAGAATAGCACAGGTGAGTAGGTGATTCCTGTAAGACCACAAATGGGAAGTGGATGCAGAGGTCATAGAATCATAGGGTTGGAGAGGACCTCATGAGGTCATCTAGTTCTACCCCCTGTTAAAATCAGGACCAATCCCACTAAGTCATCACTGCTTGGATTTTGTGTAACCAGGTCTTAAATGTTTCCAAAGATGGAGATTCCCCTATCTCCCTAAATAACCCATTCTAATACTTCAGCACTGTAGTGAGAAAGCTTTGCCTAATATCCAACCTCGATCCACCACCCCCAACTGCAACTTGAAACCTTTGCTCCTTGTTCTGTCCTCTGTTAGTACTGAGAAGAGCCTAGCTCCCTCCTCTTTGGAGCAGCCCTTCAAGTGGTTGAAGGTTGCTGTCAAATCCCCCCTCAGTCTTCTCTTCTGCAGACTAAATAAGCCTACTTCCTTCAGTCTCTCCTCATAAATCATGTGCCCCAGCCCCCTAATCACTTTTGTTGCAGTCTGCTGGACTCTTTCTAATTTGTCCACATCCTTTCTGTAGTGGAGAGCCTAAAACTGGATGCAGGATTCCAGAGGTAGCCTCACCAGCGCTGAATACAGGGGTAATTATCTGCTGGCAGTGCTCCTGCCAATACAGCCCAATATGCGTTTTGGCGTTTTTGGGCAACAAGAGCACACTCTTGACTCATATCCAGCTTCCCATCCACCATAACCCACAGGTCCTTTTCTTCAGTGCTGCTACTTAGCCGATCGGTCCCCTGCCTGTAACTGTACATGGGATTTTTTTGTGCTAAGTCAGGACTTCGGACTCACTTCGCTTACATCCACAAATGGAAAGTATTCCTGCTGCAATGCCAAATGTGTCTCAGCACTGGATGCTCCTCTGTCACTAATCATAAACTATATATGATATATTAAAATAATTGACCTATCCATAGACTATGTTCGTGGACATTTAGCCACCGTCACAGCATTCCACCTTGAGATAGTTACTCCATATTTACTCACCCAGTCTTCAAGAGTTTCCTTAAGGGCCTTCTGAATCTCTTGCCCTCAGATATGATTTTTCTTCCCCCATTGAGATCCCAGGCTCATCTTGCACTTGACCATCTTTGAACCCATGGAAATGTACTCCAATGTTCAACTCTTTATGAAAAAAGCATTTCTTGTCACCATCATGTCTGTCCATCAAGTGGTAGAAATAGGAGGCCTCATGGCATACCCTTCATAGACAGTTTTTTGTAAGGACAGAGTTATGTTATGCACCAAACACAAAATACCTACTTAAAGTGTCATCCTCTTTCCATTTGAACCCACCTATCCACCTTTTCTGCTTTTTCCTGAAGCCACACAGCAAGCAGAAGGAGCGTATTCCGGACTCCTAGAGGAGACAATCATTTGCCTTTTACTTGGAGAGAAGAAAACCTTTTAGACAATCACTATTCTTATGTTTAACTACCAAATGGTGAAAGGGAGCAGCGGTTTCCAAACAGCTTTCCAAATGGATTTCACAGTGGATACATCTTTGCTATCAACTACACAAGCAGATGCCTCCCTCGGGAAATTAAGTGCATTCCACTTGCTTCCTATCATCCTTGATTGCCTTTCCCGACAATGTACTGATTGTTGACATTTGCAAAGTGGCCTTCTGTTTGTTCACAGTCAGTCTTAGCCAACAGTATGCAGTTACCCATAACATGACAGTTGATGCCCTGTGTAGACATGTCCTCTTTTCCTTATTGAATGCCACTCTGACGCATCTGACTTCCACCTATGGCTGCTGCTCTGTAGCCACCTATGGTGGAGCACTTGTGGGGCGCTACTTGAAGAAGAAGAAACGGTTACTCTCACCCTGTGCAGTAACTGTGTTTCTGCAAGATGTGTCCCCCCATGTGTGTTTATACTACCTGCCTTCCTTCCCTCTGCTTTGGAGCTCCTATGTAGTCTCTGTGATAGAGAAAAAGCTGAGGGCAGTCATATCACACAGCACTACATGTAGATGCTGCTCACAATGTGATATGGGGTGAAGTGTGTGTGTAGCCTACCAGGCATTGCTACAAGACATCTCCACTCCAAGTGTAGGGGTCACTGCTGCACATACATTGGACTGACTACCCATGAGGGACACACATTGGAAAAGCTATGGTTACTGCAATCTTTTCTTTTCCAGTTTAAAAATATGCTGCATATTTTTTACATAACATTGAAGCAATTGTAGTTGAGCTGTGGCATATTCACAATTATAACAGGATTTTTGAAGCACGAATATTAGAAAGTCTAAATGATCCAAATCATTTCCTGACTGTTTATTCTGATCAGTATTTTTCCAATTCTTATTTTTTGCTTCTTTAATAAATAAAAAGGTAGTAAATAATGAAACTTGTACTTTCTTGAAAACTGCATACTTGAAGATATGTGCATTTTAAAAGATTTGAATCACAATCAGGGCTTGCCTAACTTTAATGATATGCTTTTAAAGATGGTCACTCATTTAGCTGCCTTGCTAGGTTGGAGTCAAAGCTGACACTTTTTGAAACTAGTCAAGCTTACATATTTGTAATCAAAAAGGTTCTGAGGTGACGTTTCTTACCTTTTAGTGTTTTTACAGATGTCATTATTCCTTGAAATTAAGCCATGTGTGACAAAAATTGGTTCCATAATTTTAATGCTAAAACAAAATTAGCAAGCCCTGGACCAACTGAACTTGCACAGACTTATAGTGGTATGTCCTGGTACATGCAGAGGTTTAAAAAAAATAGTTTTATTTTGTATATAGAGTCCACACTCCATAGTACTGATTACAAGGTGAAAATGTTCATTCCCCAAGCATTGCTGGGGAAGCAAGTATTTAGTAGAGCAGGCTGTTTAATTTGTTTTGCAGCTGCAAACACATGTACTTGTATGTTGTTTAACTTGAATATTTTATTAACTAGATTGGAGCTCTCCTTATTAATTCAAATCTCACTTGCATGAATTTAATTTCACTGTTTTGAACAATAATCCTTCCCAAAGTGGCTGTCTGTATAAAGCAACATGGTTTCTTTTTCTCAATTTTTTAAAAACATGGTAACTGCTTTGAAGAATCTCTTTGTGACTAAGCATGCTAATAATAAAAAGCGGGGGGGGGGTTAAAGTGTTTTTGCAGTATAGCAGATTTGCCCAGTGATTAGTTAATAACCTAGTGAAGATTAAAGTATATTTGTGACCACCAGAGGGCTCTACTATTTTCCCTTAATGCAAAAAAAACTTGAAGGGAGAAAATTAAATGAGAAATTGAAATTTCATTTGTTCCTTTTTTATGACACAGTATTAGGCTTGGTCAACACTGGTCATGGATTTTGGCCATAGTCAACAGGGGATATGCAATCCTACATATAGTAACTTGCATATCTGCTCTTGACTTCCTAATGCTCGCTTGCTTGCTTACTATAGAGTCCTCACTGCACTGCATCAATGGGAAGGACACACCCTCCCGTTAATGCAATGCTGTGCTGTTTGCGGGGTTCAGTTGAGTGCATCTTTACTAACGCTCAGTTGAATACACACACTTGGTCCTGTGGTATCGGTGGTGCTGCCTTCAGTATAAACATAGCCTCATTATGTGAAAAGAATTGATTTAATGTGCTATTAATTTTGTCAGCCTAAAAGTTAAGACATTTCTCTACAGTTTAGTAATAACTTTCACAGTCGTAGAACACTTAACCGGAAATATTGACTAATGTTGAACACATTGATTTATGCAGAATTACTAATAGAAAAAAAGAAATTATTGGTGAGTGGTATTATAGTCAATTTCCAAAAGGATAGCCATGTGAGTCAAGTTCAGCAAAAAACAACAAGGAGTCATGTGGCACTTAGACTAACAGATGCGTTTTTCGCATGAACATTCATGGGAGAAAAATCCCACTTCGTCAGATGCTCACCCATCTTCAAAGCATCTGACAAAGTGGGATTTTCTCTCATGAAAGTTCATGCGAAAAATAAATTTGTTAGTCTTTAAGTGCCACACGACTCCTTGGTTTTTTGCTGGTATTATAGTACACCACATTGTTCTTCTAGTCCGTTTCTATTGATAGATCCCTGCAGATCTATGGGAATCCGCATCTGGCATGTGGATATCCGCAGACCCATTCTTCCAGATTGGAGCGGGGATGGAGATTCTGTTTTTATGTGCCCAGGGTGGGGTGGTGGTGGCTACTGCTGCTGCTGCAGCTAAGCTTGCTGGCTAGTCCCACCCACAGCTGTTCCTCCTCTGACTCAGTCCCCATACTCCACTAGTCAGCTGATGATGGGCAGCTAACCCCACGCCTTCCCATATTGCCAGTCACCCAATCAAGTGAATGGCAACTGCTACTGCATAGGCCAGGGAGAGACTGAATAAAAGTTGTTCAGAGCAAGGCTAGGAGAGAGCCCGAACTACATCAGGAGATGCTAGTAACACTCCTCCCCCCCACCCCCCCGGGAGCCTCAGCTCGGTAAAGCTGTGTTCAACCTCTGTGGCCTATCCCACACTGATGATGATAGGAAGCTTTTCCTCCCCTTCCCCAGTTGCCAGTCACCTGAGCAAATCCCATCCATCAGCTGAATGGCAGATGCCTCCTTTGCACTGAACAGATCAGTGATCTTAGCCCCAGCTTCCCTGGGCCAACCCCAGGTGGAATAACAGTAATCAGAGCCAGAAGACGCTGAACACATTGGGAGCTGCCTGCTTGTGATATCATCCAACAACTGAGTGATCCAGGCCAGGACAGAGGGGCTGACTGCCATCAGCTGTTTCGGGGGTGTGCGTGGGATCTGCAGCTGTTTGGGGGTCGATGCAGGAAGCAGTGGTGGTCTGTTGTTGGGGGGCAGCTGCTGCTCTTTAACAGTCCAAGAGCTGACACAAGCAGAAGTCACATCATAGTTGTTGCATCACGACCCTTGATAGTATAAAATTTGTATTCAAAATAAAAACAGTGGTGTGGGTACATTTATTAAGCTCCCATTTTCTTAGTTATGCTGCGGTAAGCAGGTAGGCAAGCAGCCACCTAGACAAACACTCTGCTCCTATCTTCAGAGGAGAAGCTGCTGTGAAATGGGCCAGTGCAGATGTGGATACACACAAAACTTCGCAGGCAGATCGTGGCTCAGTTACATACAGATGTTGATTGCATGCAGATTGGATCCAGATCCATATTTGTGTATCTGTACCAGGCTCTACTGATAGATCAGTGGTCTCCAAACTTTCACCACCAGATGGTGGAATGGTCACAGTTTTAACTGCAACTACTGTTCAGAAGCTTAATGTTAAGAGCGACTGTGTCATGATCAAGTAGTTGGAGACCACTGCTATAGAGAATGCTATTTTTCTAACTTGACTTGAGACATCATTACAACTCGTATTTCAGCTGTCTGGACAAGTGCTTTTTGGACTTGCAGATTCTCATTTACTCCAGTATCATTTCCTTCCAACATAAAAACTGAAGGTACTGTCCAGGTTAATGTGCAAAATGCTTCAAGATCTAAGATGAAAAGAAAGAAAGAAATGTGAAGTTGTTTCAAAATTTATTTCTTATATTTTTTTCAGTTGGTAGCAAAGGGTGGTAGGCTTGTAATTATTAGCTCTTTGGAACAAGTGCTAATATCAGATAACTTCTAAAAATGTATATTTCTTCATGATGGCCCAAAATAAAGTAGTATTTTTAGCTAAACATATATTTTCATGAATTTATATTTTGCATGTACCAGTTGTAGGTTCTTGCTAGGACTCTGACTCATACTAAAATACACATAAACTTTGATGAAAAGAGGCTAAATTTTGAATAATGTTAATTGCACTAGTAGCTGTCTAGGGGCCCCTTTCCCAGTGTTTTTCCTGATTAAACTTTTTTTTAAAGAAACTAAATTTATAATATATGTTTTCAACACTGTTTTTAGGATGCTGATTCTTCAATAAGGAATGCTGCATCCTTTCCTCTGAGGTCACCACAGTCAGTGTGCTCTCCAGCTGGAAGTGATGGAACACCTAAAGGTACTCTTGCAACAAAAACACAGTTTCTATACGTATGAGTTTGTTTCCCAGTCCTAACAGACATGTGAACATATAAGCCGTGTAGTTGGCCCTAAGTAGCATGGAGTGTTATGATAAACCCACAGAAGTTATAGACACTTAGTGGAATTTTTATTTTAAAATTTTATTTTGATCCTCGGTTAACTGGAAACCTGAGAGAGCCCAAAATTTGACTTACTATGTTTTAAAACAGACTGCAGTCTGATACAGGATATCAAGATTAGAGCCCCCTGTCCATGTTACGGGTTAGACTCTATTGGAAGAACAGTTTCCATCATTCTGTGCTTACGTGGTTCAGTCACAAGACTGTTACTGATTTCTTCATATTTACAAAAGTATCATAACAAAAAAAAACAAACCAATTATTTTGTTAATTGCGATGTGATACCTTATGGTAAAGTAAACAATTCAAAATTAGGTTAGCTAACATCATTTAATATCTACTGTGAGATTATTATTTTGGGTTTTTTTGCTTAAGTGGCTTCTTACCATTTTAAAACAGTAATTGAATGGAGTACACAGTTCTAGTGCACAGTTAGATGATCCAAAACTTTCCATAGTCTTAATAACTCAATGGGAAAGACATGCAAAAGTACTTTTTTCCACCGTACCATCGGAAGGTAATAAAATAAAATGTTTGCCAGGTGGCTCAGGAGATAGAGTAGAGAAGGGAGGCAGAGGAATGATAAGATTTTCGTAGTTCATCGTGGTATACAGATATTCTGTGACAGATGAAGTGGAGGGGAGATGGATACAACCCCTGTTGGCAAAAGTTGTGGTTGAAGGCTGGCAGATTGAAGTAAAGAATTTATCAAGTCTTGTGTTGGGGTTGTGTAGCTGGCAAAGAACTGTGTAGTTGCTGCCATTTTAGCTTTCACAAAGTCCCAACAGTGTAAGTATTACAATTAATGAGCAACTTGAGTCCAGATTACTTCACCTCAAGGTGGGTGGCAACTGTATTTGAAGGTTTTTTGGGCCTTTGTTGGTTTTGAACTGGTTGTGGCAGAAGCATAACAGTGGTGGACCAGTTGATGTTAATCACTGAGGTTCTGAAAAAGTTGGAGGTACATCAGGCTGCAATATTTGTATTTGATCCATCTAGCTCTTGTTTGGTAAAGTCCATAAGGGCAGTGTTGCGTTATTGATGGATGGTAAAATGCCAGCATTTCTTGAAGTAATTATTAAGTCTTTGGTCAAGAGCCCAATTGTTGACAGCAAGAACCTCGTCAAATAACACACTGAGTATAATCTCTCTTGTAGAGAATCTTGCTGAGACCAGTTGAAATAGGTCTAATAATACATAAGTCTTCAGACTGCTTAACTCTTGGCAGTCTGTTTGTTAGACCTGGATATGGTAGGGAGGCAGTTTGGTTGCATTGGCCAGTTTCCTCTTAGTGATGAATAAAGGCTTTAATGAGACATTTAATGTCCATGTTGATTACTTTAGGTGTGTTGATCAATTGAGTGTTTAGCTGCCTTCTGGTATTGACCCATGAAAGTATTGTTGATAATTCTGCAAACAATGGAAGAGATGAAAGAAATTGTTATTGAAAGAAAATTGTTTCCTCTGTGGAGAACTGAAAGGGTGGTATTGGACTTCTGCTGATCAGAGAGATCATATGCAGACTCTCTGCCCATGATTTGACATGAGGCTGTTTAGGAAAGATGTTTCAGATGTTAAGCTTCTATGATTTCAAAATACAGATAACCCTGAATTTTTTGTGCATTTCATTAGTCTTGGAGTGTGTGATTACCTAGTGTTTAATTATGGTGGCCGCTTTCATGACAGTATGTGGCTGAAACAATTTGAATAGGAGAAATGTAATTTTTGTAGACTGCAAAACACTTGCAAGAAATAACAGAAGTTATATTTGCTGTCTTGATTGAGTTTGTCCACCTTTTCAATGGATAAAAGATTTCCTGCTCTAGGATGTTTGCCTTCACTTCTCTTCTTACAAATACTAGAGGCAACTCTGATTTGTTCATAAGGCCTTGTTATGCCCTTTATGCCTTCTGTTTAGATTCTCTGATTCCAGCCTTCCATACAGATGAATGGCTTAGTATTCCTACTGTTACCTGTTATGATGCGGAACAGTTATGAGTAGTACTTCCCCTTCTTCATGTAGTGGATTGTTCTTCTAGCCCCATCCCTCCATTCGGTCTACTCTTACCCACCATGGCAGGGCCAAACAAAAGATGCTCTGTCTGCAAAGAGCTCTCTTCTGAAACTACTAAAGAAGAAGCTTGTCAGGATAGTTCCTGGTCTGTTTATTGGTTCTGAGGGTATAGCTGGGGTTCAGAATCTGATGATTTATTTGGGTGTCTACATATTGCACCCATGCCAGCCAAAAAACTGCTAGTGACATGTTTTGCAAGAATTCTTTTAACAGCAAAACAACTGTGTTTATCAGTCAGTAGTATTGCAGGATTACACTGATATATCTTCCCCAAAACTTCTGTAAATCTATCTCTAAAGGATACCATCCCAGGTTCTTCATAAAATAGTAACAATAAAGGTGGTTTATGGATATTATAAATTATTTTTCATTCATAGATTTCTAGCGTTTTGCCAATAAATGGGTATTTTGGTTATTTGCCACCAGATCTGGCATCTTTTCTGAGACCTTGTTCCCCTATACTTCCTTTCCAGTTATAAAATGGATGATGGGTAATATTAGGGATCATGAGACATCTCCATGGACTATGATCTAGAAAAGCATATCAAACAAGGGCAGAGTCTTACTATAGTAAGTATAGTATCACCCTTGCCCACAAAAAAGAATATAACCTAACCAAAAAGAATTTTTAAATAAAGGCAGAAAGCATTCTTGATTCTCATCTCTAATTTTAGCTGTTTCAGCAAAGAAACTTCTGAGCATAAGAATTCCAAGCCAGAGGGCAGGAAACATTCTTTCCTTTAGATATGTGAGATCATAGGGAAGGCAGTGGTGGCCATCTCTGCAAAAAGGCTAATATTCTGTTTTAACTGGAGTATCATATGTAAGAAATGAGAGGTAATTGTATCACTCTGCTTGTCACTGGAAGGGCTTCAGCTGGAGTACTTTGTCCAATTCTGGGTGTCACCTGGCACACTTTAGGAAAGGTGTTGACAAATTTAGAAAGTCTAGAGGAGAGCAACAAAAATCATGGAAGCTGTAGAAAATCAGACCTATTAGCAAAGACTTAAAAAGTTGACGTGATTTAGTCTTAAGCAAAGAAGAGTAAGCAGGGACTTGATAAATAGTCTAAGGGAACTTTAAATACATTAAGGGCTGTTATAAGGAGGCCAGTGATCAATTGTTCTCAATATCCATTGAGGTAGGACAAAAAGTAATGGGCCTAAATTGCAGCAAATGACATTTAGGTTAAATATTTGGAAAAAATTACTAAATACATGGTTAAGTACTGAGGTAACTCAGTGAGAGAAGTTGTGGAATCCCTATCACTGGAGGCTTTTAAGAGAAGATCAGACACCTATGAGGAATTGTCTAGGTATAATTGATCCTGTTTTAGCATGAGGGGATGCACTAGGGCAGGAGTCGACAACCCAAAAGATAAGAAGAGCCATTTTAAAAAACTCCTTCAAGAGCCAAGTGTTTTAAGAGCTGAAATGGGTGTAGCCTCGTGGTGGGGGGAGCTGGCTAGGGCTTTTGCTACAAGGTCCCCTATTTGGGGGAATGGAGGGGAGAAGAACCAGGAGCCAAAGGGATGCCACAGGTTACAGACCTGCACTAGGGGGCCTGTCAAGAGTACTTTCAGTTCTGCATGTTTTCTCCAGGTATATCTATACAGGCAATAAAAGCTCCCTGAGATAGCTGTGGCTGGCTGAGGTCAGATGACTCTGGCTCCAGGGCTAAAAATTGCTGTGTAGACAATTTTTTCTCTGGCTGGAGCCCAAGTTTTGTAACCCTCCACCTTTGCAGAGCCCAAGAGTTTGGGCTCTAGTTTGGGCCTGAATATCTACACAGTGATCTTTCTGCTCCAGAGCCCGAGCCCTGTGAGCCTGAGTCAGCTGGCCTGGACCAGATGTGAGTTTTTATTTCTGAATAGCCATGTCCTCAATAAGCAACTTGGAGTACCCTGTCTGGATTCCAGGCTGATACACTTAAAGAAGAGAATCCCTGAAGCATTGTTGATCACATCACCATGTGTTAAGATATGCACACAGGATGAGAGTCTTTCCATTGTTTTGACAACTTTCTGGTATTGAATGCCAATGTGCCACAACATGTCCACCTTAATCCATAAGTCATAGGTCTTCTGAGCTCCTTGCAAAGGGATTATTGTACTGGCCAAATGGCATGTGAGAGTGCTTAAAGGATTCCTCTTGAGGGGTGGAAATCATTGTCAGTAGGAGAGCTAACAGAAGCTGAAGGTACCATCCAGAGTGATCCATTTTCTCTGTTGGTGGAAAAAGGAAGTTGCCTTAGGGTAGGATCCCTGTTCCGGATCCTAAATTCTTAATGCTTTCCTGGTTGTGGGAACAGACCCAGCATCTGTTGCCATAACCGGAACAAGACAGGCTGTGGATGGAAGAGGAAACAGAATCAGGGTCAGACTCCAGAGCATCCCCTTCTGAGTGATAAAAGTGATCAGGCTGGCTCTTCCAGAATAAGAAAGGAACATACTCTGGTTCAGTTACAAAATATAACAACCATGGTACAAATAAACAAGGAGTAGAGACAAGAAAAGGTAATTGAAATGCCAAGGTAAAGTAGATTGTTTCCTGGGCAGAAGCTCCTCTAATGTCTGCTTGGGTGATTCTCACAAAAGGGATGCTAAATACGAAACCTGGCTGACTAAGCCATCAAAGATAAACAACTAATAATGGTTGCTGAACCTCAGGTTTTCAAACTTGTATTTAGAGAGCCTTAGCTCAGTTCAGCAGATGTTGGAGAGAGATTGCTTTGTCTTCCTTTTATTCTCGCCAATAAGCAAGATGTCCTATTCTAAGATCTGTTTCTGAATCACATCTTAGATTTCACGAGTCTTGCTATTTTAGTTATTGAGCAGTGAGTTGTAAATAAAGTTTTATACCTCTTCCAAGTAAAGGAGAGTCTCCTAGACTCTCATAATTCTTGCACCCTCTTGGCATGCAGTTAATGGCCTAGAGTTTGGACAAAATTCTTCTACTAAGAAAGATTAACTGAAGGAAACTAGCCTTTCCCCTCTCTGAATGTCTTAGGCTTGAATCTCAGGCCTCCTACCATTGCCTTTTATGTCTCAGGACTAAAAGCTCTTATAAAATCAGGCTCATTCAGGTCTCCAGAGAATTAACCCATAGTATCAAAGTTTATAATATCAGCACTCTTACGTAAATGAAACCTGTCCTTCCTAATTGGGATCTTTACCTATAGAAGCAGATGATCTCTAATTTTCTACATTTCCTTGTAATGCAAACATTCTTCATTGTTACGACCACGTTAGCAAGAATGTCTCTGGAAATTTTTGCTCTTATGGTATGACTATTGTTTTCCCTAAAAGCCTCATTACTCATCATGCTTCAGAGATATTTTAAAGGTAAACATATGTTTCATAATTTGATACAAGATCATTTTGTCTGATGCCTCAACACTCAAAAGAGCATGGCATATGCTGCATGGGAGAAGAGCTGTTAAATTCTATCTTAGTAGAATCAGTCAGTTCAGTCAAACCCCCTCTTTATTAAGTTCTTTTCACCCAAATGCATGGGCCTGACTGCTTCTAAATCTTTCATACCTGGTGGTATTGCCAGACCTGCACAGCTGAAAATAAACCAGTCCTAGAAGGAATCAGAAGCACAGTGGAGGCATCCTGGGCAGATAAGACATCAGTCATCATAGAGGAAACCTGTACATATGCCTCCTAGTCAGCTTCACCTTTATAAAACACAGCTTGCCACTAGCTTCATTGCTGTACAGAGGCATTCACCAGAAAGTTGCTGCAAGTCTACAAGTCATGGTCCCAAAAATAGCGTGTATATACTACTTTTTTAGGGATAGAGAAACTTTGTTCATTCATTCTTCTCCCCCTCTATTATTTTTTCTTTACTGCTTGCTCGATATCAAACGCACCAGAAAGGTCAAAATCCAGAATGAGAAAAATGACTGGTTATTTTTCTGGGGATAATCTCACATCACAGTCTACCTCATCTGAAATCCATTGGCCTCTACAGGCTATTCTTAAGTTTAAAAAAAATTTTTTTAAATTGATTCTCTATTGACCAGTGCCTTTTGTAGCTGTTATGCTTCTGAGCAAAGTAAATGCAAAATGCTACCAAATTGGAATGGTACTGTTTTACACTCCCTTTTCACTGGTACAAATACTTTATACGAGGTGCAAGACAATGGAGAATCAGACCTTTAATGTCATCAAATAAAGTGTAATTGTTAAGCATAAAAATGTGTTCCATTACAGCTTTGGAAATATTCATTTGGAGCAATAATAGAAGTGTGTGTGGGAACAGGGGGTTAAGACCCTTAGAAAAATTTCTGAAGCCTCTGGTATTTGCAAAAAGACCAATATAATACTTGTGTCCTTTTCTGGAAAGAGTCAGAACCAAAAAGGAGATCATCAGATAACATATGTTGTAGCAAACTAATCTTGTAAATTCAGGGATATTTAAACTTGAGGTCATGAATACAATCACAGGAACTGAAGTCATCAGTAGAAGGTGAGCTGAGGGACAGCAACGGTAGGATCCAAGATTCTGTCATTGGGGGTAATTTGAGAAATATTTGAGTAAATAGCAGTGAAATTTTGGGAGTCTGGTTGTGAGGAGAAAAGGAAAAGGGAGAATCAAATAGTTCTAGGCTTGAGTGGAGAAGAGGATAGTATAACTGACTGTGGTGATGAGAAGAGGGACAAAAAGTTTAGGATAGGATAGATTCAATTTATGGCGGGTTTAGTGTGAGGAGGTTGTAGAACATCTGTTAGGATGAATTGAAGAAAAATCAAGGCACAAGAACCTGGACAAAGGAAAAGAGGATATTTGAGGAGAGAGGTTTTAATCTGAATGGAGACTTTGCCACAGTTATTGTTCCTTTTGTAACTGTTAGATCCATATATTTCCATGTTCTGTCCTTGATGCTAGTTGGAAAATCAACTGGAAAGCTCAACTTCAAAGTAGGGCTTCATGCTTACTTAGTGGTGTCCCTTGCATAAAACATATTATAGTTGTAGTCTGTCTTCCAGTTCATTTGAGTGCGGTTCACGGTAATCACCAATAAATATCAAGTGGCTTGAATTGTAGCTGCCATAGCTACTGCCCCTCCCCTCAGGTGCTCTCATATCATTAAGAAAGAATCTAAACTTAAGCTTAGAGCCCCCTATGTTTAAACTGTAGAGGGCTGATTGGATGGTATTTTTAGCAAGGGGCCCTTTGTTCCCATCACTTCTCCACACTATCACTCTGACACTGGACCAACAGAGCTTGAATTGTTTATGGTTGCAAATGCTTTTTACTTTTTTTTATTAATTGGGGAGATGTTTATGTGGAAAGTTCCTGTTGGTAAAAAGTAGGTAAGTGTGCTCAGAGCTTGGGATGAATGCATCTTAGAAAAAAATAAGTTGGGAGAAAGTGGAAAAAGGAGAAGAGGTAATGGCAGAAACAATACCCCCAGCCACTTGTGGACAGAAGCATTTCCTCTAGGTAAATTGACTAAGACCTCCCCTAATGTTGGAAAAGTGCAAAAGAAATAGACGTACTCATGGATAAAGAAGAAAGGGAGGCCATTTTTCCTTTGCCTTTGAAATGGCTTCTGATTTCATCTTTCCAAGAACATTTTTGAACCCCACTCAACATATATGGAACCATCAACCCTCCCTTTTCTCACAGCCCAGGCTACTTTTTCATTAAACTAAATCTGTAATAGTTGATCTCCTGGTCTGAACTTACAGGCACTATATCAAAAGTTTTGGACAGTTTTCCTACAGTATATATGGATTGCTAATATAAATTGCTTGGCGACATAGACCTCTTTTGCAGCAACTGTCTGCATTACATCTGGCTTGAGGATGTGTTCAGCCTGCATCTTAGTTATACACTTACTCTTTGTGAGCACAAATATTTGTAGAAATACAGATTATGAGTGATTAGGATATATTTAGTGTATTTTTGTATAAAGTGTGGAACGCCATAACTGTTATGTTTTTCTGAATTATTGTTCTAGGATCACGACCACCTTTAATTGTACAAACTCAGCCTCCACCTCATTCATCACCTAGAGATGTACCCCCAGACATATTGTTAGATTCTCCAGAAAGAAAGCAAAAGAAACAAAAGAAAATGAAGTTAGGCAAAGATGAAAAAGAACAGACTGAAAAAGCTGCAATGTATGATATCATTAGTTCTCCTTCTAAGGACTCCACTAAACTTACGTTAAGACTTTCTCGTGTAAGATCTTCAGATTTGGATCAGCAGGACGATATGCTTTCTGGTTTGGAAAACAGTAATGTATCAGAGGGTGATATTCCTTTTAATGTGCAGTACCCAGGACAGACTTCTAAAACGCCCATTACTCCACAGGATGTTAACCGCCCACTAAATGCTGCTCAGTGTTTGCCGCAGCACGAACAGACAGCATTCCTTCAGGCACAACAAGTGCCTGTTTTACAACAAAACACTTCAGTTGCTGCAAAACAACCTCAGACTCCTGTGGTACAGATACAACAACAGGTTTCGCAACAAGGAACTATAACGCCATATGATGAAGTAGAATTGGATGCATTGGCTGAAATTGAGCGGATAGAACGTGAATCAGCTATTGAAAGGGAGCGATTTTCAAAAGAAGTCCAAGATAAAGGTAAAAAGATTGTATATATACCCCATTATTTCCCATCATCACATAGTTCTTTTCTGTTTAGGTTCTTACATTGCCATCATCTTTGTTGTTCATGATGAACTGTGACCTTTCGTATGTGTAATATCTGGTATTACTTTGCTTGCAGTCCTTAAAATCTAGAGAGAGAAGTTTGGTATCTTAAATTTTAGTTTATAAGAAATAAAACTAAAAATAATTCCTAAACTACTCTAATTTTAAGTCATGACATTAGATTAGGATATAGTGAACATACATACCTTGTGAAGTTGCTTGAATTATGATAATACCATATGATTACATTGATGGATGGAATCACAGTTTCTAACAGATGTTAAACAACTAATCAATTCATTGATGAGACACTTCCCTTTTGTGCTTATAAAATGACTATATAGAATAAACTTTTCTAAAATTTCTACTCTATTTCTGTGTTTATGACCAGTCATAAAAGATATAGTGGGTCAGAATTATACATCATTTTTTAAAAAGGCATTGGCATGACTGGATAACATATACCTCAGCATCACCTTAGATTGTAATTGGCTGAACACCAGTGTTTATCTGGATACTACAAATTCCAGAGAACTACTGTATAGAGTAGCTACTTATTAAACCTGTGTGCTCTCTCCAACAGAGATCAGACTAACTATTGGAGTCAGGTTCCTCCCTGACCCTATTTAAGTATCTATAGCTAAAGACTGCCCTCTCCTTTTCAGGATTACTCTTTCTTGAATCTGTTGTCTCATTTTACATTTCTTGATGACGTTAAACAGTTGAGGGCTTTTGCTATAAAGTAACAAGAGTATAATAAAATTTGATACCTAGAAATTGATAACAAGAAGAGGGGTGTGTGTCTGCGTGCACATGCACCTTAGTTTCATTTAAGGCAGCATGTATAGTATCTGTTTAACTTCTATGGGAAAATATTTTAAGTCTAATTCTAATTAAGCAGTAATTTCAGAGAACAGCCTTGCTGAAGTTAAACCAGGCAAATTCTCTGACTTTATGCTACAGTTGCTACTGGACAAGCATGAAATAACATCTGGACTAGGCTCTATTTGAGCTGGCACAAAATACGAGTATTAACAAATGCAGACTTAATCACCCATCCAGAGAGAGCACAAGTTTTTCCCTTATTTGGACCAAATTTTTTCTGTTTAATCTATAAAAATGTATATCTAACCTAAATTTTGTTGCGGCTGATCCACCTTTTAATGTTTATTACTGGATATAATGAAGCTTCAAAAAAAAATCTTTTATTTGGTGATAAATTTGAGTCTTGTCCATTACATTATGCATCCTTTAAGATAATCAGTATATTGAGAAAAATGTGTGGTCTCTTCAAAGGAATCCCCTCCTAATCTGATTTTAATATACTTTTTATTGAAGGAAAAGCTTTTCTGAATGGCTAAGCTGCTATACCTTTTCTACTAATAATTTAACTTGATTTAAAAGTGCTTTCATCCTCCCCCCCCCCCCCGCCCCCCACCCTTTGTTTCTTCAAGAATTGCCTCTGTAGATCCCAGCTCTTGGGATGTTCCCCAAGGGCTTTATCTAAGAACCATCTAGAAAAGCAGTGTCTTTGGGAGTCCAATAAACACCCTTCTGCTGGCCCTGTGTTATCAGAGCAAGTTTGTAAGAGAGGATCCATAGACCGAACCATCTGTTAGTACTGCATTCTGGTTCAGTGTGGGTACTTAACCATTGTAGTGTGCCTGTTTTCTGCACTAGTGGGTTTTGGGGGTTGGTTTTTTTGTTTGTTTGTTTGGTGTGTGGCGGTGCCCCCTCCCCCCCCATACTTATTTTTTAAGAAAAATGAAGATGTGGTGTTTACTTAATTTTTCTGGTATCTTTTCTGTCACTGTGTACACAAATTTGTGTTATGCCCCTAAAGGACTGTGCAGCCTGCCTTCAGTTACTACAGTTGGTTGGTTGAGGGTTTTTTTGGCTCGTTCTTGGCTCTAGTTCTCTCCTCCTGGTTTTGTATAGCTGACAAGAATAATGCCAAGATGTTCAGTACTGAAAGATTCAGCCAGTTTTCCCTGTGCTTGAGTGTGGGTCCTTCCTTAGAGCCTGCTCTGAGTTCTATAGCTTATCTCTCAGGACAAGAAACATGAGCAAAGTTATTTGGTACTTAGTCTTTGAAGAGTATACGTTCTGATTTCAGCCTGCTGTTTTTCTACTTTCCAAAGGCTTCTTTTATATGACCACCCTGAGGAACCACTGGAAGCTTGGTTGCTTTTTCTAAGGCTTCCTCAGCGATGAGGTCCTTTGGGATTATGATGTTTCTTACAGCATTGTACTTTCTCAGAGAAGCACTTCAAGGATTCTCACAGCCATAGTCTAAACTTCAAGGCTTTCAGTGGATGTGAATGTGTTCTTTCCACTGATGATGAATCATTTTGGAGAAGAGGAAGAACTGGCATGAATGATACCTTTTAAGAAGAGATGCTATGATTCTTGAGATTGGTTGGTACATATGAGGGATGAGAATCTAGAGACTTTAGAGACTGGTGCCTCTTTCACCGAGTGTCTGAATTTTATTACTTTTGTTAGGGCATTTAGCTCTCTCAGAATAAAGCTGGTTCAAGCTGAGCATCTCTGATAATGGCACTGGAGCAGGATACTCAGGAGATATTGCCTTCTGTGGGCAATGATAAATCTTCCTGGAATGTTCTCTAAGAAGGGAGTTAGCATGGAGGTTGCTCTTCCAAGAACTAACATGGTTGACCTTAGCTTCATCAGAACTGAGCAGGGAGTATCACCCTGATATGCTGCCCCACACCAAAGGGCTCTTCTGGAATCCATTTTGTCACCCTGTCCTAATGGCTATTTGGGCTTTCATTGACATGGCGTTTTTTATAGTCTTTCCAGAATGACTTAAAGATACTGAGGAGTTGGGAAAACCTATAATTCTTTCTTTGCCCACTCTGAGGGAGAACAAGCCACCTCCTCTTATTCCACTTGCAGGATCATTGTCTAAATTGATCAGTACTGTGAACAACTCCTTTCTGTTAGAAAATACTGGTTAAGTGAATGATAACTTGTATGAACCTACATTGTGGAGCAAGACAGTCTGTCCAGGTAAATGCCACAGTGGCGTCAATATCATAATCAGGCATCTCACTTAGGTCATATTTTATCGGAAAAGATGATAATCGTTGTTCATCAGATTCATCCAATCGCTGTTCATAAACTTTCAGATTATCTTGATAAAAGATGTAAAGGGTAATATGAGTGATTCCTGAAGGATTTTGTAGGAAATGGGGTCATCTTTTGCATCTGTTTAATATAAGAATTATCATGAGGTGGCCCTACTGCAGTTCA
Source organism: Podocnemis expansa (assembly GCA_007922195.1). Classification (NCBI taxonomy): domain Eukaryota; kingdom Metazoa; phylum Chordata; order Testudines; family Podocnemididae; genus Podocnemis; species Podocnemis expansa. The sequence goes on from ML682015.1 coordinate 1,279,386, forward strand.
GGAACACCTGTAGATCTGGATATGGTAATGGATCTCTTTCTTTCGGTTGGCAGACAAAACTCTGCATCTACGGCTGATCATCATCAGGAAAATCAGGAATTACAGAGTCATACCTATTTCTCATAGCTCGTGTTTGGGATCATCAGTTTAAGTACTCAGGCTTTCTGTATCACTTGATGCTTCTGTTTCTCCTGACTACTTTTGAATTCTCTCTTGGGACCACAGCCAGATTCTTCGTTCTGTTCTTAGTCAGTTCAGAGTACTTTGTTGAATTCTGACAGTAAGTGTTCTAAGGAAGTCCAGCCTTCCCTGGGGACTGCACCTCAATATGGAAGGAGGGCTTGTGTTCCAGTAACTTTGAGTGCTATATGAGCAGAACGACCCCAGTTGGACAGGTCAGAGGGATAAAAAGTAGATGAAAAGCAGTCCATTGGTCCTTCAGGTTGGAGGTTGAGCAAGAGGCCCACAATATCTCTCTCTAAAGGAGTTCAGTTCTAGAAACAGAAAGTATTTGTTTTGGCAAACAGCATTAATGATGGGCAACACATTTGTGCCCTAAATGACATGTGACCATGTGAGAAGGATGCAGGTTTAGAAGAAAGTGTGGGAAATTTACACTCTGGAACATTTTCAACAAGGAGTGGTTTGTTAAATGAAAGAGGTCTCTTTGGGTTAGATAACACTTTGCATCTTCATCAACATCAACACATTAGACTTTTGTCTGTCTCATTTGAAAAAAATCTGGTTTATCTCTTGCCACTGTTAAGAGACTTAGGTCCATTATTTCCGCACATGATCCAACTGTTCAAAATTTTAGTATTCCACAATATACTTTTTTAAAATGCTAACTAATGCTACAGCTGAAGAGCTTACTATACATTGGAATTCAAACTGAGTACTTAAAACGTTAGTAAAGGCACCTTTTAAAACTGCCTTTTTGAATGCTATAATCTCCAAAAAAAAAAAAAAAAAAAAGAATCAACTGGTGATTTTAATGGCTGACAGTCTTTACAAGGGGTTAATATTTTTCATGCTTTTTCCCTAGACCACGTATGCTACTGCAGGGTATAAATAATATATTCATGATATTAATAGAACCTTAAGTAACTGTTTAGAAAGAGGAAGGAAGAAGAACTCATCTAGAAGATATCTATTTAATTTATAGCTTTTAGTGTAAAATCCAAAAGGAAATCCATTTCTGTTCAGACTTTCAAAACAGATTAGGCTTGGATTCGGATTTGCCAGAGTTTTAGTTGTAGGCCCTATATTAGTGGGATTGAACATTCTTTCTTTGAATCCTAGGCGGGTCCAAAATCATATTTATATAATGTTTCTGTCATAGACACTTGTATGGAGTTACAGTTCTTTCTTTACAGAGTACTGTTCTCTAGATTCAGAGCAGTCTTGCAACTGTTGTTTAATTCTCAGCCCTTCTCCTGTGAGAGGCTACTGCATTTAGGTTCCTAAAACTAGGGATCTACAGAGGCAATTCTCAAAGGAGAAAAAGGTTACCTACTAGTAACTTCATTTTTTCCAGTACATTGCCTCTGAAGATCCATTCTCCTCACTTCTTTGATATCCCTTTGAGTTTTTCAAACTAGTGGAAGAAACAGAGAAAGACTAGGGCTACCTGGACCCTTCTGTAAATTTGCTTTCAGAGTTTGGATCTGTGAGGGGGCACTTGCATGTCCCCTGTGGGCACTTCTTTTCTAGATGGTTCCAAGCTGAAAGCAGCAGACACACACATCCCAAGAGTATGGATATGCAGGAGCAATACACTCAAAACTACAGTTATTGGTAAGTAACCTTCTTCTCACATAACTTTTATATTATTTAAAAAAAAAACACAGTGAACAATAAGATTAATTACTGATGTTGCCTGGGACATTGTATATAATTTAGTGTTGCCTATAAATCTCATGAAAATGTATATCTATAGATGATGTTTACAAAAGGAATGATAGAAGCTTAAGATCATTCTTAATGATTGTTTCCTTAAAAAAAGAGACATAAATTGGAGGGTCATTTGTATATTTATCCTATATAGAAGTAGAGTCTAGATTCAAAGGAGTTGAAGTGATAATCTTGATGAACACTTAAAATGGGAATAGGACAGGTTTTGGCAAAATTGGCTCCTGGTTAGGTGCTAGCAATTTTATTTTTGGTGGCCAAAGGGTGCATTTCTGCCGCATTTCCCTAGCGGACCTAGGAGCCAGCCTAGAAACGCCAGTTGCCATGGCAATGTCACACCCAGGTTTTGTTGAGCCCTGGAGAAGCAGCTATATGTGTGTTTGTTTCTATATAAAAAGAAAATGAGACAAAATAAGGTACTGTTACATGTCTTGCATGTGTGAGACTTAAGCTTTATTTAGGTCTGCATTTTGTGTCACCGTACACCAGGGGTCTCAAACATGTTACCAACGGGCTGCATGTGGCCCCTAAAGGTATTTCCTGTGGCCTGCAACAACACTGTCATTACCAATATTTGCAATATTGTTGTATGAAAAGGTTTCAGCAGTGCGGCCCTCAGGCTCATGTGGCCCCCATGGTGATTTGAGTTTGAGACCCCTCTTGTACACTCTGCTAGATGCAGCCTAGCATTCTTATGTAGCACTGGTAATGAAAAAAGTTTCATAATGTACTATATTTTTAAGGAGATAGGGAGACGTTCACAATAGATGCGAGTGTAATAATTTAGAAAAAATAATTTGTTTAATATGTATAGATATTTTCAGAAGCTTTTGTGAAATTAGATGTTAATCCATGTATAAAAAATTGTTTGATGTTCCCATTTTAAAGAAGGTGAAATAACGGACGGAGCAAAGAAAACATGTTAACTCTTCTGAACATTTAAAAAAAAAATTAGTGTCGACTTTTAATAGCACCATAAGCTAGTAGAAGTTTGTTAGAGTATGGTTGTGGTCTCTTAAACGAGATTAAAAAGTATCTGCAAAGTAGTATTTTGGGATATAAAGTAAAATTGTTTTATTCAAACTATGGGTTAATAATAAGGGTACAAGATTAGTATGCCTTAGATGGACAGTATGTACTCAATACCTACTGGAAGGATGGGAAAAGAGGATTTATGAGAAAGGGAATTGTTCAATGAATAATTTGTCCCCTATTGTTTGCGCAGTTGTATTGTAACTGAGAACATTATAATATAGAGTTGGAACTAAAAATAGTTCTTGAAAGTTAAGATGAACATACTGCTTTCGTAGTTTGTCACTGGTCACTGAATTCACTCTGGCATTAGTTAACATAACGTGACACTGACATTTGCTCATTATGAGGTTGCGTAAATGTCATTGCAGCTAGTTAGCTAAAATGTTTTTTATGGTGTCAGAATAAAATCAATATCCAGAGGAATGTTTTGAAAAAGCATAAAACAATTTGTCAGTAAACATGTAAGAGTTTGCCATTTATACACTGTTGGATTTAAATCGATTTGTGAATCAGTCTCTCACAACTAGGACTTGAATAAATGGGCAGTATTTTTTCATTAAGGGTCCTGCCAGTGTTTTTAAATTTTTTTCTGAGAAAATTAAGGACCAAATTATCAGCCGTAACTGTTGTTTAGTGTGTGCATTTTTCCTCTTTGTTTTCTCACTGCTCTAAATATTTGTCAGCTTTTCAAGAACTTGTAGAGAATTTTTTCCAAACTGGTTATACTCATTCGCAAAGTGATTACATCAGTGGAACCCAACATTTTCATCATGATAACCTGTTTCTTGGAAGAGGTTATAGTAGGCTACACATTAAACTGGGAGAGATTTAGTAGGGAGCTGTGTTGTCTGAATGGTATTGAAGCTTGGCTGTCACTCTTCCATAGTTTGTCATGCAATTTTCTAGTGTACTGATGTAACTAACTCTTGACAGAACACAGAGGTGCATTAGTCAGCTTGCTAGGGTCTGTGAGCTACCAGGATTCTGGAAAAAGAAAAATTATAAAACCTTTCAGAGCTTTCCATTTCAAATTATACTTACCTACATGACTATCCTATTATAAACCCTTCTAGAAATAAGCTCTTCAACTTCCTTATTTCAGCAGAACTGCTCTGCAGCCAACTTTGGTCTAAGGCAGATCACTTGGGGGGACTGCTAAGTCTCAAAGTTTTCTCCTGTTTGACATCCCTCATATTGGGGGTTTTCTTCTCAGATCTGACATCCCTCATAATGGGGCATTCCTTTTTCATGTGTGACTAGAAGCAGATAGGGTCTTTTGGCTCCAGAAATTAGCAGTCACCCCTCAGCACAAGTTTCTAAAATCCTCTGCTTCCAGACTTTTAATGTATTGCAGACCTTAGGTATCTGCTTATTGCATAGCCTGTGGATGCTTAGTTAGCTCAGTTCAAGACCTTTTAAAACATTTCCATCTAGGGATCAGTTCTGTGCAATCGGTCTCGTTTGAGGTGTTGAAGAGGAATGGAGACACATTAGCCATCACAGACCTGAAGTCTTAAAATAACGCCACAAAAAAGTCAAAGTAGAGAAAGAAGATGCAAGGATGATGCACCTAAGGCAACTTTATGACATCAGTAGGTGTTAGAGGCCTGCCTCAACCTGTTAATAAAGCAGAACTATTCAGGGTGCACCCAGTTCAGCTGAAGCAAAAGGCAGTAACAGAACCAGTTTCTCTCTTTTCATCTCTACCTTTCTACAGGCATTTACAAAAGATCCTTATCTCAATACAACATATATATCTAACCATTTTTAGGCTATTTCTTTATTAGATTTCTCTCACAGTCTAATAATGGATTCTCAACCTGCAGTCAACTTGTTGCCTAGTCAGAGCACAGCTGCAACCCTCTGACGTCCTCAGTGTCACAGAGATAGTATCTATATTGTGGATGCAGCCCACATATGGAGAAGTATCTGTGACCCACAATGGTAAATGGTAAATAAATTGAGAACCTCTTGTCTAGTAATGTAGGAATTCATGTCAACTATTATATTGGCAGGAATATGGCAACCTTTTAAATAGAGTAAAGAGCCAGCTGTAATAACCTTCAAGACTTGATGACCTGTAAGTATCTTGGATGCTGCCCTCAAAGTGTTCACTTTGAAGAGGAGACTGGAGAAGATAGTTTGAATGATCTGGTCACCTCTATCCATACCTGCTACAACTCCTGATAACACTGGTTTGCTTTGTGGGCATGGTTCATGTGGCAGGTCTTTCTTTCAATTCTGGCAAACAAATAGGTGGTGATATATATGTTGGTTCCTATTATGTCTTTTTGGTTGTCGGCATACCCTCAAAAATTTGACACATTCATTTCCAAGGATGAAGGATGCACCTGAATTCTGTGGTGAATCTGGTGGTATTGGTTCAAGGATGAGAAAGGAGAATTAAGTGATTGGAAATCTGATCCGTCAGATCCATCTGATTAGCCTTCCTTCATTTCCAGCATCTGATCCTGATTGTGTGCTATTTCTCACACGACAGTAGCCCATGTAATTTCCCAACAGACTAAAAAAAATTTTGGCTCTACAGAGATGCAACTTCCATCACGTTTTTGGAAACAAAAACTTACTCTTTCTCAGAGGACACTATATAAAGTGAGTATCACAGAGCCTTTGCTCAGCAGGAAGTATGCATATCCAGGAGAACATGGCTGGATCAAGCAGTGCTCCCAATTATCATAAGCCAGTTCATGGATCCATTATTGGACTTGTTTGTATCATAACATAAAAAAATAGAACAATGCCTGAAAAGAAAAGAAGGGGAAAAAACCAAAAATAGGAAAGTTGGATACCCTGTCTGTGAGATGACCAAAGAGCTCCTTTATGCTTTCCAACCGACTCCACTGATTGCCAGGGTGGTTGAAATCACAAAAAAGCAGGCCACAGAGACAGATTGCAGTTTATTGGTCCCACAGGTCCTGGCTCTCAGATTTAATTATAATGATTTTGTAACCATCACTCAGACTGAGACAAGGTATTCTCCACCAGAACCTGGATCTGTAAAAGGTTAGAGACAAATATTTGTACGGTGCATGCTACTTCCATTGCAAAAACAAAAACCAAGAAAACAAACCCTGCTAATGGTATCTATGGAACTAAGTGGCTGAAGTTTGAACACCAAAATTATGAAAGAAGCATGCAAAGAGTTCAAGGATAGATTATTTTCCTTCCATTTTTGTTTTTATGGGTTTCCAGTGGAGTGACTTAAGAAGGCACAAACTTCTTTGAATTATTGTCCCTGTGGATGCTCTACTACAAGTGTGTGCACTTCCAGCCACAGTTTTGTTTGGTTTTATTTTGTCATCAGCAGTGCTGGTTGGTCTGCTACTGTGCTCTACGCATGCTCAGGCTCCAGTCTGAGGGTTACCTAGGGAGAGGCAGACTCATTGTTGCCCTAGTTTCTTCTCAACCATCTGTGGCTCTTAATGGATCATCAGAGGGTGCCCTAGCTAGATTTCATAGTTTCATTCCTCTGATTAGAAACCTTCATCTAATTTCAATCCTGAACTTGTTGATGATCAGTTTATACCACTTGTTCTTGTGGAACCACTTGTCCTCCTCTTCCTGCCTGGTGTTTGTCCTTCCTGAGGTATTTATAGAGAGCAGTTATCTCTCTCTGGTAGCCAATGTCATTTATGGGAAAAACAGACAGCATTCATCCAGACCTGCACCTTCTGATACAGAACTTAAATGCCTGAACTTTTTCATCACAGGAGCTGTTCTTTGGCCACTGTACAATTCAAAGATTGTCAGCTCTAGTGCTTTGGTGTCAAAAGTAAGTTTATTAATAAACAGCAAATATTCACATTCTATTGATTTGCCTCAAGACCAGGAGGAACAGTTTCAAGCTCTCTGTATGATAGTCAAGCTTCTCTACAGGTTTGTCTCCATGCAGCTGTCACAGCCTCTTGTTCTATGGCAATTGCTAGAGCCATACATCAAACTATTTGGTTGCAATCTTCTGGTCTCCCCCCACAGAAGTACAAAATAAAGCAGAGAATCTGCCTTTCAAAGAGCCCACGTTCTTCAGTGATGCCATAGACGAATCCCTCTGTTCTCTGAAGAACTTCAGTGTGATCTGTGATCTCTTGGCATGTACATCCCTATAATGAAAAGAAAATGCAGCAAGTTCAGACTGACCAGTGGTGTTCCCCAGTCAAGTGTCAAACCTCTCAAAAGCTAATGGAATCACCTAGCAAGAGTTCCAGATTCTAGAAAAAGAGGCGGCCATCTGTGTTACTTCTCAGTCAGTGACTTTTCCCAAGCAGCCATTTTGATCCTCTGGTTTGAGTGTCATGAATCGCCCAGTATTTTGGCTCCTACCGTGCACCATAGAGAGAACAAAGGGATGCCAGATTTTCACTGAAGGACCACTTAAATAGGTTTCAGGATGCATTTTAGAAAGTTGCAAAGCTTCTAGAGTGCATCCGCTCACCAAGGGTGACTGCCATTCTATTAGGGAACAATCCACCTCTGTAGCTATACTTGAAAACGTACTCATTGCAGATGTTGCCATCTGTGCACATTTTCCTAGAATTGTGCTGTTGTGAATGCTTCCAGGGCAGATGCAGCCTTTGGTGAGAATGGTCTCTAGTCTGTATTGAATCTGCCTCTGCAAGACCCTCCCCCCCACTTTGTAATTCATGGACAGTTTAGGAGTAGAAGTAGAGCACTCACTGGGACAATAACTTGGAGGAATTTGCTTGTGAAGTAACTGGGGTTCTTTGAAATGTTTTACCTTAATGTGTGTACCACTGCCTTCTATTTTACACCTCTGTGTCTGGAGTCCTTGTCTCTGGATTTCATGGCTGAGAAGGGACTGGAGCGATGGTGGGACCATTCGCTCCCTAACATATATCCTCACACTGAGACGCAAGGATTTGTAGGATGAAGACGTACAACCACAGGGGATGTTAACAAAAATCTTTGGTCAAAGCACAAAAGTGCATGCATGTACCAGAAGTGGAGCAACCATGGGGAAGAACATCCTTAATCTCAATTATTGTATAAGTACTGTACTGATCCAACTTCTGAAGTAAAAGTCTTTGTCAAGAGTCAGTTTATGAAAGACAAGTTTACAACTTCCTGCCTGTCTTTTGAAGTGTTCATAGTATATGCAAAGAGAGTTATGTGGTTTTCTCATTATACATCTATAAAACATTATTGTTTGTCTTCAAGGAATGGGAGAGAATCCTATTCCAAACTTTTGATCTAGAATTTGTTTAAGTAAAGCTCTTCCACTTTCTAAAAAAGTTTACTTGAAATTTTCCAATGTTCCTTATTTGCAGTTAGCTAGTGTGTGTTTGGAATTTTATAACTGCTTGCTGTTTCCTTCTCTAGTTCTGAATGTTGCATGGGGTTTTGGATTTTTAGGAGTCATTTAAGTCTTCATTTCTATAGATATGTAGATAGAGGTATGAAAAAAATGAAGGGGAAAGATCCTCTATTCACATTATTGGTACTGACCATGTTGGTACATGTTACAACTTTGCTCATCTTTAACTTTGGGGAAGCCCTTCAGGCAAAGTGAAAATCTCACAGAGATGGTAATTTTCCCTCTGTTAAGTATAATCAGTCTCATCTATCTGCCTACCCTCAGAATTTGAAAGTTACCTTTTCACTTTTTCCTCTTATGTTTTGCCCGATGTTTTTTCTTCTGAGGTGAAGCTAGAAAAATCTATCTTGCAAAAAAGAACTGAAAATGTAGAAAAATACTGAGTAATGAAAACACTCTAAAAATAATCACTAAATCAAACTCAACATCTTAGAATTTGTAATATAAAACGACATTTGACAACTGAAAGTATGGGCTGTACTGCAGGTAAAATACTTAGCTTCAGGGACCAATGAAATGAATGTGTATTAGAATACTTGGTTGGGAAATGCTGATAATAATGAATTTTATTTAATGGATGGCAAAAACACTTTTATGATGTTTGTATATACATGTGTGAGTTCTACCCAATTACGAATGTTGCTTATTTTAAATCCAAAATTATCCGAATTCTACTCAAGTATTCATTGATTTTTCTAAATTTAATCTGTAAATTGAGATCTCAATTGCTCGATCAAGACAGTGAAGTGAGATGATATATCTAGAGAGAGAGAGAGAGAGAGAAATGCCATCTAAAAATATTTTAAAAGTAATTTTGTGAAGTGTAGTTCCCAGATTTGAAAATTCATAATACTAGTCATTTGTGTATTTGAATCATAGTGCAGTCCTCAGCTCTATCACTGTACTTCTCCAGAGGTGGTTTAATTATTTTTTTAAATTATCACTATTCAGTGTGAGGTCCTTGTACTCTATGCATACAATACAAACACCACAGTGAACAGGACAGAGAAAATTTGTGCATGTTTGTTTATAAAATGCTGCTTTTTTCACAACCTGTAGGTGCAATGAATCATAGTGAGTCCTGCAGTAGAAAATGTATTACATTATGCATAAAAAGGAAATGTTTATGAAGAAACATTTTAACTTTTACATTTGCCAACATGTGAATACTTCATGTTACATATAAACTTCCATGTTCTCTTAAAGTTTAACCGTACTCCATGAATATACAGAAACTGTGTTTATAGAATGTAAGTCTTCTTTCAGAGGAGTAGGTTCGTTGCCTGCATTTGTGCGGAGAGACTGTTTTTCACTTTTTGGGGGGTCCTTTACTTAGAATTTTATCCTTTCATGTGTATTTTTTTCTTTTTTTCAATCTGCAGATAAGCCTTTGAAGAAGCGAAAACAAGATTCTTATCCACAGGAGGCTGGGGGTGCTACTGGAGGAAATAGACCAGCTTCTCAAGAGACAGGTTCTGCAGGAAATGGGTCAAGGCCAGCATTGATGGTTAGTATTGATCTTCAACAAGCAGGACGAGTGGACTCTCAGGCAACTGTAACTCAGGATTCAGACACCATCAAAAAGTCTGAAGAAATAAAACAGTGTAATGATGGATCTATTTTTATTCCCCAAGAAGAGCCTGTTGGCATTCTTAAACTTAAACCTGAGAACCATCCTGAGATACTTGGGAAAAAATCAGATTCTGAGTGTCAAAAGGCAGATATTCAACAAAATGAGAGCAAACATACAGAAGTACAACAAAATGAAAGCAAATGGACAGAAAGTAAACACAGTGAGAGCAAACAGATAGAAGCTAAACATGAAAGTAAGCATGAGAGCAGACAGACAGACGCAAAACAAAATGAGAGCAGACAGACAGACGCAAAACAAAATGAGGGCAAACAAAATAGTGGCAAACAGGAAATAAGACAAAGGCCCGAAACGCCAAAACAGAAGAATGACAGCAGGCCCGAAACGCCAAAACAGAAGAATGACGGCAGGCCTGAAACGCCAAAACAGAAGAATGACGGCAGGCCCGAAACGCCAAAACATAGACATGATAATAGAAGAGATTCTATTAAACCATCTTCAGAGAAGAAACCTGAAATATCTAAACATAAACAGGATGTTAAATCTGATCCTTCCAGGATAAAATCTGAAAGTAGATCAGAGCCAACAAAACAAAGACCAGATGGACGTTCAATTCCTGAGACTCCAAGGCGTGACCATGATAACCTTAAACAAAAATCTGAGGACAGAAGTGAATCAGAGAGATACAAGGGAGATTCGTCCAAGATGAGAAGACCTGAATATTTGAGATCCTCAAGCAAAAGTGAGCATGATTCCAAACATGGGATTAAATCTGATAGTTCAAAAACTGAGAAACTTGAAAGAAAACACAGACATGAGTCTGGTGAGTCCAGAGAGAGGGTCTCTTCTGGAGAACAGAAATCAAGACCAGACAGTCCTCGTATTAAACAGGAAAATAAAGGAGATTCTAGTAAAGCAAGACTTGATAAACCTGTTTTTAAGTCACCAAACAGCAAGGATGACCGAAGGACAGAGGGTAATAAGAGTAAAGTGGATAGTAGTAAACCACACACTGACAATAAGGCAGAATTTCCCAGTTATTTGTTGGGGGGAAGATCTGGTGCTTTGAAACATTTTGTCATTCCAAAAATCAAGCGTGATAAGGATGGTAATGTCACTCAGGAGCCAAGGAAAACTGAAATTAAGGGTGAACAAAAGGACAAAGTAGAGAAGATTGGGCTAGTAGAAGATCTAAATAAAGGAGCTAAGCCTGTGGTGGTTCTGCAAAAGCTTTCTTTGGATGATGTACAAAAATTTATTAAAGACAGAGATGATAAATCAAGGAGCTCTTGTTTTAAACCCAACAAGAATAAGTCATCCAAATCAAATAAAGGTAAGACTCTTTTAACATTAATTTTTGTATATGTTTAGTAAGTTACACCTCCTTAAGTTCATTAATATTGCCATTAGTAGAAACTGAATAAATTTTTTAAAATTTGAGTGATTAGAATTGGCACTAAATAATTATTCTCTCTTTGATTATGTAAGTGGTTTCTGTTTGATCCCATATACTCTGTTATGCAACTGCTTTGTCAACATTAGAAATCTTGCATCAGTGGGACTGTTTTATTTACCCCTGTGCAAATCCCTAATGTACAGGTACTTAAGCCACTTTAAATCATGCATATATCAATTGAGTTTAATCCAGTACATTGCAGGATTAACTACACAGGTATAAGCATGTTTTAAACTGGTTAAGTATCTCTACATTAAGATTTACACTGAGGTGAATAAATCTATTTAGTTACATTAGTGTAAAACACACACACACCTAATCCAGCTCTAAGACTTACTTGGTATTGGAACCTTTTAATTGGGACTGGAACCATTTTAAAAAGGAACGAATGAATGATATGACACCTAGTTTTGCTGGATAAACCCAGTCTGTGCTATAAATGTGTTGTGATAACCAACTTAATATGTGGTTGCCCCCCAATATGCTTAAAAGAGCATGACAGTGTTCCCATAGTAGTCTTGAGCTGAATTCAGAGACACTGTTGGCTGTCTGATCCATCTATGCTGAAAGACTGAAGATAATTTAAGTGATATATAACTTGTTCTGCTGCCATAGGTCAATTCTCATAGTGTAGACAGTTTTAGTTGATATAGCTTGTAGTGTATTCAGGACGATGATTTTTGTATTGAATTAACACTTTAAATGAATGGTCAAATTTGGTTCTTGGTGCTAATCTAGATCGTAAATATCTAACTGCACATTGTGAAAGCTACCTTACCCGTCAAACTAAAAATGAGGTTTGTAAGTGTTTAGATGATGAATGTAAAACTTGTAGAAGAGTTGTAATGTGTCAACATCTGTAAATTTGTCATGCCACAAATAAAGGATAAATCAATTATGTGGCAGAAGAGGCTTTGAAATGTATACATTTATGCATGCAAGTGCATAGCTGCTTAAATAGCTAACGTATCTAGTTGCTCGCAGATTTGACATTTAGAAGTTTTCTTGTAATGCTACCTTGATTCAGTATACTTAAGTGATGCTCTTTGTGCGCGTGCGCGTGTACTTATCTACATAAGTATGGAGATGGGTTGGGAACCCTGGCACGTGTGCTGAACCTGGCACACGGGCTTATGCATAGCAGCATGCAGGGCTCCTGGCCCTGTGGTGCCACAAATCCCCAATCCCCACCCCACCACACAGCTTCTTGCCCTGCTCCCTGGTGTAAGGGGCATGGTCTGCAGGAAAAAGGAATATGTAGCTCCTGTCTCTGGGGCAGGGTCAGCACAGAAAAGGAGTGTGTGGCTCTTGTCCCTAGTTTCCATCTGAGGGGTGGGGTCAGCGCAGAAAAGAAACATGCAGTTCCTGTCCTTTGCTGGCCCTTTCCAGGCTCCCAGTAGCACCTGCTGAGGGTTTGGGAGATGAGACTGGCATGGGGGATGACAAACATTACTGACCTCTGCTATGTGTGATACATTATAAAGCCATTTGATAAATTTATCATACACTTTCAACTACCACATTTGATCTCTGCTCAAAATTTATTTTAGCTCTCTAATCCTCTGATTAGCTCAAAACATCCACTATATTTTTTTAAAATATCAACCTGTCAGAGAAATGTTTTTTCACCTCCCAAATGTGAAATTCTTTCCTGCCTCCCCCCACAATTATTTTTCTGGGACATAGAGTAGGCAAGATTTAGTCTTGAAGCATAATGCCTTTCTAGAAATGAAAAAAAATGACAATTTTATGTCATATCTTAGAGATCAGAGTTTTATACCATTTATGAGGGAATAGTCTAAGTTTTCTGGTAGGGTCCATCACTACCCTTGGAAAAACCTGAGGTAGTGGACTTTGAAATCATTTTATTTGTGTAGAAAATCTACTTTTAGAGGTTCTTGCTTCCTCTAAGCCCTATGCAATTTATATACACACAATAAAATATTTCTAAAAACAGATTTTTCTGTAATATGTGGCATATAAAGAAAACATGGTGGCATGGTGAGATCTAGAGGTTGTAATGGCAATTTTTAAGGATGAGTGGCTTTGCCATATACGTGCAATGCATTCGTCTCTTGCTAGTAGAATTTATTAAGCTACTTTTTTTTTGTATTCCATAGGTAGATTCTCATGCAAGATGTTGCCACTTAAGTATATTTCCAAAGCCAAACCATTGGGGTTTTTTTTCCCTGTTAGTAGGGAAGGATGTAAATCCCTAAACTAACATCTGTCAGTTTCTTCAGTTTTGTTTTTAGAATCATATTCTTTCAGTAATTATTGGAAGTAAGGTCTATGGACAAACTGTAGCTGATGTAACTAGATTTCTGCTTTTGACATATGGCCATCAGCATTTTTCAGAAACTGTGACTGCGCTTCAGATTTTGCATGCGTATTCTGTGTTGTTTGAAAATCTTCTAGGCAACCTGTTTCTCTGATGTGTGATGCTGAATAATTAGGTGTAATGGGGTGTTTGAAAATGGTCGTAACTCAAGGTTGAAGGATTCTGCCCAACCAGTGTGAAAAATACCTGTCATTTTATCAAAACAATGCTTCCTCCAGTTTAAAGGAATCAATTTGTTCTGTGTTTATGTACAACATTTAATTGTGATTTTTTTTCAGACATTACTAGACATGTAGCTCTTTATAACGCTCTTCCCTTTGTTTATTCCTTACTTTCCTACATGGCTTCATTCAACTTTTTTTTTCCTTCTTCCCTATAATCTGTGTGGTGAGTCTTTTTCCACTGTTTTCTTCAGTGTCCATTTTCTTTTGTTCCATTAACTTTTGTCCATTTTTTTCTTTTTCTGCCTAGTGTTCTGTACCTCTGTCCCCATATTTTCTTTGTCCTTCTTCCGTTCCCATCTCCCAAAAAACCTCTCATATGCTTTTTCTATGCACATGGTTTGTTCTGATTTTACTCTAATTTTTAAACTGATTTAGTTAAACTGCTGCAAAACCTGATATTGATGCTCATTTTGTTTGATTGACTTATTTTGATTTAGTTTAAAATCATTCCTAATCAATTTAAGCTAAAGTAAATCTGCTTTCAACTGAAATAAGTGTCCAGATAGCTTTTGGCAATGGTAAAATTAAATCAATTTAAAAACCACACTTCTTGTTATTAAGCTGGTACAATTTTGCCTATAGGTAAAATCCTCAGTGGCATGCATTTTTGAAAGAAAAAAAAAAATTACCCCATCTGTCTTTCTCTCTGTTTCACAGCCATCAGCTTGTATACCAGACTTTGAAATTTTACCAGATATAGACAAATAAGCCCATTAGCCAAAGACTTAAATGTCTATATGGGCATTGCTGGGTATGAGTAGATTCTTGGGATTCTGCAACAAGATGTGTCTTGAACCTTTGATTTAAGATCTCTGTTTTTCCTCTAGGCCTCTAGCTAGTAGATCATTGATACATTTGAATGATTCTCCAGTCCCCTCTGACTGTTTGAAGGAAGAAGGAACATTTTCTCTATTCTTTTCTGTTCTCAGATTTAATATTTTTTCTAAAAGATATGCTGCAGCTCAACCAGAAGTTATGGGCTTGATGCAGGAATCGTGTGGTGAAATTCTAGGACATGTGTTATTCAGATCATAATAAGTTATAATGTTATCATCTGGTCTTAAATTCTACACGTCCCTCATCCTGTCCCTTCTACTCCAAATCTTCTTGCTGAGAAGGTGGGTTCTGTGAGGATCTTGGGTACTCTTCTTTTTCCTCAATTTTTTAGCAGGAGTAAGTGGGTTATGTCAGCTATCCTTCCTCAGCCAAGACTGTGGTTCTTAGTTCTCCTCAGTGAAGTGTTCCTGTGCCTTTCCTTGTTTCTGTTCATAGATATGACAGACAGCTGCTGCATGAAATTTAGCTAGCTCTTTTCAGTTTCATAGCTACTCTTGGAGTTTTGAAAAGAAGCAGTTTTCATTCTGCAGCAAGAAGTGGAGCTGACTGTGCAGACTTAAGATATCTCTGGAATTGGTTTAAACTCGGTTCATGTTCAGAAGCTGGTCTTTGCAACCAAAAATAGATTTAATTATTTTATTATCAATTTAATTGTTTTTAGTAGAAGTGGAAGTTCTATAAAAGCTGATACTGGCTGAGAAAAGCTTCCTACTCTCCACAGGAAAAATGGGGGAGGGGGGGTGTTAAGCCTTCTATAGAACACTTCTGTTGTTCTTTTCAGATTGCACAAGAATTTCAGTGTTTCACTAAAAAATATTTGAAAAACTCTGTTGCACAGGACCATCTCTTGTAATATAGACAGATTATTTTAGGAGTAATCAATATGGATCTTTGTATCGTGTGGTTTTTTTTGGTTTTTTTGTTTTTTTGTTTTTCCCCAGATTATAGCTAAATCTATAAAGGGGGTTTTAACCATTCCCCAGAAGTTTAACATGATGGATTCTGTGCAGCTGTTCTTTGATCATATGAAAATGTCATCTTGCTCAAAACTGCTCCTTAAATGTTTTCTTCTTACAAAAGCAACTAAAAGTTTTTACTGATCCATAGAGGCATAGAAGATTTGGGTTGAAAGGTGCTTTAGGAGGTCATCTAATCCAAAACCCTGATATTTATTTCCACTGATACTGCAGAGCCAATACTGTAATTCTATATTTTCTACATTCTGTACTTGTGTGCCATCATCCAGATTGTTTTGAAATAGAAACAGTTGTATCTGTTCAAACCTATTGATGGACAGGAGGTTTCCTGCTGTCAATGAGAAGCATACTTGGCTTCAGAACATGATTATTTCTGGTGGTGATGCAGGAAAAGTAAAGAATCTAGCTTGATTTTTGGATCTCATATTGAGGTTGCACAGCTTATTGTAACCTAAGCACCTTTCATATGGTAATTGACAAGCTGGCATAATGCGCTCCATGGTGCTGGGCATAACTTGACATAGGGGCTCTCGATGACTCTGCCCTGCACTGTGGCCATGTTGTGGCACAGTGAGTCAGAGATGGGGATTTCTACTCCGATATACTCCAGAAATGATACCGGGATACCCAGTACCTAGTGCAGCATCCGGGGTATATCTGTATAGGGACTAAGTGAGATGGACATATTGCATTCTCCTCCTGATCCTACATTCTCAGGTTGGGTCAGGAAGTTCCTCTACTACTTCCATGAAATAAATGAGGCAGCTCCAGTAACTGTGAGGGGATGGGGGAAAGCTGAAAGCTGTTATTGCCTCAGTCAAGGTGTCTTGTGATTTTTGTGAATTGTAGCTGTTTATTTGAATCTTCATGTATAAAACATGCATAAAGCTGGAAGAGTTTGTAAATTGCATGAGAAAAATAAGAGTTCGTTGAATTTATAAAATTTCTAAGTCCATGTTGTTGAGGTTTTATGTTCTAAAGATGGATTGCTATGGTTCAGGAAAATAGCAAGTTCCAGTGATAAAACTGGCGCAGCTATTCAAATCTGTGAAACCAAAAACTGGAATATTAGGAATTTACATGTTCCATGGGAGCAGCTGAAGGAACAGATATGGTCACCATTATCAATAGCTATTGTACAAGAAAATGAGCAGAGTCCTTTGAGAAAACAAATTGCATTTTCTATCCACTTTGTTCACAACAGATTCATGAACTTTTGTGAAGATTCATCTGCAGGTTCCAGATTCCACAAGCATCTGTACATGTATCAAAATTTTCAAAATGCTTGGTGTACTTGGCAGAAGTTATAACCTTAACTGGAGGTGGGAGGTCAAATCTAACTTCCCACTGGTCATCTGAGGCTTGTTTCATACTTTGTCAGTTGAATCAAGGAAATAATTTCATTCAGGGATTTCTCATAAGTCTTAACAGGAACCAAAGACACAGAGTTCTGCTTATTGTGTTGACCTCCTGATCTGTTACTGACTGCTGTTGGTACTTCTCTCTAATGTAAGAGAAACTTGGCTGAAATAAGGCATCCTGTTCTTCAAGTGTTTATTCATGCCCATTCCACGCTGTGTGCACTACAGCTGGAGTTTTTTTTTCCTCAGTGAAATCCATCAGGTTGTCTGGAGCTGTACACTTATGTGGTGGTGTAAGACACACTGCTATCCCTGTACCCTCTCAGTTCCTTCTTACGACCCGTGATGGTTGCTGGAATGATCTTCTTCTTGTGACAAGTCTTTCCTCTCAGTGGTTTGTACCACTTCTTAGTGTTAGTGTTAGTGCATGTATAGTATTGTAAAATAGTCCCTGTCATTGAGGGGACGACTTTGCCCGTGGCTTGAAGCCATGTGCCTCTTGTGGCAAACCTATGCCTTTGAGTAAACCACACTCCAGCTGTCTAAAGTGTCTGAGGGCATCTCACATGAGGAGCAAGTGCCAGATCTTCCAGGATTTGAGACTCTATACTAAAAGGATAGGGACATTAGGTTGAAGGTTATCGTCATGGAGGCCAGCCTCAGACCATTCTCAGCACTAAGCTCTTTGATGCAGTGTCAAGCACTTTGACGGTGGTGTGAAGCACATCAGTCAGCGTGAGTGCTGTTCCAAGCACCGTCAACCATCTCCTTTGTTGAGAAAGAAGCACAAGAACCAGTAAACAAAGAGAGACAAGCTGGGAGAAGCCAACATAATGAGACCAGTGCCTGGCCCACTTCTCTTGCCATGTGCCAGAAATGGCACCATAAACTCCTTTGGGAGCATTCAGTCTTGGTGCAAAACCTGTTGTGAGACCCTCCACTGACTCCTGGAAGCTGCCATGGTGCCAGCAGTCTGATGGTTTCTTTGAACCCAGAAGCTTTGCAATCAGGGAAGGATTTCTTTTCCCCTCTCCGTCCCACTGACTTCCAAAGGACATCTGCTAGTAGTACCGTCAGCCAGAAGCAGGAGGGAACAAGGATTGTCTAGCTTCTTTCTAACACCCATCCCCTTGGCACCCTTTAAAGGAAAGTCTTCTGCGATCCCAGTGTCGCTGTCACCAACGCATCACAGTCCCTGGACCCCCCCATCACTCAAAGGCAGAAGCAGGTACTGCTCTGCTAGAGTTTCTGAGAGAAGACTCCTCTTCTGAATCCAAAGAGGAATCCTGTTCTATCTGTGGCCCACGACTGTTACTCAGCCTATGCACCACTGGACTTGGTACCAAGCCCTAGGCTGGTGCCTCAGCAGTGAACCACTTGCTTATGCAGGGACCATACTAGAACCCCTGGAGTTTTGTCCTGGTCTCAGTTTTTCCCTTCCATTGCTACAATTCAGATGTTTCTGAGAGGTGGGCTACTGCGCCTTCCGACTTGGCATTGGAGCCTGACTCTGACACCAAACCCAGTAACAACATCCAGGAGATGCCTCCAAGGAACATGCTAGAGACAGAGGAAGAGAAAGGAACCTTATCCTCCCTACAGGTGGTTGTTGTGAGACTCAGTAACCTGCTTTTGCAGGATGACTTCAGGGGCCATCAGGACTTTCTGAAGCAAGTGGTTGTGAATCTTTGTGTGGAAATTGAGGAGCTTGGAGAGACACTGCACAGCCTGGTTGATTGTTCTGACCCCCCCCCCCTTCAATGTGCAACTGCTCCCTTCAAAGTGACCTTGTCCATCAGTGAGGCAGTGATGAGACTTGTCAAGGCCCTGTGGCAAACTCCTTCTCTGGTCTGACCTCAAGGAGGGCAGAGAAAAAGCCATGTACTGACTTCAAATATCTGTATTTGCACTCTTCCCAGTCCCTGGTGGCATGTTCACTGAACGAACAGGACAGGAGGAGACAACTGAACACTACCCTAAACGTAAAGATGCTGAGACTAGAAATTTTTGGAAGAAAGGAGTATTCAATGGGTAGCCTTCAGGTGTGTATCTCCAACCAACAGTCTTTGCTGGGCAGGTAAAATTTTCATGTATGGGACTCCTTGTCTGAATTGAATGATTACTTGACACAAGATTCATGCACACGTTCACTGCCCTTCTGGAGGAGGGTACAAATGTGGTCAACCTCCCTCCATGTGACTCGGGATGCAATCAAGCTGGCAGCCAAGACAGTGACCTCTGCTGTCACCATGAAGTGTTGTTCTTGCCTCCAATCTTCCAGCCTCCCTGATCAGGTCCAAGAATCTGTCAGGACCTCCCCTTTGAAGGCTCCCTCTCTGGTTTTGGAACAAACAGATACGAAGCTTCCCAGTCTGAAGGATCTGAGGACGCCCTGTGTTCCTTAGACCTTTATGACCTATCAGGTTCCAGGATGCACTTCTGGCCCTAGTAATCTTCTCGGTTCTTGGTGCTTCCAAGAGAAGAGTCCTACAAAAGAAAAGGGGGAGGTTACAAATAGTGCCAACCTCTACCTCAGCCTTTCTGTGGGGGTCTCAGAGATACTGTGGCGGGCCCAGGCAGGTATTTTGAGGGTGTGCCTGAGGGTGCTGCACCAGTCACCACTATAGATCCTCTTCCTCCCCCCCACCCCCTTTTTGGGGGTGTGAGGGGGGAACTATCTGTAGCCTTTCTGTCCAGCATACTCATTTAGAACATTGGACCTTTGTTTCCCAAGTACAGTGACAGTTGGATGGGCTCTTCAGTTTCTTATCCACCCCTCCTGCCTGCCCTTCTCATAAGTAATTCCTTGTCCAGGAAGTACAGTGTCTCCTACACAAGGGGTCTATGGATGAAGTCCCCGATTACTTGAGAGAGATGGGGTTTTACTACTGGTATTTCCTAATCCCAAAAGCCAGTAGAGGCCTCCAGCTTATCTTGAACCTACATTGCCTCAACAGATATATCTCAAGAAACTGAAGTTCTGTATGTTGTCTGACCTCCATCATTCCTCCCTTTATCCAGAAGACTGGTACATTGCTCTTGACTTAAACGATGCTTATTTTCACATCTGTCTTCCATGGCAATAGACGACTTTTCATATTTGTTGTGGGTCAATGCCTGTGCCAATTCACTGCTGTCCTTTTGAACCTATTGGCTGCCCCCCAAGTTTTCATGAAGTGTGTGGCAGTCATAGCAGCCTTCCTTAGTTGACAATGTGTACAAATCTAGCTGTACTTCAACAATAGGTTGATCAAAATTTGGTGACAGGCTCAGCTACAGAACAGTACCATATAGTCCGGGCCACCTTCTGAGCACTGGACCTGCTGATAAATGAGCAGACATTAACTTCTGTCCCAGTTCAGAGAATAGAATTTATTGGATTAGTGCTTGACTCTACCTAAGACAGGGACTTCCTGTCAGAGCCCTGTTTCTGGACCATATCAGATCTGATATCCAAGATCATGGTCCATCCAAACATGACAGCTCGGGTCTGCCTCAAGCTACTGAGGCACATGGTGGTGTGTGCTTAGCACAGTGGTTCCCAGCCTTTAAAGTAACACAGCACATTTCAATGAGACAGTCAATTCCACAGCACACCCAATTTTTTCTGCTGAACTGATTGGTCGTAAATGTCATATTTACTTAACATTTACTTTGGTTACGGTCTTACTAGGGAGGTTTGCAACATAATGTATACAATAAGTTAAAGAAGGATCAAATGTATTAATGTTTCAAATCCCCTAGAAAAAAATACACATCATCTCAATTTTGCCCTTTGGCCATCTGTGTTTAGAATGTTCATGTTTAGAATTGAAAGATGAATACCTCGCTTTTAATTTGATTAATTTTTGCAAGTTTTATGAGTTGTAATTTTGGTTGGATAGAATATTGTTAAGGATGAAACAATTTTGTTTGTTTTACCAGGGGATTTTCATTACCTTTGTGCAAAATTTCATGGCAGATTCTGACAGTTCTCAGTGTGCCATGGCATACTGGTTGAAAACCACTGACTTATGTGCTGTGCCTCAGGCCCTCCAGATGTTTCTAGTGTCATTTTTACTTCCTGAGCACACACCACTTGTACTCAGTGCTCATGGTCCCTCATTTGGTCCTCAATTCTCTGGACTAGTGGAAAGATCCAAGAACAGTAACTATGTGGGTACCCTTTATTACCCCATAACGGTGGTACCCTTAATATTTGACATTATATACCTAGAGTGGGGAGCCCATTTTAACAACTTAACGACCTGGGGCCTCCGGTTCCAAGGAGAATTTGCTTGCACGTAAACATCAGGGAACTCAGGGCAGTATGCTTAGCATGCCAAGTATTCCTTCCCCAGATCTCTAGCAAGCTGGCACAAATCCTGACAGACAAGACAGCAACCATGTTTTATATCAAGAAGCAGGGAGGGGCTCAATCTTTGGCCATCATCTAGGAAGCCAGCCATTTGTGGGACTTCTTAATGTAAATGGAGTGCTCTGAACAGGAGTTTCATCTGCCGGAGCCTGGAATGTGCTAGCAGATCACCTCAGCAGCTCCTTTTCCTCTTCACCACAAGTGCTTCCTTCACTCAGAGGTCACTAGAAAATCCTGAACTTAGGACAGAAAAATCCCAAGTACTGCTACATGCTGGGCACTGTAGAAAAGGACATGGGGGTTATGGCAGATGGGAAGCTGGATATAAGTCAACAGTGTGCCCTTTTCTCCAAACAGGCCAATGGCATATTGGGTTGCATATGTAGGAGAGTTGCCAGTCGATCAAAGGATGTGACTATTCCCCTTTATTTGGCACTGGTGAGGCTACATCTGGAATAGTGTGTCCAGTTTTGGGCTCCCTACTACAGAAAGGATGTGGAAAAATTAGAATGAGCCCAACGGAGGGGAACAAAAGTGGGTAGGGGGCTGGGGCTCAAGACTTATGAGGAGAGACTTGAAGGAACTTGGCTTACTTAGTGCGCAAAAGAGAAGACTGAGGGGGAATTTGATAGCAGTCTTCAACTACTTTAAGGGGCATTCCAGAGAGGAGGGAGCTCGGCTGTTCTCATTGGTGACAGAGGGCAGAACACGGAGCAGTGGGTTCAAGCTGCAGCTGGTGTGGTCGAGGTTGGATATTAGGAATATCTTTATCACTAGGAGGGTTGTGAAACACTGGAGTGAGCTGCTTAGGGAAGTGGTGGAATCTCCACCTTTGGAACCTTTTTAAGACCCAGGTGGGTCAAACCCTGGCTGGCATGATTTAGTGGGAGTGGTCCTGCTTTTAGCAGGGGGTTGGACTAGATGACCTCATGAGGTCCCTTCCAGCTCTAATATTCTGTGATTCGGATGTGGAGGTCTCCCCAGGCAGACATGTTAGTTACAAGCAGAACAGGAAATGCCATCAGTTTTGTTTTCTGTGTTGACAGAGCCCAGGAGCCTTACCCTTATACCAGGGGTTCTGAAACCAGGAGTCAAGACCGCGCCCCTCCGGGTGGGGGGTAGTGAGCAACTTAGAGGGTGGAGTTGCACAAATTCATTTATTATTTCACGGGTTGCAGTATTGTAGAGTTTGAGAACTGCTGCCCTACACCTTCCTGTTCTCATGACAGACCATCTATTTCAAGTGTTTCCCCAGTTCCCTTGGTTCACAGTGTCCTCCTAAAAATCAAATGGGACAAGGCAAGAGTTATTCTCATAATCCCAGTGAATCCACAGCAGCATTGGTTCACCATGTTCCTGGATTTCTCAGTGGCAATTTCCGTTCTGTCCAGATCTGGTTTCACAAGACCATGGCCAGTTACTTCACCTGAACTTTGACTCCCTGCACCTAACTGCATGGCATGTGCATGGCTGAACCTGGAAGAACAGGCCTGTTTGGAGCAGGTTTGGCAGATAGTTAGGCAATTGAGAGCCCTCCACTGGACTAGCTACTTGGCCAAGTGGAACCATTTCCTTGTTGGACTTCTGAATTGCTTTCTTTCCTTCTTGATATACCGTTCAGTCTATCTTGGACTCTTTGCTCCATCTGAAGCAGCAGAGATCTGGCCTTTTCAACCATATGCATCTTGCAGCGCTCTCAGCTTTCCACCGTCCAGTGAATGGCTGATCAGTGTTCTGTCATGAGATCACAGTTCAGTTTCTCAAGGGCATGGAACGACTTTATAGCCTCAGGCTTGTGAGCTGACTCCCTCATGGGACCTGGTTCTGTAGAAATATGTGCTCTCTTCCCATTCTTCAAGCCATTAGTATAATGCTCTCTGCTGCTTCTCTCTTGAAAGGTTGCCTTCCTGGTGGCAATCACTTAATCCAGAAGGGTTTCTGAAATCAACACCCTTATATCAGAACTACCCTTCCCAGTGTTCTTCAAGGATAAGGTCCAATTGTACCCACATTCCACCTTTTTGACTACTGTATATAAAGGCTTCACTGAAGTCTCCCAGAAAACTGAGGGATGACTGCTTCACTTGGCTGTCAGGGGTGCAATCACCTTTTACACTGAGAGAGCTAAACTCTTCTGTAATTCCACACAACTCTTTTTAATAATAGCAGAAAGGATGAGAGGGCTACCTATATAAAATACAGAGGATTTCGTCCTAGATAACCAACTATATCTGGGCTTGCTACCAGCAGGCAGATGTTCCACCTCCAGCTGTCTTAATCGCTCACTTGACAAGAGCCCAGGCATCATCATCATCATCTGCACTCCTGACTCAGGTCCCAGTCCAACCCACCTGCAGAGCCACAACTTGGTGGTTGGTTCATGTCTTTGCATTGCACTACACCAACAGCCACCAGGCTTGGGATGATGCCACTTTTGGAAGAGCAGTGTTGCACTCTGTGTGTCCACCTCCTGGAGTACTATTTGTGAGTCACCAGCCATGGAACGAACATGAGCAAACACTCAGGAAAAATTATTACTAACCTTTCATAACAGTTGTTCTTTGAAATGTGTTACTTGTGGCCATTCCATGACCCACACTCCTACTTGTATTTTGGAGTTATCTAACAAGGTTTAATTGAGTAGGCATGGGGCCAGTGGCACCCCTTATACCAGCACATAAGCATGCAGATCCAGAAGGCACTAGAGCCAACCTATCAGATGCCACTGAGAGAAAACCTTTGTCAATGGTGCATGCAGTACCCATACACCTAGCATGGAATGGACATGACCAACACATCTTGAAGGCCAACAGTTACAAAAGGTTAATAACCATTTTTTCCCAAAGGAAACTTTCCTCCCATATTTCCTTCTGTGAGAAATGTGGCATTTCCTCTTCCAAAACTTCATCATGCATGAGAACGGCTGGCTACCCCTGGAAGCATTGGAAGAGAATGGAAATAATAAGCCAGAAGGCATGTCTTCCAGCACTTACTACCCTCTCAGAGATACTTACAAGCAAAGTAAGAGTCATAACCAGTTAGGAGGAAAGGGAATGGTAATTATCATAGTTGTCTTTCTTTTGAAGCCTCCGAGTTTGACATATTTATGATCTTCATCAGTAGAGTCCTGCAAATCTGCAGATATCCACATTAAATCCGCAGTTGCAATGCAAATATCAGCAGACCATTTCTTGTGGCTGCAGATCAAATACAAATCCACATATTTATATCACACAGGGCTGTACAAATGAGTAAAGCTCTACAACTGACTTGAGCCCTGCAAATCTGTTGATATCCACATTATATCTGCATCTGTGGATGTGATTTGGATATCCATAGTCCAGTTCCTGCAGATGCAGACTGGATGTGGATCCACATATTAGTATTGGTACAGGGCTCTAAATGTTTGAAGGAGCCTTAATTAACATTAGAACCACTATTATCAGACATAAAAAGCATATTTCAGATAACATTTCCATTCATATAAGAGGCTTCAAGCTATATCTTATTCAGTGGGCCTGATCTTCAGCTGGTATAAGTAGGTGGTACTCTATTGACTACATCAGTGAAGAATCATGTCCATTTGTATTAGAGCTCCCCTGGCATCCAGCAAAAAGTTGGAGAATATAGAACTAAATGGAAATTCATAGCTAAACATTTTAAATTAGTTAACTTTGTATATTAAATATACATTAATTCAAAGTAGCATTACTATAATGCTGTACCTTGGGGAAAATATCTCTACTTTTTCACCTTCTGAGTAAGACAGAGATAAAATCATAGAATGGGAAGGGGCCTCGAGAGATCTTCTAGTCCACTCTCCTCCACTTACTGTAGGATTAAATATTACCTAGGCCAGTCTTGTCAGGTGTTTGCCTAATCTGCTCTTAAAAGCCTCCAGTGATGGAGATAGATCACAAATAGTTATATGAATTTGTAATACATGATGATAAAATGGATATTTTTGGTACTTCCAGCGCAAGCAAAGATAAAGTGTATAATTCAATTCAGTTCTAGGCTTTGGTCTGTTTTGGTTGTATTTGGTTGTATGGGATGAATGTTCAGTGGCAAAAGGCTAAAAAGAAGTTTGCCACTTGTTGGAGCCCTGCATGGGATTATTATTTTAATCCCACTCCTGTGCTGCCCTATAATACTCACTCCCACATTGTTTCTTGCATTTTTATCCCACTCCCAGCCAAAAAAATCTTAGATTCTGCATTTGTACACAAGACTGATTCTCCCATGCTTAACACTTCCCCAAAAAAGGTTGGTTTTATTTGTGTGTGTGTAATAAATGGAATTAAGAAACAGTTTTTACATTGTAAATTGATGAGAGGTTTAGTGCTTTCCCACAAATTATTAGTGTTTCTTTCCCCATCCAATTCTGTGCACAACAAAGTACATTTTGTCCAGTCCTGCTTTTATGGCAGCAGGTCCTGTGGGACCAGCAGGATCCCTGTTTCAAGCGGGGCTCTACCACTTTCCACTCCCAGCATTTACACTAACATAATGCTCTGAGACCTTCATCTTTTGTCTGCGTATTCCTTCAGGTAAGCTGGATGTAAGAAGACATGCAATCTTTCTCTCATCATAGTCTACTTCTGCAAGGAGAAGGGGGCTCCAGTTACCTCACCCCTCTCTCCATAGCCAGTCTGCTGCAAGTTGTGTGGATCGTCCTTTATTTCTGTCTTTTCCCTTTGCTTCCCTGTCTTTGCTGCTGCTCCAAGTATTTTCTAAGCTGCAAATAGTGAAACTGACATGATGTTTGTTTACTTTGGGCACATTGGTGAAACTGGCCAAATTATTGTAAATATTTTCATCTCCTTGAGAGTAGGGGTAGAATAACATATGCACTCTTCTTTGCAATTCAGGAATGCAGCAGTTCATTGGCTGACATTTGAAAAGCTGTCTTTGTAACTGTAATTGTTAGAAACTTGTGGTCTAATTTTTCAGAGATGCTGAGCACTCACAACTCTTGTGGAAGTCAGCACCTCTGAAGATGAAGCCATTTATTTAGATAGCTAAATGTTGAATATCTTTCCCTATATTTAGCAAATATTAGAAAAAGCACTTTAATAGAAGTGTACATTCAGCAGAATTGATGGAAAAAGCGCCTACTAGCCACCACTGAATGAAATTTTTTAACTGTACCAGTGAACACTTATGATCTGCTGTAGGTGATTTTTAACCTGTTGACTTCTACCTTTAAACTTGATCCCGTTCATATTCAATGGGAGTTTTACCAGTGACAGTAAGGGGGAGAAGATAGGACTTAGTTTGCCTTCAGATTATTGATTTTTCTCTTTCTTGTGTCTTTTTTGTTAGCTAAGTGCTTTTTTTAGAAGTGTTTTACTTTTTAAATATTTTTAAAATGATAAATGTCATGGTTTGAAGTTAAACCACCAACATTCCCCTGAATTAATTTTTAAAAATTATTTTGAATATCATGCTTGTATAAAATTTCATTAAAGAAAGGAAGACAATGATTAGATCTTGAATATTTGAGAGAGACTTTTGCCAAAATGTTAGTGAAAGAAGAAAAGAAACTCTCAATGTGCAAGTCAAAAGAGATGGAAATATTAAAAAACAGTTTTAAACTTAAATTTGGTATTGTTTAATAAGTTCAGCTAAAGATGGATTGTGGCTTTAAGAGAC
This sequence comes from Podocnemis expansa, assembly GCA_007922195.1. Taxonomy (NCBI): domain Eukaryota; kingdom Metazoa; phylum Chordata; order Testudines; family Podocnemididae; genus Podocnemis; species Podocnemis expansa. The sequence continues at coordinate 1,306,484 of ML682015.1, forward strand.
ATCAAAGAGTGGGGAAGAAAATGACAGCACAGTGATGTGTATGCTTTAGAAGTTTCATTTTCCGCTTCATTTTACCATTATTCTCCAGTTAAAAGTTGGTATATAATAGTTCAGGACAAAAGTAATAAACTTGTTCTTTTTCAAGTGCTTGCTCATGTTGGTTCCCAAGTCAGTGTACATGCACTGCATGCACTGTTGCCAGAATGTTTTTCTCCTAGTAAGGTCAACTCTGGAGACCCCTGGAGTGATGCTTCCATTGATGCCCTGTAATGGGGGACCTGCTAGTTCCTTGCCTCTCTAGTTCCTTTTTACCACCTGTGGCAGTGGACTGGAATGCTGGTTTTCCTAAGAATCCCCTTTGTAGTCTTACCCACAACTGTTATCTGCAAACAGAGTAGTGTTAAGTGTTTGTTTAGAGTAGCTTTAGTTGCTAGATTCCTTTAAGGGATCTCCCCTTTCCTTTTTCTTCCCAGGGTATGTTTGTCTCACAGGTTTAAAATGTGTGGGGCTTGGAAGAAGCCGATTCCCAAGAGTGATCCCCACACTACCTGCCTGAAGCCCCTCAGAGAGACTCACCGAAGGGACCACTGCAAGATTTGCGGAGATTTTCATCCAAGAATGAAGGAGAGGGAGTAATAAAATTTATCCTCATGCAAGTGGCTCTCAGATGATGTCCGAACTTCTCTGAAGTCCGTTTTTGGCACCTCCACATTGATTCAAAACTCACTCGGTCCATGTTTTAATTTGGTGCTGAGGAGCAACTCTCCATCTAGAGATCCTCGGCATCATAATGGGTCACCAGCATTGCAGGACAGCTCAAGAGCACAAAACCACTCAGTCCCCTGTCCCATGGAAAAAGCAAATGAAAACAGGTTGGGGACAATCTCTGATGCCTAAATCATCTGTGGCCAAGGGCTCAAGTCTAGTGGGACCCACAACAAGTCATTCAATTTCTGCCCTCATGACTACAGTGTCATTAGCTTCCGCCCAGACAGGTGGACTGTTGAGTCTAGCACCTCTGCGTCCCCTACAAAGGCAACTTTTAGAAGAGAACGTGCTATTCCCATCCATGCCAAAAACATCTGAGGCTACCATTGAGCATGAGCATATCAAATGCATGAAACCACTGCCTTTGGCAAGAAAAGGTGCACTGGAGCCAGAGCCCACAGAATTGAAGACTCACTGGGTGCCTCCCAAAGGCAAGCCTTCAGTGATGCCCCCAGCAGCCATATCCCTGGCACTGATCACTGAAACCAAAAGGCAGTGCACCACCCTGGGTCCCTAATCAGTAGTAGTTTGGAATCCAACTGTGAAGTAGAATGCCACAGCTCTTGTCTAAAGTCAACACTGTGAAAGAGGGGCATGCAGTGGGATGGAGGCAACTCATGATTTTTCCTTGACATGGCCACTTCAATGGCAAGTCCTGGCACAGTGGCCCTTTTGGACCCTGTGGGCCTTCCCTCAAGCTCAGGGGGTCTTATTAAGAACATTCTGTTCCATTAGCCTCTGGCAGCAGGTATCAGCTGCCCCATTCAAAGGTCATATATTGACCAAGCACAGAGTCTGGCACTAAATATGATGCTGCTCCCAGTATCAAGCCAGATGTTGACTTTAGCAACAAGCTTGAGCATACGGCACCACAGGACCCATGGGAGCATAGGGTCAGGAGATGGTGCCAGTCAGGGCTTTATCCTTCTGATCCCCAAATGAGGTTGTCATGGGATCTTCATGGTTACTGGTCTTGGAGGATAACAGGACTCCTAGGAGCTCCTTCATAGAGTTGCCCAAAATTTGGGGCTCTAGGTTGAGAAGGTCTCCAAAGACAAAGATCTATGACATACATTTTAATTCTGTCAGGGCTAGTCAGGGTAGCCTTACCACTCATTAAAATCTTCCAGAGTATAGCAAAGGTCCTATGGCAGACCCCAGACCCCTTTTTGTCATCCGCTAAAAGGGTGTAGAGCAGGGGGTCAGAAACCGCCGGCGTGCAGGCAGAGCCTCAGTGGTGCATGGCACTGCTCAAGCTCACTGCTGGCCTCACTGGGAAGTGTGGCCAGCAGGGGAAAAGAAGCTGCAATGCAGGTCTCCTGGCTCCTGCTGGCTCCGTTCCCTCCTGGGCAGGGCTACTGGAGGGAAGTGGTGGGTCAGCCTGCCCAGAGTTGCTGCTGGGAGCTGGAGGTCACCTGCAGCAGGAATCAGCCCCAGTCCCAGCTCGGGTCCCAGCCTGGAACCCAAGGTCTGACCCTGCACCTTTTGGCCCTGCCCCCAGCACCAGCTGAGGGTGCAGTGGGCAGGACTGGCAAAGGTGGTCCGTCCGTGTGTCGTCCCCCGCCCCCCCCCCCCCCCCCGTGTAGAGGAAGAACTTTTGTCTCCTAAAAGGACTATGAATATTTTTACACCAACCTTCCTTTAGGTCCACTGATTATCACAGAGGCAAAGTAGTGAGAGGGGCAGGGTCAGCCAGGGCTGATGCTTGGGGCAGAAGAGGTGGAAAAGGTAGGTCTTTTCGGCAGGAAGGCCTACTCCACTGGGGAGTTCCAGTTCCACACTGCAAGACAGCAAGTGGTGTTGAGTAGGTAAAACTTCAACTTCTGGGGGCCATGATGAAAATGGTCGAGTCCTTCTCACCCGAATCCAAGGAGGAATCCCCACACTCTGTTGAGGTAGGTTAGGCAGTCTCAATGGCGTTTCTGAAGAACTCTAGAGGTAGCTGATATGGTGGCTGTACAAAGGATTTGGGTAACAATGTGTTAGAGTTCTTGATTGCAAGCCTTGAGCCTCCTCCATGAGGTCCAGCACACCATACAGGACCTTCCCTGTGAAGGTTGGACTTTGTTTTTGGAACAAACTGGCATGAGACTACGTAGCCTCAAGGACTCGTGGGCCTAGGTCTCCACATGCTGATTTCACAGGGGAGACATTTTAAATTCCTGGTCCTTTCTCAGTTTTTATCAACATCAGCAGAGGCAGGACTTTGGTGACAAGAGTGGCAGGAATAATAGGAGAAACCTGCTTAGCCCTCTTCCAGCCAGGGAGCAGACCCTGCAAGACAACCCCCAGAGCCCAAACAAAGGTGCACTTGAGAATGGAGCACCAATCCAAACCCCAGACCACCTCCCTGTTTATTTTTAAACAAGTTATCTCACGTCTGTTTTGGGTGTGAGTTCAAATCACATCAGACTTCTGAGTGTGACACGTAGTAGAATGGGATACTCCCTCCAGTTCAGTTTCCTTCCACCTTCATCTTCATTGTCCCACTTCAGGGACCACCTCATGAGCAATTTCTGATCCAAGAGAGAGAAATGCTTCAGCAGTTAGGAGCAATGGAAGAGGTTCCTTGGGAGCAGAGAGGAAAAGGGTTCTGTTACCAACAGTTCCTAATCTTGAAAGCCAAAGGCATCTAAGAGATCTTAGGAAACCTCAGTAGGCCCGCGAAGAAATTGAAGTTCCACATGGTTTCTTTGGCCTCACTTGTTTCCTTCCTTTATCTGAGAAATTGGTATGTCAGTCTCTGCTTGAAGGACATATATTTCCATGAGTCAATCATCCCGAAATGCAGAAAATGTCTTCACTTTTTGGTAAACTGGTCTCTGTCAATTCATGGTAGTCTCATTTTGGCCTTTCAGCAGCTACCATGCTGTTTACGAAGCGCATGGCGGTCATGGCCACATTTCTCAGAAAGCAGAAAATACAGGTATTTCCATATTTGGATAATTCACTAAGCAAGGGCTGTTCCAAAGATCAGGTGGAAACAGATGCGAGATTTGTAAAATCAACTTTCACTAAGTTAGGCCTCCCAGTCAGTGAGCAGAAATCTTTCCTGATTCCCATTCAGAGGACAGGGCTCAAAGGAGCAATGCTAGATTCAAACCAGTCTAGGACTTACTTGCTGGACTCTTGTTTCCAAGCCATCTGCAATATAGAAGAATAGAACACGTATCCTATTGGTTTAGCCAGAATCTGGGTGAAACTCTTGGGTCTACCTAGCTGCATGTAGTTATATTGTCCAACATGCCAGGCTGTGCCTCAGACTTTTGTTAAGCATGGTTGCCCATGATCTATCTCCCTTCATGGGATCAGATTAACTAAATAGTTCCAGCCACATTCTCTCCCTTCCAGGTGTACTGAGAACACTCCACTGATGGCTCAGTCTGCATTCCATCTGCACAGAAGTCCTCTATGCTCCTTTATTTCCATCTCTGATCTTGGTCACCAGTGCCTCAGGAGTGACTTGGGGCCTCATCACAGAAATCTCTGGACCCAAGGTCTTTTGTCCTGGGAAGATCAGTCAGCCCCCATCAATGTGAGGAAGCAGAGCAGTTTGCCTCCCATGTCAGGCTTTCAGTACTCATCTGGAAGGGAAGTGCATATCGGTAAGAACAGACAACACAATCACAGTTTTATATTAACATATAGGATGGAGCCACTCCTCTCCCCATGTCAAAAAGCTCTTGATCTGTTGCATTTCTGCATAGCTCACAAAATTGACCTGGAGGAATCATCCTGTCAGAAGCACAGAACGTGCTTGGCTAATTATCTCAGGAGGTTGATAGCAAACCACAGATGGTCACTTTGTCCAGATATGGAAATGACGTCTTCCAGACATGAGGGATTCCCCTCATTGACTTATATGAAACAAAGTCCAACTGGAAGTGCGTGCAGGTCTGCTCTTTCCAAAACGACAGTCTGTGCTTGATTTGCAGTTGCATTCCTCATCCAGAGGACAAGTTCTGTTTAATAAAATCCACTGATCCTGATGATCTGCAAGGTCCTTCTTTTGTTTATGGCTATAAGATCACTGTTATACCATGCTCCATGACCTGTCAGTGGAGGCCCCTCTGTCTTCCACTGGTATCAGACTTAATCACTGAGGATCACGGCCACTTTCATCATCCTGACCTTGAATTAACTGCACATCACAGCCTGGAAATTCCATGGTTGAACCCTTTGGAAATGGAGTGCTCAGAACAGGTGAGAGAGATCCTCTGTGGCAGCAGGAACCATCCACCAGAGCCACTTGCGTGGCTAAATGGAAAAGATTCTCCATTTGGACCACACAGAAGGTCATTCAACCTAACTGGCATCAGTGCCTCTGATCTTGGACTGTTTGTTAAACCTCAAGCATCAGGGGCTTTCGTTATCATCAGAATACAATTAACTACAGTCTCAGCTTTTCATCTCTGTGTGGCAGTCCACTTGCTCTTTGCTAATCACATGGTGGGGCACTTTCTTTTAGACAGGTTATATCCTTGGGCATGGCAGCCAGTTCACCAATGGGACTTTAATCTAGTGCTCTCAGCACTGATGAAGCCAGCATTTGAACCACAGCAACATGTTCGCTTTTTTATTTGTCGTGAACGGCATCATGTTGTCTAGAACAGTTTCAGAGTTTAAGACTTTCATACTGGAGCCTCCCTACAGAATCTTCTTCAAAAACAGTACTTGTCTGTGTCTGCACCAAGTTCTTCTGCCAAAGTAGTGCTACAGTTTAATTCAAACCAGGGCATTTCAAAACTACATGTTAACAGCTGGGAGGAGCGATTACATCAGTTGGATGTCAGACAAGCAGTGGCATTCTGTATTGAAAGGATTAAACCCTCAGAAAAACAGTGCAGCTCTTTGTAGCAGTAGTGTATATAATCAAAGATCTTCTAGTTTCATCTCAAAGTATCTCTTTGGATCACGTCCTGTATCAGAGTCTATTATGACTTAAGGAGGATAGTGCCCCTGGCATTGACAGTGCACTCACTCCACAAGGGCATAGGCTTCCTCAACAGCATTCTTAGCTCCCAGTCCTGAACATTTATCAGGCTGCAATCTGGTCATCCATCTATACCTTTGCAGCACACTACATCATTACTTAGCAAGCGAGAAACAATAAAGCCATTAATAGAGTGGTGCTTCAGTCACTAGTACCTTGAACTTCAACCCCTCCACCTGTGGGGCTGCATGGGAGTCACCTACTTGTTATGGACATGAGCAAGCAGTTGAAGAAAAGATGCTAGCTAATCTATACCTGTTGTTCTTTGAGATGTATTGCTCATGTCCATACCAAGACCCACCTGTCTTACCCTTCTGCCAGAGTCATTTGGCATCAAGGAACCAAAGAGGTAGGAGGTTTCCAGGGCCTGTGTAGGGCACCGTGGAGGTTCAAATCCAGGGGGCTCAAGCCAACCCTATACATATCATTTGGGGGGGAAAACCTTCTGGCATCTGTACATGTTTCATACACACACACGGAAGAACCACAGTTCTAGAAGAATAATGTTTACAGATGCTTAGTAACTATCTTTTTTTCTCTTGTTTACCAACATATGTGAGCTGTGAATTTATACTGCTGTAGTTACCAGTGCATCTTCCTGTGTAGACACTGTTATTCTGTAAAGATGCCTTTCCTCAGTTTAGGTTATGTTGCTTTGAAAATAGTTTAAGGAAGGAAAATAAAAAGCTACTCTTACTGAGAAATGAGTGTCCACACAGAGCTTTATAGCAATATTGTATTACTGTAACATGGTTTGTAGACAAAACATAAATGACTTGCCACAGGTCATGCAGGAAGGAGCTGGGAAAGGTACCCAGATCTTCCCATGTTTCAGGCCGGTGTCGTAACTCTTGGAAAATCCTTTCTGTGAAATGATTCCATGTTTTTCCCCATTAAAAAATGTCTGTCTCCATTTTGACTCCATGCTAGTCCCTGGACTGTTTATGCATTCCTACCCCAACTCCTTAACATACATGTTTCATTCTGATGCCTGCTTCTTCATGGGAATGAGGGCTGAGGAGGGAGAATCAGGTTGCGATGGACAGGCAGAGGACAGGAGTTAAAGAGATAATGCAGGGACAATGGAATGACTATGATTCTGTGACTAACATATTCACACAGTATAATCATTAGGAAGGACTCAGAAGCAATGGGAAGAGAGAGCTTGGGTATACAGATACTGAGAAACTTTATTTTTTGAAACAAGGCAATTTAAATGCCCTCCAAAACTTTTATTAATGCAAAGTTAAGGATACACAATAGAGCCCTATGGAATGAAACACATAAAGACTGGGGAACAATCTAACATCATCTCTCTGCTGAGGCAAAACTTGGGTTTAGCAAATAGGAGCTAACTGCAGCTGGCCAACATTCAGACACCAGCCCTCTTCTCACACAAAACTCCAGACATACTAAATGTTATCCCCTTTCACTGAAGATTCATGGAAACATTGCTTTTGGAGAGGCAAGAGTTAACCTTTGAAACCACAGTCACTAGACCGCTGATAATCTCCCTGGCGAGTAGATGCTCTTACACACCTCTTCAGACACAACCTACAAATTCCAGTGCTAAAACAAGGTGTAGCTGATCCCTCAGAGTCCATATGTGTATCTCCTTATATTGTAGCTCTGCCAGGCTGCTTCTACTAATCTCTTCTCCATTCAGTACAGCGACGCCTAATATAATGAATACCGCCAGAGTGCATGCAGATAAATGTTGAAATTTGAGTTTGTGGAACAGAATACAAACAGTGACATGTTCTCTTAATCGTTACATGTGTTTTTTATAGAACCGTAGATTTTAAGGCTAGATGGGACAGTAGACCAACTAATCAGATCTTTTGTATATCTCAGGCTAGAGAATAGCATCCAGTTACTCCTGTATTGAATCTTTTAATTTGTGATTGACTAAAGCGTCTTTTTAGAAAGTCTTGATTTGAAGACATTCAAAGGTGGAGAATACACCACTTTCCTTTATAAGTCTTTACACCCTGGAATGGAGCCATTCGTAGTGGCTGTTGCTATCTCCATCTGAGGTAAACTTAAAGCTGCATTGCAGGGTAGGTGTGTGTCTTAACTCTTTATTTCTTGGCTTATAGTGGTTTATATTTAGCCACACCATATTCTGGAATGTTACCATGAACGGTGTGGCAACCTTACATCTGCATTAACTGTGATTCGGGGTATTTAATTGTACAGTGGGCATTTACTCTTTTTTAATGAAGATTCCAACAGACAAAATGCTAAAACTTGGAAGGTTTTGGATCGTAATATTGAATAATGTAAATAAAAGAAGATAAGGGAGCCAAATTATTTGTATTTTTTCAGGTTGTAAAATAACTGCAAGTACCATGACATTTCTGAAAATATATTCAACTGGTAAATATATATTATTAATTTTGATGACCAGCTGAGTAGAAGGAAGTATTTTAAAATTAAAGTTGGCGTTTGAAGTTACAGATGCAAGCTGAAACTATTTATATGACTAGGAATTTTAAGGAAAGATTTCTGGAAAAGCATCACAGGATGCTGTTTTCAGTCACTGAACTCTTGGACGTGTCTGTTAGGTTACTTATTTGGATATATTTTTAGGTAATTTCTTTTAATAAGTGGCAAATTTTTCAATATACATCTGAACCTTCAGATTGAAGCTGTTTCAGAGCACTTATTCCGAAAAAGTACATATCTTTTAATGCCGATCTCCCCACATGGTGTTCTAGTGTTCCTCATATGCAGAATTTAATTCTGGATCATAGAAATGTTATTTTAACTAGGAAATATTATACTTGGACCTGCCAAAGTTTAAGCATGTTTCACAGACAAGTTTATAACAGAAATCCTGTTCGTACTGTAAAATGGAACTATGCTTTAACCCTGTTTAGAGCAGCCAAGTTCTCAGAGTATTATTCACCAAGCAGATGACTATAATGCATTTAAGACTTTACAGATGTCCTGTAATAAATTGTTGTGAATAGTACACAAATGTTTTAATTTTTGATAAGTGTGAAAAGTGATGATTTGTATGTGACAACATATCAGTGTTTAGAATTTTCTTGTTTGTAATGCTGTCCAGTGAAGTACATATACATAAAATGTCCTTCCATTTTAAAATGTAAAGGTTCTGAAGTGTTAAGTATCTTGGTAAAATTATGAAATTTAATTATGTATTTTTTATTGTTGCAGATATATTGTAAGTCACAAATTATAAAAAGGGATTAACATCCAGGGTAGCTAATATTGTAAAGTAGGCCTTGATAAATTCCAGGCACCTTTTCGCCATGGCACCCTGTTTTTATTTCCTGGAGCCTAGCACCACTGTGAAAATGCAGTGGAGGAGAGTGTCCTCTGGTGATGACAAAGTAAAACTGCCAACTACTTTACTAGAGCTTGGGGGATTCCGTGGGATTTCAAAAGCTGGGGGCTCTGCTGTACTGCTGCAGTTTTTCAGCAGGGAGGCGCGTCGCCACTGGGTGCCTTGTTTTGAAGCTGGGTACCAACTGGGGCCTCAATTTTGTCATGTCCTATCTTAAAGGGACTTCATCAATGTAAGCTAGTCAGTTTCAAAATTTAATTAGTGGTTCAGATAGTTCATCTACCTCTGCCACCTACTGCCAGTTTTTGTTGTTCCAAAAACTTTTTCTAAAGAAAACAGCAAAATGATTTCTCTTCCCATGGTACTGTTCAAAAAGGCAGATAAATTAGAGAATAAAGTGATTGGCCGCAGTGTGCAAACAGTAAAACTAACTATACACAAGGTGCTATCAAATGCAAAAACTGAACAAACGGAAAACAATTTATCATCCTTTTTTAAATCTTAAATGTTTTAGGAAATAAAATTTATCTAACCAAAATGTGATTTTTAAGTTCTGTCCCTTTCAGTGTTTATAAGTATCATATAATTGGAAGCAGAGCAACTATTAGCATGTACTTTGTGTACTAAGCTTGTTGCCAGAAGACTTTCTTATGCATAAACTTAGATTTTTTCCAAATGTTTGTATATGAACCTGAACAAATGAGGTTCTGTACTGACAATAAATGTGACTCTCCTGAAGAGAATTTGGTAAGAAATGATTCGTATAGACCAGACCATATCCTGTTTAATGCAACAATAAAGAAAATACTAATTATTGAGTTGCAGGAACATGAACAATTAAGAAGCTTACTACTTAGGAGTCATATTTGCATGAACCGCTAATCGATGTCCTCACTCACAAATCATCTGAATCTTGCACTGTACGTGAGCAAGGTCTGTTCCTCAAGTTATCCTTTACAACCCTCCCCTGCTGAAGAAGGCATACACACACATGCTTTTGGAAAATGTGGAAGAAAAATCCTTAAAGATGACCTCTAAAGGGTTTTAAAAATTGTTCTTTACACTGTGTGTGTGTGTGTGTGTGTGATGCTGTATGACAAAAATGATGGGCAAGGTGTTAACATTAGAAACTCAAGCTTTGTTTATAAGATGTTGACAGTTCAAGAACTAGTGAAAGTGTTACATCGTAAGAGATTATAAACTGAACAACTGAGAAGGAATGGCTCTTTAGTCCACTTTTTACAACTTTTTCATTTGTTTTTAGTGACTCTTTAGTGCTCCCAGACATTGGAGAAATTGATGTAATCTCTTTACTCACTGGAAAAAGTGTAATGCTATAAAATCAGGGAACACCAGAACTGATATATCTAATTTTTTTTTTTGGCAGGGGAAAAGAAAAGCTAAAATAATAAAATAACTTAGATGTTTACACATCATAAACAGGTAGAACAAGGTACAAAGCCTGTTTAATAAACACTTTGCAAGTCTATTTAAAATCTAAAAAATATATTATACAATTTAAAATTTGTGGTTTAAAAATCAACTGGATATTTTAGATGGTGGAAGTTTTGTCATGCCACTGTGCAAATCATTACTGAGGATCATGACTGATACATCTCTTTCTGTTTCACTCACAAAGTTGTCTATCTTGCTAATTATTATTATTATGGCTACAAATTTGCATAATACATACAAGCAGAGGTTAAAATAAAACTTAGTGTCATCAAGCTATGTGTCTAACTTTTAAATATTATGATTTTAAAGCAAATCTTATTCTTCTCTCCCACAATCCCTTGACTTCCTCCCCTAGGTTTTTTGTGATGCCTCTATTTGTGCTGTGATTCCCTAAAGAGTACATGCTTTTGGCACTACAAGTAGATTTCATCAGTTTTAAGGAGGCTACTCAATGCATAAATATATGCAGCAGTATAAGTTTGTGCAGGACCGGGGTTTTAAAACCAGTACTGAAGCATAACAGTTGTTCTTTGAAATAATTTGGTTTCCCTGCCTGATTGCCAAGAAATACGTGTGTGACCCTCCATGGAGGAGGGTGCTGTAAGGATGTCCTTGCATTTACAGGCCAAACACCACAACCAAAATGTGTGATGATGGTGATATGATACCACTTAGTGTGTCTCATACTGTGAGAAATATTAGTAGAAAATAGTGTACTGCTATTTGATATTTCTTTTTATTTGGTACAGGATCAATCACCTTAATATTTCAGTATTTGTGATAAGCTTAAGAAAAGAGCAACAGAAATAAATTCTGTAATAGCTGCAAAAAAGTTATTTCCACTTAGGAAACAAGGAAGGTGTGCTAGTCAGCAAGCTCTTTTTTAAGACCATCTACTTTATAAATTCTGATTTGCTTTTTTTTCCACCTGCTGATATGGGAAATTAATCCTCATATATATACTGGTAAAGGAGATGTTGCAGAATATGTAGAAATATGACCATGATACACATTGAATCCTGAATTAGCCTTGGTTTTTTTTAAACGGTTCTGCAAATTTGGAAAACCAACTGAAGTTAGACCTTGTTTAGTAGGAGTGGGGGAAGGATATCTGAAGGTCTCTGACTGAATTTGTATCATGTATAGGCTGGTAAACATTTTTTAAAAGTACATTTGTAATAGAAATAGTATAATTCTAATTGGCATTGAACCTAAAAAAAAATAAAAAATTTTAGATGGAGGATTTCATGTCTTCAAATATTTTCAGTTATAATGAACTGTGAGATGTTTAGCGGGTGTTCTGTTAGAAATAGTCCTGAGAAAGGACTAAGGCTTTGAGCCTTCACTGGTATCTTCAAATTCACATTTGCTCTTCTTACTCTTCATTAATAGGTAGCATAGATCAGTCAGTGTTAAAGGAGTTGCCTCCTGAGCTCCTGGCAGAAATTGAATCCACCATGCCACTTTGTGAACGTGTGAAAATGAACAAGCGCAAACGTAGCACAGTTAATGAGAAACCAAAATATGCTGAGATCAGTTCTGATGAAGACAATGACAGTGAAGAAGCTTTTGAATGTAAGTAGTACATTGTTCTATTACTACTACTGGACAGCAGGATAACTCTTTGATCTTGCTAATAGATTACTTATCTGAATAGTCTAACAATATAAAAACAGGTTAAGGTTGGGTTCCAGGTAACTTGTTGACTGAGTGACTTTTAAGAAAACCTGCTAACTCTAAGTTTACCACTCAAGGTGAATACATAGCCAGCTAGGCTTCTCTACCTCTGCCTGTATGTTTGGCAAAGTATCTTCTAGACTCTATCACCTGTGGTGCAGGATACTTTTAGACTCAGGTGAAAGAAAAGAGCCATAAAAAAATGGCTGAGGAGTTTTAAATGGATAGGATTCTATATGAAAATGTTGAAAAAATAATATAATGAATTTGTGACCACACACAATTTAAAAGTGAACATCATCCTGTTTCACTCATGTATACACTTTGAGTTCTAGTGGGTTTTTTTAGTAAAAACTCATTTTGTAAATTCTCATGTCTGCCAGGCAGAATTGGGGAATGGTTCTCTTCCTTCAGAAGCACTGGAGGCAGACTAATAGTTCTGGCTGCATACAGGAGTTGGATCAGTCAGTGGTCTAGAGTTGAGCAGGCCAAGCAACTTTCTTCTGTTTGATTAGGAATTTTTTTGAACCTCCAAAAAGAAAACACACACTAACCAACCTATCAGTTTTCTTAACTTTAAACATAAACTGGCAACACAAAGGGAAAAAAGTGGAGACTTCTAGGTTTTTCTACCCAGTGGGTTTCCTAGACCCAGCCCTTCTTGGACTACCCTGTCTTCTGGGGGTGGGGGACATTACCACTTTAATAAATCAGAACCCAGTTCTAGTTCTAGCAATTCTTAAGATGTCATGGAAATCAGCCCCAAACAGAATTGACTTGCAGGAGGAGAAGGGAAATGAACATCAAAATTTATGTAGTATGATCTGATATTTGTTTGAACTGCCAGTGCTAGAAAAGTGCTAAACTCTGGAAAAACAAATAAGCAGTCCGGTGGCACTTAAGACTAATACATTTATTAAAGCTTTAGTAAATGTGTTGGTCTTTAAGTTCCACAGTATGTATTTCTTGTTTTGCTGAAATTTTCTAACACGGCTACCCCTCTGGAAGTTATCACCATGCAAAACCATGGGAAATTTTTTTTTTCCCATTTCCAGTGATGTACTGTATAGCATTAGTTTTGTATTCATGGTGGACCACAAGTTCAGATCTGAGGTTGTGGGTCAACTCCGGGAAAGTAACTATGCAGATTGCATCCCCTTTGAATTCCCCGTGAATATCTGCTTTTTTCACCCATACAGTACTACAGGGGAAGAATGCTACTGCTCTTGATAATTTCAAAAGGGATAGCCATGTTAGTTTAGTCCAGTAGAAAAACAACAAGGAATTGTGTAGCGCTTTAACACTAACAGATTTATTTTTTGCATGAGCTTTTGTGGGAGAAGATCTCACTTCCTCAGATGCTTCGAAGATGACATTTCCTTTCTGTAAGTTCACCCATCTTCGAAGCATCTGAGGAAGTGGGATCTTCTCCCATGAAAGCTCATGCAAAAAATAAATCTGTTAGTCTTAAAGTGCCACACAACTCCTTTTTGTTTTTTTCACTGCTCTTGATAACATACAAACACGGCTCATGTGAAAAATCATTTTTAAATGGTGGAGTCTTTTTAACATAGGCAATACCAAAGTTTTGTTTTGAAATCTTATTTCATATTTTTTTGTTTTTCTAGTATTTCTATTTCTATTATTTTTACATGTTGTCATACCAGTGGTAGTGCATGATACACTGTGAGTGACATGTCATAATGATGATTGAAATATTCTATTTTTGTGTTATTTTTTTGAAATTCTTATAGAGAGCTTCTACTTAATACTGACTGAGCTAGAAAGAAAGATACAAAGTTTGTCCATACTAAGTAGCAGCTGCCCTTCATGGTTTTAAAACATTAAAATTAAAAATATATTTAAACTATTATGTCATACTGACATCAGTCTAGATCATGCTGTATTATTACTATAACTATGTATTATGAAATATGAAAATAAAAATTAAAAAGAAACTGAATTTTATGAAGTCAACATGAAATTTTGTACATTTTTTGTGCTGGTTACAAACTATGAAATGTCAGTATTTCCCACAAATCAGAAATTCTAATTTCTGACCAGCCCCCTGTAAATAACAGGATACTGAACTAGATGATCTGCAGAACTTTTACTGCTAGCAATGATGCATATCCCAAGGAGGATCTTTCCTTCCTTTCAGTTTTTAGAAAGCCAGGTTAAATACACATTTATTTGCCAAATGAGCAAAATTTGATCTTGAAATTGTCAGTGGAGTAATGCCCTTTTTAAAGTCAATACCCAGAGGAAACTCATGCTAAAACATGGGCTTCTCTAGATCGATGTTTCTCAACCAGCGTTCTGTGGATCATTGGTGCTCCTTAGAGACAATACAGGTATTCTGTAACCCATCAGGGAGGGTCAGTGGAGAAGTAATTTAATGCCCCAGCCGCAGCTAAACTTGTAGAAGCTTTGCTGCGAGTGAGGCATTTATCTCCCACCACTGTTACCAGCCTTTTCAAGAATGTTTTCATCAGGTGTTCCATGTAAATTAATTAATACCTTTAGGTGTTCCCCAGTCTAGTAAAGATTGAGAAACACTGCTCTAGACGAATAGTTAGTGTGCAGAAAGCTAATAGTTCAATCTACAGCTCACTAGCGTGCTGTGCACTCAGTGTTTATGTGGACCCTGATGCCCTTCACTAACGGTTCCTTAGTGTGCATGATCATTTGTCCCTCAGACCAGGTTAAAATACAGTAAAAATAGAGGTTAACAAAAATTCTGAGTTATTTTCACCATCAGACATCTTGCGATAGGTCCTCTGCTGGTCAATAAAAAGGAATTAGTGCGCTTGTGAAGATACAAACCCCTTGCTGTACAAGTTTCAGAACAGCATATAAGGTGTATTACACAGCTCTTGACATCTAAACTTAAAGCTTGTTTTCATGTGAAAGAAAATTACTCTTTACAAAACATATTTAATAAACTTTAAAGCTTAACTGAAAATTAGGCATTGGCCCTCATGGAGCGCTAGGCACTTATTTACATTTAGATGAGTGAGCCTCAACATGAACTAAGATCTGATACTGAGTTAGAACAAAATAGATTTTTGCCAGCTTCTGGAAAAAGTGGAGTTCATCTGACTATACAAAAAGTTTTGCGACTCTTGAAAAGGTGATGTTGAGGAGGTCCAGTCCAACCTCCCGGCAGACAATGGGGTAGCATCCCCGACCAACTTTCCTGACAACCATTGATAGAACTACCCTCTGTGGATTTGACTAATTTTTTTTAACCCAGTTATATTTTTGGTCTTCACTGCATCTCCTGGCAACACATTCCAGAGTTTCACTCTGTGTTGTGTTGAGAAGTACCTCCTTATGTTCTGCCTATTAAAATAGTCATGTAATCCTCATTCTTGTGTTATAACACTTCTTTATAAGCTTGCTCCATACTAATCATGCTTTACAAACCTGTGTTATATCTCTTCATAGTCCTGTCTTTCCTTAACTGAACAGTCCAGGGTTTATAATCTTTCCTCTGTTTCACACCCATAATCATTTTTGTTGCTCTCCTCTTTACATTTTTCAATTCTAATACATCTTTCTTGAGAAAAGGCAGCCATAACTGCATGCAATATTCAAGGTGTGGGCATACCAGGGATTTTATATAGCATCATTATCATATTTTCTGTCTTATTTGTTCCTTTTGTAATGGTACCTAACATTCTGTTAGCTTTTCGGATTGCAACTGCACCTTGAGTAGGTGTTTTCAGAGAACTGTCCATGATGACTCCAAGGTCTCCTTCTTGAGCAGTAACAGCTAATTTAGACCCCATCCTTGTTTGTATCATTGAGATTGTTTTCCAATGTATATTACATTGCATTTGTTAACATTGAATCTGATCTGCCATTTTCTTTCCCAGTCACCAGTTTTATGAGATCCATTTGTAACTCTTTGCAATCTGCTTTCAACTTAACTATCTTGAGTAATTTTGTATCTGCAAATTTTGCCATCTCACTGTTTACCACTTTGTCCAGATCAAAAATGAATATGTGAAAGAGCACTAGTTTCCAAATCCCTTTTGAAAATGAGATTTGCACCACTAAATCAATTAGGCATTGTGAATGCTGAGCGTAACAATGCCTAAATACCTTTAAAAGTCTGATCTAAATGCCATTAGCACTAGTTTCCTAAATTTCTAAATCCCGTTTTCAGAAGTGACATAGGCATTTAGAACGCCAAGTCTCACAGAAAGTCAGTAAGATTTGGGGCCCTGGATGCCTAATGAAAATGGGATTTGGGAGCCTAAGTCACTTAAGCAAGTCTAAAAACTTATCTTACAACTTCCTACCATATTAGGAAGGAATGAAAATTCTTGTCTTGTACCTCTCCCTTATTCTATTTTAGGGGGCAGGCTTCCTGAATACTTTAAAATTTTAACTGAATTTCACTGTCTCCTCTTCATGTGTCAGGCAAGGGCTTTATGTGTTCTTCAAAAATTATCATCCTGATGATAAAAACCCTTGGCTGGGTTTGTAATGTTACAGGTTTATAATGCACGTTTGCTTAAGATAACAATGGTACACAAATTTGCTTGAAACACGTAAGGCATTGAAATTCCACATCTTTTACCTAATGAAAACTTGCTTCATTTCTAGCTTCTCGGAAAAGACATAAAAAGGACAGAGATGATGATAAAGCTTGGGAGTATGAGGAGCATGACAAAAGAAGTTCTGGTGATCATAGAAGTAGCCGCCATTATCATGAAGGAAGAAGGACGTCCGGTAGTAGCCGTTATCGCAATCGTACACCAGAAGACTCTGACATGGATGATTACTCTCCTCCTCCTAGCCTCAGTGATGGTAATTCATTAGTATTAAAGTTTATCTTAGTCAATATAATTAATATAATCTTTCTTTCGTTTATTTAATATAAACATATGAAATGTAGTGGGCTAGTCTAAAGTATGTTGTTTATGGCTTTTAATATTCATATATTAAGAAACTGAATAAAAGCATTTGTTTTAAATTCTTTTTTTTCCTTGTACTAGTGGCCAGGAAAATGAAGAAAAAAGAAAAACAAAAGAAAAGGAAAGCTTATGAACCTAAACTAACACCTGAAGGTAACTTTTTAGAAGGTTGAATTTGTTGTTTTCTTCAGGTAATGTTGTCTTTTACATGTAACACAACAATATATACTTTACTTTTTCACCAGAAATGATGGATTCTTCAACATTTAAGAGGTTTACTGCTTCAGTAGAAAATATTTTGGAAAATTTAGAAGACATGGATTTTACTGCATTAGGTAATATGCCAGAAATTTCTGAAGTATTGTTTTTGTTGTAAAAAACTGCATGACTCCTTTAGAAAATTTGTATCTAAATATTTTATTTCAGAGCCCCTTCTTTATAATTTTTTTTTTGCCTTGGGCATGTTCATTGGAAAATGCCTTCTTTTTCTTCTTTGGCTAGCACCATGGATAAACTCCTCTATCTTCTGATTGCTCTTCTTTCTACATTTGTTCCCTGAAGGGCTTAAGAGAAAGACAATCCACAACAAATGCAAACCTTAGGCTTCTGGGATGGGGAGAATATCTATTGTAAATGTGATTGTCGTCTTCTTTACACCTCACTTTAGAGGGCATCAGCAGTAAGTTTTGAAGATGCTTAGCGAGAGAATGTTGCTAAGACATTTAGCAGTGTAATTTCCGCTGAAAATTAATGGAATTTATGCTCCTAAATCCCTGAGGTGCTTTCAGAAATTTTATCCCACTATATCTAAAGCACTAGAAACTGTATTGTAACAAATAATTGAGCACTGATATGTGGATGGAGTAGATAACCTAATAATTTTTTTCCAGCTCTACTGCTGTGAAAATAAATGAAACGTGTTTCTTGTACAAACTATGTATGCAACCAATAGCTTTTCAGTCTATTGAATGAAATATAACTAAAACTGGTTGGGAATTTTCTGAGGACATTTAACTTTTTGATTTGTCAAAACTAAAACACTTAGGGTGAAAGAGTTAGATTTGAAAAATTTCCAAGTTGGAAAAAGGGTTTGAAAAGTTTCAGATACTGAAACAGCATTTCAACATTTTGAAAATAATTTTTTTGTTTCAGGTTTGAAATAACATTTCACTTTGAAATTTTAGTTAATTTATGCCAAAAATGGTTTAAAAACATAAGTATTAATATTGAAACAAAATGTTTTGATTGACCTCATTTGAAATTTTTACTTTTTGTCCCCATTTGGAATGGGACTTTTTTAATCTCAAATTCATACAGAGTGGAAACTTTGTTTCATACCCTGTTCTAATTATAACCTTTAGATATGTTATAAAACATTGAGCAGCTTTATGTACATTTTAATCCATTGATTGTCCAAAAATGTTTAATTGCAGAATTGCACCCTTTTTAAGACTAAGTGATACTCTAGTGAAGTGTTTCTCAGCTGGTCTTCTGTTGAACACTGATACTCCCCAGACATAATGTAGGTCGTCTGTGGCCCACCCCGTCCCCTCCCTTATTGGGGGGGGGTGAGTGGAGTGGGGAGGAGCAGTTTAATGCCACAGCCAAACTTCCAGGTATGTGGCAGCAGATGTTGATGCACACCTGGAAGTTTCACTGCAGCTGGGGCATTTATCTCCCACCAACGTTACCAGCTTTTTCAAGAATGTTTTCATCAGGTGTTCTGCACAAAGTAAAAACACCTTTGGGTGTTCCCCAGTCCACTAAAGGTTGGAAAACACTGCTGTGGTGCATTAAATGTACTAGTTATGAACTAATTGTTTTGCTAGATGTTTTGAAGTATTTTGACCAAAGTACTTTTCAGAAGTGGATGCGTGAATTTAGGCTCCTAAATCCATATTTAAACACCTGAGTAAGCAGCTTATTTTTCAAACTAGTAAATTTAACTGGAATGAATATAAATTGCACCCCCTCCCTTTTTTATTGTTTTGATTTGTTTATTTTTTTAGGTGATGACGATGAGATTCCACAGGAGTTGCTCCTTGGAAAACATCAGCTTAGCGAGTTAGGTAGTGAATCCGCAAAAATCAAGGCAATGGGCATTATGGACAAGGTATGTTGTGATTTTAAAAATGAAAATATGCAAAAGACCTTCAGTTTTAAATCTGTGAATCCCCTCTGTAACAGTGGCTTAGTCCTTCCTCTTGTTTGTTTATGCCTCAGTTTACCTTCTTCTATTAGCAGTCCTCAACATTCTGTGCATTGTTGAACTGAGATACAGTAGCTAGAGGGTTAGGTCATAATGTCCACCCTTTCCAGAGTATAATAGCAGTCTTCAGTCATCTCACTGGATTTCCTTTCCCTCAGGCTCAGTAGCCGTATATCCCTGCTTAATGCAGGGTTCCCCTCCCTAGGTTAAACGATATCTGTGCTCTCAGCGTGGTATGGCTTCCTTTTTATGCTGTTCTGAGTGTCACTTCAGGGATTTACCCTGTTCTAGCCGTTGTTGGTATTACCCATCTCGGATTCAAATATGGGTCCCTAGCCCTGCGGTTGTATACTCTGGAGAGCTATGTGTTTTCAACCTCACTACTGTCCTGACTTCCTCCTTATGAAGATTCTTGAATTCTTTGATATGTGAACAATTTCCTTATGGTTTTTTGTGGCCCAAGCTTTAGGCCTCCTTTCTGGCTTTGACCACTGGTACCTGCATTCCCGTTCCTGGGCTAGATTCTTCTCCTCAGCTATTTCCAGGCCTCAGCTTTTGCTTCCTACAAGTCTCTTTAGGCTTCAGCTACTATTGGCTGGAGTTCTTGCCAGTTCCTACATCATACTGAGCACAAACCGCTCTTTTACAAGGTGTGGTATATCTCCTGATGAGTCATGATTGGTTAGCCACTTGAAGTAAACATCTCCCACGATCCAGTTGCCTTAAAGGGCCAAGTTCCAGGAAGACTTGGGCTACAGGCTTGCATTCTTTAAGGGGCCAGCAAGCTCTGCTAATTTCTTAGCCTTAATTTTGTAGAACATGAATAGATCATGTAGAATTACTTTATTTTCAACACATTCCTTCAAAGTTAATAAATATTTTTAAAATAAATACATATGCACCAATACCAAAGCAATGTTTTTAGATTGTTTTGTACTTGTACATAAACATTAGCCTGAATTAAAAGCAAAACTCTCTTTAGCCACATGAGGTTCATCATCAGTGGTTGGCTTTGGCAAATGCTGATTCCTGGCATCAAGAAGATAGTAGTGGCTGGTATACATAATTAAACAGATTTCCATGCTTTTTTTGTCAGAAATGTAATCTGATTGAACTTTTTTTTAAAAAAATGTTCTAATTAATGATAAAGAATTTAACCTAAATTTCTATAATTACATTTTGATGAGAAAAATGCAGTTAATTCTTATAATAAGAATTGATTGCAAGATGAAAACTGACTTCATACTATGGTTTCTTTAAGTTTTTTTTTATTATGCAGTTCAACTGAAAAACCATGGCCAGTAGAAGCTAGTCATAATCCCCATATGTGTTGTAAACCTCCCCCTCTGCCCCCAACAAACAGAAAGCTAAAGGAATGTTGCACAGATACCACCATGATGCTGATGATGATGATTATTATTATTATTGCTTAATATTTAGTTTTATTTGTACGATTAGAATCCTCAGTCAGGATCATGGCCCCAGTATACATACACAAAATAAGATCCTACTCCAAACTGTTTCCAATCTAATTTTAATACCTGAATTACATAGTGTGCCATGTCTTCCGCAAAGGCATTTGTTTTTACCACTTAGAAATAATGGATTCCACTCTTTCTGATATCCTGATGCAAATATTTTTATTTTAGCTTTCAACGGATAAAACAGTGAAAGTCCTGAACATCTTGGAGAAGAATATTCAAGATGGCTCAAAGCTTTCTACATTACTAAACCATGTGAGTTTCAGACGATAGTTGTTGGCATCATTATATTTGATTAAAATATGCATTTTCATTTTAATGTCCAGTGGCAATATTTTCAAAGTAGTTTTGTTTTTAACAGTAAAAGATTTGTAATTTAGCTCACATAATAATTAATAGAATGTTAAATTTTAGTGTTGATGCAAATTACCATAGTTCTTTAAGCAAAGCAACTGGTAGTTGCTAATATTTGCCTAATTATATTGTTTCTACATTGTTTTCTAGTTGTAAAATATTAGCTATTTAAAATAGAGCAGATTATTTGTGTTCATTTTTTTAAATTTTATTTTATTTTAATTTTAAAAGGAATAGCCGTGTTAGTCTAGTCCAGTGAAAAAACAACAAGGAGTTGTGTGGCACTTTAAGACTAACAGATTTATTTTTTGCATGAGCTTTCATGGGAGAAGATCCCACTTCCTCTTTTAAGACATTAGTGTCAGCTTGTGATTTTCCTTGGTAGTTAGCTAGCTTACAACCATTATAACTTTCTTCAATAGATGCTCATTAAACTTTACATATACCATGGAAAGAACCTGGGCTTTTCTGTTAAGGAGATTCTCACCATTTAGTATTGAGGAATCATTTTTGTTTGACCTTGACTGATCAATTCATGTGCTTAAAGTTAACATCTGGATCCGTCATTGTAGGTTGAGTGAGGATGGTAGCCAACCACCCAAAAAGTATTCATGACTTCAGTGCATTTTGCAGAGTTCTTTGTTTACACTCTTTTAGTTAGAATATCTATCTTTAGAGGTGTTTAGTTAATAAAAGTCTTGTAATTATTTACTTTTCTCTTTTTCAGTAGATTTAATTTTTGTGACAAGATAGCAAAATGCCAGTTCATTGCATACCAAAAATTTTTATATATGTAAACTATAATAATATTTCTGTTATAAACTTTGTCACACTCACACTGATGTACCAAGAAGGTAGCCTCTGGACTACTTATTGTGTTCTTTTGGAAAATCAGGACAAAAGCTGCCAAGCATGCAAGTTCTTTTAAAAATAAGTTGATTTCCCATGATTATGACTTCTCAGAATTAGTTAAACCATTTATTGTAAGATAAGAGATTTGAGCTCCTTAGTGGCTATGCCAGCAGGCCCTTTTAACTGAGATGCAGTTTACAGCAAAAGAGTTATTCTGCTCTGTATCACCTCCCTGAGTGAATAAGCCATACAGGCAAGAGACTTTTTTTTTGCTGATATAACTGTGTCTACACTGGAACATCTCTGGGATAGCAGTGTTGATTGGGGGGGGGGGGCACCACTTCTGTTCAACATAGCTCAGCTGTCAAAACTTTTAAGAGTCAATCACACTTGAGGAAAATGGCAATGGACTGAAGTTAATATGTGTGCCTTTGGATATGGAGGCATTTGCACTTAATTAAAAATGGACATATTAAATGTCAATTTCCAAAGGGATAGCCGTGTTAGTCTAGTCCAGCAAAAAAAAACAACAAGGAGTTGCATGGCACTTTGAGACTAACAGCTTTATTTTTCACATGAGCTTTCGTGGGAGAAAATCCCATTTCCTCAAATGTTTCGAAGATGGGTGAACTTTCTGTTTCTTTCCTTTCTGTAAGTTCACTCATCTTTGAACCACCTGAGGAAGTGGGACTTTAAGACTAACAGATTTATTTGTCGCATGAGCTTTTGTGGGAGATCTGACAACGTGGGATTTTCTCCCATGAAAGCTCATGCGACAAATAAATCCTTTAGTCTTAAAGTGCCACACGACTCCTTGGTTTTTTTCATATTAAATGCATCAACATTTTATATATCTTTATTTTAGATAGGTGGTTGCTTCTTCATTTAAGGCTAACTATATAATTCTGAAATATCCTTAAAAGTGACCTACAAAGTGGAGGAGAATAAAGGCTGCTTATTCCCTTTATTACTTTTTCTTTACTGTTTATGAAGAAAGGGCTGGATTTTTAAAGCTTGTTCTATGTTTTCTGCATAGCTTTTTCCAACAGAAACTCAGACCCAGTCTTACTTTCATAAAGAGCTAGTGAAACGGTGACATCGTCAGTGTAGAGAGGAGGCTGAATGATGATGAGCAATTGAGAGGACAATAGGCTTTTAATTGAAATTTTTGAGTTCTTGTATTTTTAACTGTACATTAAGGTCAATGGCTAATAAACACTGGACAAAGGAAACCTTTGTCAAAGAATTAATTTCTTTGCTCTGTCTGTTAAGGTGTTTATGTTCACAGTTAACATCCCTGATAGCTACAAGGTGTTTGTTAGGAAAACCAGAAAAGAGTAGACTTGACATTCCTGGTATTTGAAAAAGCAAAGAAGAAATTTTAATTAAATAAATAAATCACCTTTCAGGCTTTTTTTATACAGTATAAAGAAGGAAAGCTTGCTTTTTTTCTAAGAAATTTTTGCAAGTCTCCTTTCAATCTTCAAATATAGCTGCCAAGTATGCCCAAAACACTGAATTTTGGACACTGCTGTTCTATCATGGAATATTCTCAATGCTAAAATTATATCAAGACTGGAACTTTGTTCTGTACATATAGATAAGAAGGCACCCTGCCTTGAACTGAATCTAAATAGACAAGTAAGAAGAGAAAATCCTTAGGGCTTTGGGTAGGTGCAAAACCTGGGAGGAAGAAAAAATGCCATAGATGAAGGTTCCAATTTAGGAGTTCATTTAGGAGCATCAACTTTAGGCATATGAATTAACCTCATTGACTTCAGTGAGATTTAAGCATGTACTTGAAATTATGTCTGTGATTAAATGGATTGCTGAAGTGATACCTTTAAATACATGATGAATTCTTTACTGATCTGGTGCCTAAAAGACTTTCTCAAGATCCATCTTTAGGAGTTTGCAGCAGAGCCATCAGTGGAAACAATGTGTCTGGAATGCATTCTATTAATCACAAGATCAACCAATGCATTTTATTAATCACAAGACCAACCACTATAACTCCTTTGGTGGAAATTTTTCGCTAAAGATTTGTATGAGAAGGTCCATGCTGCGCCCCCCCCCCCAAAAAAAAAAAAAAGAGAGAGAGAGAGAGAGAGAGAGAGAGAGAGA